>CM068365.1:6830494-7178713 GCA_034769755.1 Odontamblyopus lacepedii | reverse complement strand
ACAATCTGGAAGAATCAGATGTGGAGGAGCTCCTGGACCTTAGAACGGAGTTCTCACTGTCGCACTGAAGAACCTGCAGGTGAGTAGTGACTTTATGGGGCTGTTTTGAGTCTGGAGCAGTCGCACACATTTCCCTTCTGTTCTGCAAACTGACACATGGACTGGCTCCTTATGCCCCAAACACACTGCAAGAGCGCTGTTTAGAAGCAGAACGAAGTAGCAGAGGCCCCTGCACCAGGCTCGGGTCACTTGTGCTCCCAGTTCCCAGCAGGCCAGAGCAGCAAACTGCCGCACGCCCCTGGGTCACAGTCTAGACCCTCTGTCCATCCAAAATACAATCCAAGTTTACTTTTGTCTCACACACAGACCTCGCCGCCTGTGTGTGTGAGACAAAAACTCGACACTCCAAGTAAAAAGCAGGTTTTCATCTGAGTTATTTTTTATTGCACTGAAAAACTCAGAAAACATGTGCCCGGGACTGTTCCTTTTGTCCTGGAGAAGAGCTTCCACCTGTGCTTCCTTTTTCTAGAATATCTCCACAGCAAACACTTCTCATCTTAAAGGAGAATGAAATCATATCAGTGACATTTATGTGGCTGTAGTGAAGTGTATTTTAAAGACATCATTTTGCTCAAAGGCTTAGGGTCACACACACAGAGACAGAGGGAGAGACACTGACTTTTTAGTCAAATTGTGCAGATTTAAGTTCATATTTGTGAACACGTGAGGACAGGTGTTTTTTTGACAGAGAAAATAGTGAAAAAGAAAAACAGGATTATGTAGAGCGCGTTAATATGAACATTTTAAGTCCAAAATAACGAGGCTACAGCAGCAGGTGCAGTGAGAGGAGCCACAATATTCTCTAATGTAAGTCAATGGGAGCCAGAGTCAGAAGGAGCCGGAAGAGCCGCATGTGAACTTCCTGTTTGTGTGTGAGCTCGGTCCATTTATGCTTCCACCTGCACTGTGCATCTAAGGCTGCGCCAACACTTGTCCTGGTTTGGTCCTGGTTTGATCCTCGCTCTAGTCCTGGTCCAGTCCTGGTTTAGCCCTGGTCTAGTCCCATTTTAGTTTAGTTTTGGACGTGATGTGTTTCCAGGTGTGAACACAGCCTAACACAGTTTTAAGTGAATCATTTCTGATCTCTGCTTCTCCACAGCTTTTGGCCCTGAAGATGTGTGTCGTGTGCAGACGCCTCAGACGCAGCCCAGGGACAAGAAACAAATTAAATGAAAGAATGTGTGTCATTTCAACACAATTCCTTCATTATGAGTTTGTTTCTACTCAGTGCATTTACAGTGGTCATTTTGTGTGTAAATATGAGCTCAATCCAAATACTCTGTGTGGCATTATGGTATTTTGACCACATCATGATTTTTATGCATATTCTCCAACTCCAAGCTGTATAAACTTGAATTCTTCTTGGATTTCAGCAGATCTGGTGATGTGTATTTGTCTAACGAAGGAGGGTGTGGCCTAAGGAGATCAACACCCTTTATCAACGTGTGCAGAATTATTACACCGCTTCTTTTATTCAGGCGAAATGGGCCAAAAAATAAATTTAACTCACTCTGAAAGGTCAAAAAGTCTTTCAGAGGGATGCAGCACTCTTGAAATTGCAAAGATATTGATGCTGCAAATGGTCAACAGTGTCGCAAGAAACGTGTTGAGAAAAAAAGACGCAGATGAACTTATAACTACTTATGTAACGGCCACAGAGCTCCACTTCGACTCACACCGTGTAGAAGCAGATGTTTTTTGTACAAATAAACTTTTAACAACATGTTTTTCTACAGATGACGTTAATAATGATTCCAAATATGACGAGACAATCTCAGCCTGATTGTGTGGCTCATTTTACACCACATGAGAAAAGTATAGTAGCCTGAAGTAAAAACAAGTTGAGTTCACTGATCATGTGTGTTTATGAATAAAAAGAGCCTGGGAACCGTGTGAAACTTCCAAAGACTCTTTCAGACCTGTTCGTCCTGTTATTTTTCTGCCCCCTAGTGAAACCATCAGGCAAGTGCACTTTCTTTTGATTTATCAGAGAGAAACATTAGGACACGGACCATGTTTATAATAGTTTCATCTGCAGGCCTGTAGTACAGATTATGTTTTTTTAAATTATTATTGTATTTCATTTTTCTACATAGCATAGTACATATCCTATCCAGATGTTTTGGTTCTAAGAATGGACCAAAAACGCTCAAGTCGTCCTCTGGGATCAGGTCCTTCTGACACTGATGGAGCTCTGGCTGAGTTTGCAGCAGTGAAATGTTTGAATGTTATTGAATTTTAAATAAAATAAATGAGAGACGCAATTTTGTTTTATTATTCATACATTTTATTAGACGTGTAGTATTTGTATGGGGTCAGGTGTCCCAGTACCGCAAACACTACACACCGCTGTGCAGAGACTCCACAAAAGAGCGCTGGGGAAATCCTTAACTGACAGCTCCAGGTATAATGTTGTTTCATCAAAAATACGCCTAAAGAGGTTTTAGATGTCATCCTTGCATGTTTGAGTAATCTAGCGATCTCTCTCTGGTCCCTATTCAAACCCTCCTTACAGGCAGTTGTAAGATCCTGTGCAATGGCCGTGCTCCCACAGGACAAATCTCCATAAAAATACAAAACATGATACAAAACTGTACACTACAACTTCACAAAGCTGATGTGATGTGCAGTAGTTTCACACTGCTCACTGATTGTGTTGTGATAGCGCTCTGAAGGGGGAATGACTTCATGTGGAGACAAAGGACAAGAGCTTCAGAAATGCAAGTGAAGCTTAGAAAACATGTGAGTACGTAGTTTTCAGCAAAACATTTTCAAAACAATAAACGGTAACATGGTGATCTAAATATGTTCTGTGTTTGCAGTAAAAGTTAAACTCTGGCACGTTTGAAGCTAAAGTCCAGTTTCTAGAGGTGGTGGAATTCTGTCAGAAGCCAAAAACTGCACAGATCAAGTGTTTCCTCGGTGGAGATCTCACTGTGGCAGTGAGTCTGTCTAGTGTAGTGATGGGGGCAAGTTCTTAACTTCCACGTAAAACACCAATTTGCTTCACACTGAAGAAGCTCAACACCACTTTAACTCCATCTTACAACAGCCACGAGTCTAACAAACAAAACTCTCTGCCTGGTTCACTCATTAGTGTCTGGAACCGTTAGAAAACAACTTTATAAGCACCTTACACTTCCCTCTGTTGATTTCCCACTGCACAGGCCAAAGCCCAAAAGACTCGATTGTCGATTTCAGCCCCGGTGAAGAAGAAGAGAAACTGAAAGTTGTTGGAAAAATGGTTCGGGGATGTATTTTTTTAGCATCTTTTCAAAAATATAATTCACTCCTAAATAAATTAAGGGATTAGAAGCAACATCGGCAATCTAAATACATTACTAAACCATTACTAAAACAGGACTAAACTAGGACTAAAACCAGAACTAAACCAGAACTAAAAATCATTACTAAAACAGGACTAATCTCGGACTAAAACAAGGACTAAAACCAGGACTAAACCTGGAATAAACTCAGGACTAAAACTCGAAATAAACCAGGACTAAAACCATTACTAAAACAGGTCTAAACTAGGAGTAAAACCACAACTAAAACAGGACTAAAACTAGACTAAACTAGGACTAAACCTGACTAAAAACAGGACTAAACTGGGACTAAACAGCGTGTGAAGTGGTTTATTATTTACTGACAGAACATCAGCGAATGCATGCAAGCTTACGGCTATAAAACTATCACAGCGACGTGCACTGAACTAAAAAGGGTGAGCTGTGCACATAAAGAAACAGTCTGCCCTCGTGTGACGAACAAGGGATTACAGCAACTGCCTGTATGAGGGTGGATGCAGGTGCTAGATGATTATGAGAGCTTTACTTGCTCATGGACATTTCTGCCTGTTTCTTTGAGATTATCAAACCTAATTAGGCCCCACAAGACACACAAATTACTTATTTTAATGGGGACATCTAGGAAATTCCATTATGGTTAATACAGAAAAAATAACAAGCAAAAACAGATTTTCAGGTTTAGATTCACTGAGGAAAGATTCACTGAAAAGTCTCCTGACGCTGTGCCGCTGCTTTGCCTCCATTTTAAAGTAGATTCTTTTTTACTTTTACTTCACTACATCTGAGAGCAGGTGTCTGTACTTTCTACTGTACTACATTTTTAACTGGACTGAAAAGTTAAGGTATTTTTATATAATAGTTTGAGGCCTGTTGAAAAGCTTGAGGGTTTATTTTTAACACGATTACAGTTCGAGCAAACAAAATATCCACATAAAAACAGCAAAACAAATCTCTGCAAAATCCTTTTGAAGTACTTTACTGTTACTTTTTTTTTTTTTCATGTGATAAAATTTTTCTTTTACTCTTTTTTTTTGGTCCAGAATCTGCACTTTTACTTAAGTATCCTCACTGAGCACTTCCCATCACTGTGATACTTGACTAAACTGTGGTAAAATTACCAGATCCTTTAGCCCTGCATAAACAAAGCATTTTTCTTTAAATTTTTAGTACCAAGTCCAAATTTTGCATTGAAGGCTGTACAGTGTTGGGTGACTGTGTGCTGAGCATATTCCAAAACACAAAATGACTTGGAAAACAGAACAAAATAAAACATTAAATATAAAATCTTGATCTGTTTCTGTACATTCTGTGAAAATTATTGACTGCATAAATTATGTTAAATTTTTGGGACATCCTGTATCCATATTTATTTGACTTATTTATTATTGCTGTTGCATTAACATGACTTTCACCTGGAGCTGTTGCCATGGCGAACATGCTGATGTCTCTAGGGAAACGGGTGACCATGGTAACGGACCGGATAGACAGCATCCAGAAGTCAGTGAGCTCCAGTGAGAGAAACGTGAACATGTTTATTATTGTACTAAAAAGTGTTTAGTGCCACAGTTTGTACAGAAGTTTACTCCTCAAACTGGAAGGTCCCAGAGTAGAGTCACCAGGCCTCCCTATTTACCCACTTTTGAGCCCCTGTGTCCCCTGTCCCAGCAGATTTATCCAAAACTCTGTGATTTGTCCCAATTTTACACAAGAAATGTCCAAGATGTCCCTATTTTTGGATCAATACGACCCTTGCTAAGAGTAAAGAGAGGCATACATTGTCATTTGTTGAGGTGAAATACAGAAAAGCTGCTTAAAAATGACCAAAGCACAAGAAAATCTGACTATACTGACTCACGTTACTGCAATTTTCCTTCACTTTGAAAATCTGGTCACCCTGCCCCAAAGGCAATAAAACGAACCCAAAACATATATTAGCTCATGTATTTTAGAAAATGTGTCTTTTATTTTATTTTGGGCAATTAAGAAGTTTACATTCTTTACAATGGAACATAACATTAGAGAAATCATGATAGAAATAACAGAAAAACAAACAATAACAAAATAACTTATTCTGTTTTATTTTATTTATCATTTAAAGGTACAAAATGTAATTTTCTGGAGGTGAGATGTTACCCTTCCATGGAAAAGTTAAAATCATACTTCAGACATTTGCCATTGAGACAGACTTAGGTTTATCCCAAACTGTGGAATATTATAACCAAAGGAACATTTCCATGGAAAAAGCAGGTAAAATGAGAGTCAGGGTTGAGACACAAGCCCACGCAGAGTAAGGATGAAACTTTTCAACGCTTTTCATCACACAATCAAAACGAAACATGCTTTTATTTTATTCTATTTTACGCTAAAAGTTACAAAGTGTGGCTTTAAACAGTTTTAGACACACTTAAACAAAAACGATCCCACTGATCAGCCAATACCACCTATTTTATTTTATTTTTTCCAATATTATTATTTTTTATTCATAGTCTCTGTGATCTAATAATCTCAACTAAACACACATCAACACAACAAATTAAACAACACAAATAAAAACAATAATATTTCAACAAAATTACAACCAAACATTAAAACCGCAATGACAAAAAAAGATACAAAATATAGCAATAATTGAAAAAAAAAACTCCCTTTTTTTTTGTATGTTTTTATTTTATGATTTTATTTTATTATTTATTTTTCTGATGGTTTAGTCCTGTTTAGTCTTCATTTAATCCTGGTTTAGTCTTTGTTTAATCCTGGTTTAGTCTTGGTTAAGTCTTAGTTTAGTCTCGTTTAGTTCTGGTTCAGAATTGGTTCAGTCCTGATTTAGTCCTGGGTTCATTCCTGGTTCAGTCCTGGTTTAGTCCTGTTTAGTCTTCGTTTAGTCCTGGTTTAATCTTTTCTAATCCTGGTTTAGTCCTGGTTTAGTCCTGGTTTAGACCTGAGTTCAGTCCTGGTTTAGTCCTGACTCAAAATATAACAAAACTAATCAGAAATTGCAGACCTCTAAAGACGCACTATGTCACTTTTCTGCTTGTCTCTATGGTAATGTTATTGCTTGGCTAGGGAATTTTCACAATAATACAAAATATAACAATAAGTTAAAAAAAAAAACTCCTTTTATTTATGTTTTTACTTTATGATTTAATTTTTTTGTTAGTTAGTAGTTAAATAAGTTAGTTTTACGGTTTAATTTCCCATTTTGATGTGAGCTGTCGAAACAAGTCGCCTTTGAAGATGGACCAGACTCTGCCCTGCACTTCCTGTGTTAAAAGGAGAAGTCTGCACACTAAAGTACATTAGTCTGATCATATGTGCAGCGAATAAAGGAGCCGAGTTTAATATTGAGTGTTCTTTGTTGTTGTAATACCAGATATGACCATGTGGTGGCGGTGTATCCCAGTGAAAACGCTGTCACGACGAGACGAAAGAGGAAACAGACCTGGGATCAACACAACGGGTGAGTTCAGACCCATAAATATGGAACTGCGAGCACTTTAAAGCCACACTGTGTAACATTTCTTTTGGAGGAGGCTTGCGCGACACATCAAGAAGTTTCCAGGTTCGACACTTTCTATAGATTGCACTTTCGCCGCCCCCCCATGTACATCCTCCAGCAAAGATAAAATGACTTATTCTTATCTGAAAACAGTACACGATGAAAAACTTGTAATGCATTTTTGTCTTACATTTATGTGCGGAAACTACAGCAGAAGTTTGAAAACGATATCTCTAAATTTAAGATTGTTTCCTATTCACCTTACAAAAGAACTCAAGTTTAATAAAGCTGTACATGAAAAAAGGCCATATAAATTCTAAGTAAACGTGTAAGTATTTGATAACTAATTAAAAAAACTGCCTAATCAAGATAATTATTTGTAATTCAGCCATTTTAACTCATGCATAAATGTTTGTTTTGTACAGTCCGGAGAGGGAGCACAGTGTGGAGGACTTGGACGTAAACAGCTCAGGTTGGTTTCCTAAGTGACTTCTCAAAACCATAAATAAAATGAGTCTTCTGTGTATTTCTGGACCTGTGGGCGTGTGTCTACAGTAAGTAATCAAGCCGTCTGGACGCAGGAAAAGACCTGAAAATGTAATTACAGCACAAAAAACAGTTTCCATGGTCGTCCTTTCTCCACGAAACACAAAGGAGAGAACAGTTTTCAAGATGCAAAGTGAGGTTAAAGCAGGTTAAAGTCTGCAAATGGCAACAAAGGAGAGACCAGTATTTAAAATATTGTGATGTTTTTGTGTGTTTTTTTTTTACAATCTCGACACAGTAAATTTTATTTAACAAAAACAAAAATGTGATTCCACAATATAAGTTTTCGGTTCTTTGCCTTGAATGTTCCACAGTATGACACAGTTGTGGATTTGTTTAAGAGCAGAGTTAGTCCTGGTTTAGTCCTGGTTTAGTCCTGTTTTAATCCTGGTTTAGTCTTTGTTTAGTCCTGGTTTAGTCCTGATTTAGCCTTCATCTAGTCGTAGTTTAATCTTGGTTTAGTCCTGGTTAAGTCTTGGTTTAGTCCTGGATTAGTCCTGGATTAGCCTTCGTTTAGTCCTGGTCCAGTCCTGGTCCAGTCCTGGTTAAGTCTTGTATAGTCCTGGATTAGTCCTGGTTTAGTCTTTGTTTAGTCCTAGTATAGTCCTGGTTTAGTCTTTGTTTAGTCCTGGTTTAGTCCTGCTTAAGTCTTGGTTTAGTTCTCGTTTAGTCCTGGTTTAGTCCTGGTTTAGCCCTGGTTTACTTTTGGTTTAGTCTTCGTTTAGTCCTGGATTAGTTCTGGTTTTGTCCTGGTTTAATCTTTGTTTAGTCCTGGTTTAATCCCTGTGTAGTTCTATTTAAATCTGGATTTAGTCTTGGTTTGCCGTGATTTAGTCCTGGTTTAGTCTTCTTTAGTCCTGGTTTAGTCTTTGTTTAATCCGGTTTAGTCTTGCTAAGTCTTGTTTAGTCCTGGTTTAGTCTTTTGTTTGATCCTGGTTTAGTCCTGGTTAGCTGTGGCTTTGTCCTGGTTTAGTCCTGGTTTAGTCTTTGTTTAGTCCAGGTTTAGTCCTAGTTTGGTCCTGGTTTAGTTGTGGTTTAGCCCTGGTATAGTTCTGGTTCAGACCTGATTTAGTCCTGGTTCAGTCCTGTCTCAAAATAACAAAACTAATCAGAAATCACAGACAATCTAAAGCCGCACTGTTACTTTTCTGCTTGTCTCTATGGAGATGCCGTTGCTTTGTTTGAGACGATTCACAGTATTGAGAGACCTGCCGTAGAAAAGTTCCATAGTGCATCTTTAAAGGCAATAAAAATCCAGATGAGTTAAAACACAACACAAATAAACATGTCTTCTTCCTGTATATTTTTTATAAAACAATTTTCACATTCACGTATGTCCGACAAACACTCGCACGGCAAAAATAAAAGTCCGTAAGAGTTAAAATGACCAGAATTACACACAAAAATCTAAATTTAAGTAGTTTTGACTAGTTTGGATCAGTAAATATATGTTTTTCTATCATTTGACTTTCTTATTTCAACATATTTCCAAGCAAAGTATAAAAAAAAAAGTGAAATTATAAAACAAATAACCCGTAAGAACTGAAACATACACTTTATATTAAAACAGTCAAATAAACTAGTCAAATTACTCAAATCTAAATCAATGTTCTTAATTCAAGTTGATTTAACTCGTACAGACATTTTTTTTCTGCAGTGCGATGTGACGTTGCTATGGTAACGAAATATATATCATGGTAGCATTAGTTTCTTTTCCTTTGTTCACATCGAACACGACAATCGAACAAACACATTTAACATTATCAAGTAAAACTTCAGACTTAATACAATGAGACGTTTAATTTGGACCAGATTCATTATTAACTGTGACGCCTTAATATTGAAAATTACACTTTACAGTTGCGCTTGTGTGTGTTTTTTAACATAAAACATTTAATACATTTCCTTAATTATAGTGAAAACCTGATGCCTGAGCAATCGTGACGCTAAAGGAGCCACATTACGCTATTCGGCTTCTAAGTCTGACGTCACACACGACTTCCGGGTCCAACGAAACATTTGTTCATTACAGTCTATGGTTCGAAATGACAAAACCAGAGCACATTTTCACCACCACCTCCTTTATTTAGTGAGGTTTCAACTAGAGCGTGGAAACCCGATAAGATAGTAATTTATTGTATATATAGTTTTGATACATAGTTTTATAATCCTTATCTTTTTAGATCCCTATAGTGTTTGTCTATTTTTAACTTAACTGTACTCTATTGCTGCTACTGTTTCTTGCTGTTCTCTTTACTGTGCGTTGCAACACTGAAATTTCCCATTGTGGGACAAATAAAGGATATCTTATCTTATCTTATCTTATCTTATCTTAAGAACCCGACGTGTTCGGGCAGGTATGACAGATATTTAGAGCACATCAGCGCCATTAGCTGTAAAACCACTCGCTCTGGAGACTCTGGAAGTGTTTAAAGATCAGAAACTGTCAAAGTCCAAACCGTGTTATTTTTATTTGTGAAATGTGGCGCAATACTTCAGATACAGGATCTTTAAATAGAGATAAAAGAGCATAAAAGAGGTGTTAAAGACCACAGGAAGTAGAGTCACTATCGCTGATCTGCAGCTTCACCTCGATCCGTGCGCTGTGTGTGTAAGGCTCATAGTAAGGATTTAAATATGCTAAAACTGGTAAAACAGATAAAATTGAACAATACAATTTATGTGTAAAGTTAAGGTAATTAAAAGAAAAAAAAACAGACACACACTTTTTTTTCAAATATTACATTGTCTGGAAAAAGTAAAGCAACTCAACTACATTGCAATACCTTGAAGTGTCACTAGGGGGCGCACCACTAAAAGGAGTTAGGATTCCAAGGGGCAGAGCTGCAGAATAAACCCTGCAGTCTTATGATGCACAAGACGAATCATCTGTCTCTTGTAATCTTTTCTCGGGTTGGTATAAAATCAATTGTGTCACAAACAAACAGTCCTGGTGTTGAGATAAAACCTTTAATATGTATCTGTGTAAGTGTGAACAAAGGTTGAAGCGAAGTTGTGTGTAAAAAACGGTTGGAGGCGATAGCTAGCATAGGGCTAGGCTAGTGCGGCTAGGCTACCAGTGGTTCTGGGATTGCAGCCGTGGGGAAGTAGCGCAGGTGTAATTGGGTTCTGGGTTAGACAGTAGGAATTGGTCACATGTTTGTTTGAACATTTGTTTTGTACAGTTATGTAAATCTTTAGCACAGAATGTACAGGTTAATGTGGCCGCTCATGTACAAGTGCAGTGCAAGTGTGAGTGCTGCTGTTACGGACTGGCCGCCATTTTGAGTTCGAACTCAGGCCCAATTTGTTTCCATCCATCCATCCATCTTCTCCCGCTTAATCCGGTTGGTCGCGGAGGCAGCTTGCTGCCCAATACCCATAGCACCTATTAACATGTCACAAATTTTACATTTAATAATAACCCCAATTTGTTTCATATTATTAAATGTAAAATTTGGGACATGTTAATACTACATGAAAACTATTGTTGTTAAAGCAGAATAAACCCTGCAATCTTATGATGTGCAAGACGAATCATCTGTCCCTTGTGATCTTTTCTCAGGGTTCACATTCTCACCGCTCTTGAGCACAGGAGGGGCAACATGTGGATGTAAACAGACAAGCGTGAGGAACTACTCTTGCTGTTTTACTTTTAAAGAACGACTCAAACTGGATAAATAGCGCTGTTTTGAGGACTGAATGTCATTATTTACGGACGACAATTTCTATGGATAATGTGGGTGAGACACTGCACTTTAAATGTGCCACTTTACGAGAGGTGAGTCGGCTCATAAAGGCTTCTCATCATTTTCGCTATATCCCGAGTTTGTGTTTTATGCCTCCGTGTGGTCGCTTAGCCAGAAATGATAAGTTTGTCAGTAATTTAATAAGTTAATACAGTGTTTCGAGTGCTCAGATATTTCTCTTTGGCTGTTGTGGACATAAATAGTGACAGGAGAACGCGTGTAATGTGGCGATTTGGAAGAATAACTACTGCAGATATGACGGTTTCTCCTCCCCATTTGTGTTGGTTTCTGATCTGTTCAAACAGCGGGGACACGACACTGCGGCATTTTTACGTGTAGATCAGTCAGGCCAAATCCTGCGCCGTCTCGACTTGGACCCAAAATAGAACGATGACGTAGGGAAGTACAAGACGAATTCTCTGTGTTATAATGTTTCCTCATCACAAACAGACCTGGAGTTGTGTTTTGTTTCATTCACCCATGTTTAACACACAAACTCTGTGTATTTAGGCTTTATGGGGGGGTCCTTCTGTCAAACAGAAAACACTCGGTTTCACCTTACGATGTCATATGGTAATACAAGCAGTGCTCCACTGTTTTTTTAAACTCCATATACACCTTCACTAGAATCATTTGGGTCATTTCAATCTTGGAATGGACAATCTCTACTGAACGAAAGGTAAAAAGTTGCTGTTAACAGGGCATCTCCAGGCTTGACGGCACTCATCACTTAAATCAAAATTAAAACCAACATCGCAGCCATTATGCAGCGAAAAACACCAGATCCAATTCTAATAATGACCATTTCTCACTGCTTTAAATAACAAAAAAACACTTTCATTATAAAATCTCCTTCAGAACTCATTTATAGTTGTATGTGTTGCTGTAAAATGGCCAAAAATCATTTATAACATTCTAACAAGACAAACTAAACTTTCACATGTTCTTGTCTCACATTGCACTGCAGCCCGGTTGAGTTTACAAAAAAATAGGGAAAAAAGAATTTAAGACCTTTGTGAAAAAAATTAGACTTGGACAACATAATTTAAGACTTTTTAAGGAATTCATTTAGGAACATGAAACTTAAAGACCTTTTAAGACTTTTAAAACCCTGTACACCCTGGTTTACTACCAAAAACTACCACTTCATGACATCACAAGGGGGAACAGAGCATTTTGAGCTTTGGAAATGTAAACAGACTCATAATAATAAAGGATTCAAAGATGTGTGAATGAAACAAACACAACTCCAGATACACAGCAAAAGTGGAGTGTTAAAATTGACTCTTACAAATCAATGTTAACAATTTCTCAGGG
Organism: Odontamblyopus lacepedii; assembly: GCA_034769755.1. NCBI lineage: Eukaryota > Metazoa > Chordata > Actinopteri > Gobiiformes > Gobiidae > Odontamblyopus > Odontamblyopus lacepedii. Next base: position 7,166,240 of record CM068365.1, on the reverse strand, counting down.
TTTATATGAGTTAGAGCTAAGGTATGACCAAAAATTGATATCACGGTATTTTTTTAAATTATCACGGTATCACGGTATTTAACGGTATTTTTGTCTTTGGCTAAGTGGAGGTGATAGAGTTGGTAATATCATTCCAACGCTTGCTTTTCTTGTCATAGACGGTCCCTTTAGACGGAGAATACTAAGATTGCATGAAAGTAAAATCTGCATCTTCTCCCCAATCTCGCGTAACGTTGGTAGTGTAGCACAAACACTACACAGACGCCCCTGGTAGGCGCGCTTGCCAAAGCGGGACCGCCTGTGTAGTGTTTAGACACGGTTTCGGAGAGCGGATTGCGCTGAGCCGCGTTCGGCGAAAGGTGAAGAGCGGGCTCACGCCGCACTCCGCCGCCGAAGGCTGCCCGCACTCCCACTCTACGCCTTCGCCCGGCACGGCTCCGCTGCACTCCCGCCTCCGAAAAGGAGCCTGTGTCTGTGTCATTTTCTTTCGTCCATGCTCACCATTCAACTCGCTTATCCTTACCTGGCTTGTTGGCTTGTTTGGTGTAACACTGAAAACAGCCCCGCCATCTACTGCCAGCGACGCCCGCCGCTCTGTGTTGCCGACATATGCGCGCACACACGGTATGGCGGTAAATAAAAAATTCATATCATAAAAATAAAAATTACCGGTATACCGCCCAGCCCTAATATGAGTCCAATCCTGTGAGTGAATTTTACATTTTAGGAAATGTTAATGAAGAAACACTGGACCAAAGTTCCTGTTTAACCCCAAAATCAAGAGTTATTTTAACGTTTTGAGAGTAAACGGAGAACACTTTGTTGGGTTATCCTGATTTCGCTAAACAACACACAGAGGTGTTTGTTTTTTACACTTTATTTTAGTTAATTTAAGATGGAATTATGTATAAAACTGGTTCAACCTGGTCTTCTCCTTCTCTCATGGGATTTTTAAGTGGAGGGTGGGAGGAGCCAAATTAACACTAAGGGAAGTTGAATTAACACTGGGGAGGTTGAATTAACTTCAGTCATATCAACTCTGGCAAATAACCCCAACTCGAACTCCCATTTAACTTTCAAATAGTTAAAATAAAATTTTATGTGTTAGAAACAACTCTGAAATATTTTACCCTGAAATTTTAACCCTCTAGTTTTTGCTGTGTATTAGGTATTGGTTATGGATCATTAAAATATGGATCTCTTTTTGATTCAAGTGTATTTTGCAGAATCTTGTGTTTTAAACGCCCTTGAACTTATTGCGTAGCTGTTTAGCCTTCACCATGTCTTTGAACTCTGAATATTTTACATTTTCCAAAAGTCTATGAGAAAAATTAATGGAAATTTTACTTCCAGAGTCAGAGCAGGCTGTTACTGCTGAGCTCCATCACGGGTTTTACAAAAAGTCATATTTTGTTTCCAGCTGAACTCAAATGTGACTCTTATGTCCTTTTTCACAGCAATTGTGCCAACCTAAATAATTATAGAGCTTCATAAGTGCATTTTCTCACAAAGAGATCACAAGCAGAGATATTAAATACATGTCGCAGCGGTAAGTGTTTTTACCTGTTCACATTCCACAGAGGCTGGTGACGTGACTGAGCTTTGTGGTCTAAGTGAAAGTGTTTGGAGCAGAGACTTCGTCTGAACCAAGGTGAATTTTTACTTTTTCTTAGTTGCAGCTCTGCCTTTAAATAATTCTGTCTATTTTATTTAATTAATGTTTGATTATTAAGGTAGTTTCAGGATTATCCTTTATCGTTATATTTCTCTGTAGCAATATATCAGTATAATGTGCGATCATGACAGGTCTAAGTACTACTAATACTCACTTGGATCCAGCAGAACTGGGTCACAGGTTCCCTTAAAGTCGTGACCAGAGCTACTGTCACTTTAGTAGAAGTGCTGTTAAAATGACTAAAGCCTGTTTCAAATGGAGCAGAGTTAAATGTAAAGAGGGAAACATGTCTCTCTGTGGATTCTCCTCCAGGCTGAGCGAGTGGGGAAATGGGGGCTGAGCAGACAAAAGGACGTCCTATCAGAAAAGAAGCTCCAGGGGGCAGCACTGAGCCGGATCTCTGTGGGACAAAGTGAGTCCAGTCATTTGACATTCACTGTTAAACCCATCAGCTTATGTACTGATTTATTTTGGGAACAGTGCCTAAAACCAAAAAAGGGTCCAATACAGCAGTAGGCTTATATTTATTTACACTGTTTACATATTTTACTGTTAGTATTTACACAGTCCAACAGAGACACACCTCAGAGAACAATTACACTCACAACAGTGGAGACCATCTTTTTTATTATGTCTGAAATAACAATAGATCCTTTTAGTGTTCATAAGCAGTGATGACATAGGCTCGGTTGCATTTTGGCAACAGAAGTACGGCAGAAGATTGCAAATATTTCCTCAACACCCTGACTGTGACACATGGTGTCCGACTGACAGGTCCTTGTGCGATGAGTGAGGAAAACTTTAAAACTTTAGTCCGCCAGTAGAATATCGATACTGACAACCACACACAGAATAAACAGACATTTTGGTGTTGGAAATGTTTTTATCTCCATCTTCTTCTGTCCGTGTTCAGTCTGAATGAATCAGAATGAATGGGGAACAATGACACCTCTGTTGCCAAAATGCGCACACAGGTTTTTACCACGTCCACCCTAAAAGGATCTATAGAGGTACAATAATATAACGTACACAGTTTAACATAAATAACATTTCATTTTTAGAGCATAAAATAGAATACAATAAGTAACACTTCGTTCTGTCATATTTTTAAAAATCACATGACTTCATTTACAAGTCAAACAGGGTCAAACTGAAATACACTGTTCAAAAAAAATGAAAGCAACACCTCAGATCTAAAAGTGAAAAAAAATACTGGATATCTGTACAAATATGGACAGGGCAATGTCAAACAAAAGGATGACACCTCTTTTAATGGAAATTTCCTTTTCAGCTACAGAGAGCTTTCTTTATAGACACCCTGAAACTCAAAGTGAAATACTAATGTGGCAGTTTGTCCATTTTGACAAAATGTAATTTCTGCAACTCAAAATATTGAGCTTGTAATGCATGTTTGACGTCGTACTACTCCAGATGAGACAACTGCTGGTGTCTGGTGGAATGTCCTCCAAGATCTGTGTGAGGACATCACTGAGCTCCTGTAGAGTCTGGAGGAGCAACCTGACGGCGTCTGATGGACCCAAACATAATGTCCCAGAGGTGTTCTATCGGGTTAAAATCAGGTGATCGTGAGGGTCATTCAGTTGTAACAATCCCTTTGTCCTCCAGGTTCTGCCACATGAGGCCGGCCATTCATCAGGAGGAGCCCAGGACCTACTGCACCAGCATAGGGTCTGACAGTGGGTTCAGGGATTTCACCCCGATACCTAATGGCAGTCAGACTGCTGTTTTCTAGCCAGTAGAGTTCTGTATCTCCATGTATGCAGACCACTGATCACTGACCCACCACCAAAGCGCTCATGCTGAACCATGTTGCAGCAGCAGAGCGTTTTCCTTGTTTACTCCAGACCTTTTGACGTCTGTCACAGGTGCTCAGGGTGAACCTGATCTCATCTGTGAAAAACACAGGGTACCAGTGGAGGTCTTGCCAATTCTGGTGTTGTCTTTAAATGCCACTGGAGCTCTGAGGTGCTGGGCGATGGGCAGAGGGCCCACGACAGGATGTGGTGCCCTCAAGCCAACTTCATGAAGTGTGTTTGTGACTTTTTGGACAGAGACGTTCACACCAGAAGTCTGCTGGAGGTCATTCTGTACGGCATGAGCAGTGCTCAACCTGTTCCTCCTTGCACAAAGGAGCAGATATGGGTCCTGCTGATGGGTTAAGGACCTTCTACAGCCCTGTCCAGCTCTCCTAAAGTAACTGTCTGTTTCCTGAAATCTCCTCCGTGTTCTGGAGATTGTGCTGAGACACATTCAATTTTCTTGCACTGGCACATCCGGATGTGGCATCCTGGAGAAGTTGGACAACTTCTGTGGGGTTCAGGAATGGCCTCATACTCCCAGTAGTGATAATCACTCTAGCCAAAGCAGCACTAGTGGAAAACAGCCAAGAAACACCAAGAGAGAGAAACTTGAAATGAAGCTTGAAATGACCTCCACATGCAAAACCAGTCGTGTTTTATAGGTTGTCTCATTGTTGCCGCTCTACTGCACCTGTTGTTTGTTTCCATTAAAAGAGGAGCTTCAGGCAAGAGTTCTTCAACCAAGCTGTGATGTTGACCATAGCATTTGTAAGCTTTTCAGCTACTTGAGTTGTATTGCTACCATGAACATAGATTACTGTGTCATCGGCATACATTTGAATGGATACGTCATCACAAACAGATGGGAGGTCATTTATGTACAGCGCAAACAGTAGAGGTGCTAAATTAGGTCCTTGTGGGAGTCCAGTGGATAGACTGAGAGCTGAAGAGTTAAATGACTGGACACGGACATGTTGGGAGCGGTCAGTGAGGTATGATTGAATCCATTTAAGTGCATCTATGGAGAAGTTGAAGCTGCATAGTTTTGACAGTAGGATTTTGTGATTAACAGTATCAAAGGCCTTTTAAGGTCCAAGAAAACGGCACCAACAGCCCCCGCGTCCAAGAGAGCTCGGATGTTTTCAGTGAAGAAGCATGTTGCGGTTTCGGTGGAGTAATTTGCCCTGAAGCCAAATTGCATAGGGTGGAGAGAAAATGGTGAGGTGTTGATGTGGTTGATGATTTGTTTTGTTACCAGTTTCTCTGCAAGTTTTGACACTGTGGGAAGAATACTGATGGGTCTGTAGTTTGAGATGGAATGAGGATCTCCATTTTTAAAAATGGGAGTAACAAGAGCTGGTTTCCATATACTTGGAAACAGACTTTGTGTAATTGACAGATTGATGATGTTGGTCACGGGACGTGTTACTGATGAGCTGAGGTCCTTGAGCATCACTGTATCTATACCAAAGATGTCTTTACATCTGGAGGGTTTGAGTGACTGAATTACCTGTAATACCTCTGATTCTGTAGCATGTTTTAGACTGAGAACTGGTTGACTTGTGACTATAGAATGAGTGTATGTGTTCACACGTGGAAAACTGGCTGCTATGGATGCCACAGAATCAATAAAATAATGATTAAATGCCTCTGCAACAGTAGGAATATATTTTGTTAGTTGCTCATTGATTTTAATTTCTAGAGTGTTGTGTTTTTTAGAGTTTTCACCTGTCATTTTTCTTATTTGGCTCCAAATTATTTTAGTGTTTCCATTTGATTTTTTTGATTACAGAGAGAAATAAATCTGCCTTTGCTTTCCTTTGTTCTTACTACTTTGTTTCTTAGCATGGCAAAAAGTCCTCTGTCATGAGTGGATTTAGTTTTATTTCCTTTTTTTAAGGCTTGGTCACGTTCCTTCATGAGTTTTATGATGTCCATGTTTATCCAGGGAACAGTATTTTTGTGCTGTTTGAGTTTGATTTTTTGAGTGAATGTAGTAATGGTTCTCCCTAGTGTCTTTATGAATATTTCTGTGTCTTTTTCAGGATCAGCAAGAGGTAAAATGTCATCCCATTGGATATTATTGGCTGTAGCTATAAAGTGTGGGTATTTACTTTTAGGAATTGTAATAATTTCTTTTTCTTTAGCACAAGGATGAAACCGTTTCTTGGTGAGTTTTCTATTGACAAGCGTTAGATTGTGGTCAGATAAACCAATGAGCATATTGAGTGATTTTATTATTCTTTCCGGCCTATTAGTGAATGTGAGATCAATTTATGCTTTTGGTAGAGTTTGTTATTCTTGTTGGTCCACGAATAATTTGGGTTAGCTCAAACCTGTCTGTGGTCTGCTTTAGATTTTTCCTGGATGTTTTGTCATCCCAGTTGATATTAAAATCACCCATAATTAGGACTTCCCTAGCCAAGTTGCACTGTCTTAACAGCTTCTCAAAGTTTTCGTAAAAGATGTTACTTGCAGAGGGAGGCCTATAAATGACAACAAGGACAAAGGACATTTGTGGTGATAAGGAGACATTGAGACCTAAGCTTTCAAGCTTATTTAAATTTGACCACTGAATTTTGTGACACTGCAATGTGTTTCTTATGTAAACCATCACCCCTCCACCTTTTTTTGACCCCTCCCTGTCTTGTCTGAAGATATTATAACCAGCAATGTTCAAAGCTGCTGTAGGAGAGTTTTGATTTTTTATTTATTTATTTATTTATTTATTTGATATGGACATAACAATTGCATTGGACAAACCAGATACATTGTTTCAAGTGTTATAGCACAAGTGCTAATTTACAACACCTGTCCACAGGAGGCTTTTAGAAAAGGTTAAAAGTAATAAAACATTAAGAGTTAATAATACAATAAAACGTTAAACTATGCATTTTCATGTGTACAGCTCTGTCCTGACTTCAGCCACAATTTCAATTGTCTATTAAAAATGTTGGGGTCAGTCTGTTGTTTTAGGTCAGTGGGGAGAGAGTTCCACAGTCTGGGTCCAGTAGAGGAGAAACTGGACTGTCCAAAGGATGTTCTAGACTTTGGAACGACACAGTCTCCACTGACAGAAGCTCTGGTGTTAGGTCTGAGAGAGCCCCGACGCCTGACAGCAAAATCAGACAACAGTGGTGACACATGATTTGTCAGACATTTATAAAACAGTTTCAGGTTGATAAAATTTACAAAATTTTCAAATGTAAAAAGATTATGTTTATGGATGATGTCACAATGATGCCACCTCATGGGTTTTTTTATCAAAACCTTAATCGCCTGCTTGTACAATGATATGACTGGCTGAAGTGTTGAGGGCGAGGTTTGTGACCATGAAGTGAGACAATAAGAGAGATGAGAAAATATCATACCGTGTAAATATAACAGAGCAGCTTGATGAGACAGTTCTCTTCTAATGAAACGAAAGCAGCTCAAATTTGATTTGATCTTTTTACACACATTCTTTACCTGGCTTTGGAACTTTAGATTGCTGTCAATAATGATTCCTAGATATTTTGTCTCTTTGACTTCTTCAATTATTTCATCATTTATGTAAACTTTAAAAGGGCTATTTAACGCTTGTGTTCTAATAGAGAAACGCATGGCAATAGTTTTCTTAACGTTTAAGGTTAGATGAGATTGCTCAAGCCAGGTGGAGATGTGGAGCAAAGCCTGTGTCAACTGCTGCCCTGCCTGTGTGGTGTTTTTAGCAGACACTTGTATAACTGTTTCATCTGAATAGAGGTGGCTTTTAACACCTTTGAAACTGTGGGGATGGTAATTAATATACATTTAAAACAAACGCGGCCCTAACACCGAACCTTGTGGCACCCCCATATTGTTAAGGCGAAGGCCAGATTTAACCCCATTCACCTTAACACATTGCTGCCTGCCCTCAAGATATGTTTTAAACCAGAGTAATGCATTAGGTGACATTTTAAAAGGCTGGAGTTTGTTTAATAAAACGCTATGATCCACAGTGTCAAAGGCTTTTTTGAGGTCCAAAAAGACTGCACCAACAACTTGGCCTTTATCTAGGCAGCTCTTAATTTTTTCCAGCAGAAAACAATTTGCTGTTTCTGTACTGTACTTTTGCCTGAACCCAAATTGTTGAGGGTGCAGCAGTTGGTTAGACTCCAGATGTTCCATTGAGCCAGGTTTCTGATAAACCTAGGAAATCCAGGTTTGAGTCCAGTAACAGATGGTGTATTTGCTCACTCTTTGGTAGTATGCTTCGAATGTTTAGATGACCACCCAGAAGGCCCTTTGGTTTAGCCTCAGGGTCCCATACTGTGCGCGAATTATTGACAGTTTGAAACACCCCCCACTTCCTGTTTTTGGCGATTCCTGGATTCAGCTGTTTCCTGTTTACATTCCGTACCGTGGATACACGTGAAGTTTTTACCGTTGTAGTTGATGTTGATGTTGGGGCCATAGCCTGTACCCCTCTCTGCACTGAGACATGGGATCCATCCAACGTCCCGGCGCCGTCATCGCCCCGGACACTCGCTCCCGGTGATCCCCAGAGGACACGCCGCTGTCCACCCGCGCCGACACCGACATGGGAAACCTCGTGGCGCTGACCCTCACATCGCCACGCCACCAGCCCGGCTTCCCAGCTGCCTCATCCGCGGCACACGACGATGGACAGGAAAGGTTAGAATGTGCAGAGCTACACTGTAGTGCATCTTACCCTGAGCATACCTGTTGGATTGTAGTGGCGCGCTCCTCCAGAGGCCTTTCCTCCAGCTCCGGTGTAATGTTGTATGGTCCTGGGCAGGGATGTATGTCACCAGATAATAGTAGGCAGATTGTGATGATCAGTGCATTAGTCCATTGTTGGCGTGAAGTTCTCTTGTTTTTTCTCCGTATTTGATTGTGGACGGAAGGATAAATGAGAGTCATAGCCAGAAGGTGTTTCCCATAGCCAAAGCTTGGCTTGGCGTTGTTTGTTTGTTTATAGAATGAGTCCGCATCCGACGCACATTTCTCCAAAATGAAAAGATGAGACTTGTTGTCAGCGTATTTGAGGCCTGGATGGACTTTAGATGGCATGAATTCAGTGAACAAGGTAAACAGTAGGAGAGCTGTAACCACACCAGCCCCACATGCGGCCATCTTGTCTGAAATGTATTTACATATTCACAAACAGTTAGTTATAGTTATATAGTTATAGTTTGGGACCCAATACCGACCCCTGGGGGACTCACAACAAGTACAGAACGGGTCGATGTTAATTCTCCCATATTTACATATTGCTCTCTTTTGTATAAGTAACTTTTCACCCAATCTAATGAGACTCCTCTTACACCATATAATTCAAGCTTTTTAAACAAAATAGAATGATTTATTGTATCGAATGCTTTTTTTAAGTCAATGAAAATTCCAGCTGCATATTTCTTTTGGTCTACAGCATTGGTGATTTCTGCCACTGCTTCAATAAATGCCAAGGAAGTGGAGCTTTGAGTTCTAAAGCCAAACTGACTGTTGTTAATTAATTTGTTTTTCAACAAAATGTTCTAGTCTTTTGTTGAACAGTTTTTCAAGGATTTTGGAGAATTGTGGAAGGAGAGAGATTGGTCGATAGTTAGTGTAGAGATGTTTATCACCACCTTTGTATATTGGGATTACTTTGGCTATTTTCATTTCAGTTGGGAATATACCTGATTTAAATGAAAGATTGAATATATACGCAAGAGGTTTTACTATACTATTAATTGTCTTTTTGACTATTATCATAGCAATGTTATTGTAGTCTGTGGATTTTTTATTCTTACATTTGTTGACAACTGTTTTTACTTCCATATCATCTACAGGAGTCAAAAACATAGAGTATGGATTTTTCTCTATGGTTAGTTTTTTGTCTTCTCCACTCAAATCTGGAATAGTTTTTGCAAGATCAGGTCCCACTTTAACAAAAAAAAAAAAATCATTAATTTCATTAACAACACTATGTATATCATAATTATTTCCATTTTCATTACTAAAATAATCAGGATATTCAGCTGATCTTGATTCTTTCTTAATCATACTATTTAAAATCTTCCAGATTTCCTTTGCCTTGTTAATGTGTTCATCAATAGTTTTTTTTATAATACATTTTTTTACTGGCTCTTAACACATTCGTTAATCTGTTCTTGTACTTTTTATAGGATATTTCTGACTCCCTTATTCTTAACTTAATAAAAGTTTTATATAAACAGTTTTTGAGTGATTTAGTCAACTATGGGCATGTATGTATCTTACTGTTATATGTTGGTATAGCAGGGCAGTGTTTATTATATAATTTTATGAATATTTTCATGAATTTGTTGTAAGCGTTATTCACATCTTGCTCATCCAGTATCATACTCCAGTCTTGTACCAGTAGTTCCTCTTTTAATGCATTCAACTTTTCCTCTCTTTGAAGACGTCTAAAATAACATTGCTTTTTCTCATGTTTTCTTTGTTTCCACCCCTCATGAAGTGTAAAGACCGGTAAATGGTCACTTATGTCACAGGTTAGTAGTCCGCTGATGGTTAGGGCTGGGCACCGAAATTCGGTTCCTTCATGGCACCGACCAAAATGTTTAGGTTCTTCTGGGTATCGAAATATGTCTTGCTTTTCGGTTCCACGTTTCGATACCCAGAGGATAATCACGTGTACCTCCAATATGTGCCTGCGTGCACATGGCCTGATAATGCCACCATAGATTGGCTGAAACGTCCGCGTGCATGAAAAACACATTCTGATCACGCCCCCTCGTTAACAGGCAACGCGAGCTTTAGCGCTTCTATGGGACTATTAAGTTAATACGTTGGCTGCGGAGTCGCCAAACACTACAAAATGCCGGGTCGAAAGCATGGTTATACTTTCGCAAGACTGACTCGGGTATCGGGCAGTTTTTGCAATTTCTGCATTCCTTTTGGTTAAGTGTTCATTTATATAGACATCTGTTCCTTTTAGTTTCCTTCCCTGTTTTAGCAGAGCTATTTTGTGCTTTCTGTTCACAAACCTCATGATGACGGTGGTTTTCTCATGGGAGTTTCTCCTGGGGAGAAGGTGGCAGGCTTTGATGTTTTCCACGTCCAGTTGTATCACTTTAGACTGTAGAAAAGCCACCACCTGTGACTCAGCCGAGCTCTCCTCCTGTTCCCAGGCTCTTCACCCCTGTTGGTGGCCACTGCCCACACCAGAGATCACAACATCATTGATCCTGGTGTATTGCTCCAGCTCCTCCACTCTTCTCTCTAGGTCTACAATCTTCTTGTCCTTTTGGTCAATCAGGAGTTGGAGTTGTTTCATTTGCTCGAGCACTTTCAAAAGTTCACCCTGCTGTGTGCATACAGTGGTGACTTTCTCGGTTAAGGTGACCAATGAGTTTTTAATATCCTCCACTTCTTCTGTAGTTGGGGATTTTTTAGGACCCATTTTTGTTGTAATCTGTTCATCAATGCACCAGTAGCCAATCTGACATGTGTCAACTTTGCAGTGAAGTTAGCTGTCTGAGTAGTAGGCAGCCAACAGACCAGGTGCAAAAGTTTTTCCAGACAAAGTCTTTTACCCTTAGATGCAGCAGGGAATCCTTTGATGAGTTTCCAGTATCACGTTTCATATTCTAAAAATCCAAAACAAACTTTTTAGCTTGTGTCATCCAGCCACAAGCAGCATGACTTTAGTAATACTAAAGGCTAAAGTGTTGTTGAAGACAGAAGAGTGAGCAGTTCAGTGCAGCACCAGTATAAAATACTGTGACTAGAAGAGTGTTAGAATAAAATGCTTATAATGATGAAGTTATTAAAAAATGTACATCAAGCTAAAGCAGTCTCAATTGGCATGAAAAGAGCCTTTGTTAGAGGTATGCAGCTATCTCTGCTAAAACCAAATGTGTGACCTTTTTCAACTCTGCTTCGCCTTCTCAAGACCATATATCTGTGCTTATCTCATGAAATGTAAACCAAGTCATGATATACCTCACTATGTTATCTGTGGTAAGCTTAACAAGATTATGTATACTTTAACCATGCTGTCTTTGTACTGACATGATGAATTGTTAAAAGTAAATAAAACCGTGCTAGAAGGGGAGGAGCTTTGGGAGAGAAGCGTGGACGAGCTCAGGGGAGCGCACGTTTGGTCTCTCCCCCGTGTATGCACGTAAAAGAGAACTGGCTCAGGTTGATTTAATCTCAATTGTGGTAGGAGACTGGCATTTAAATTGTCTAATACTTTCACTGGATGTGATTGTATAAATTTATGACAAAGAGAACGATGAGAAGCTCCTCAAAGTCTGAGTGTTGAATTACAGACGTGTGATGAAGAGTTCATCACTATCACAGAACCTCCAGAGAAATGGCACCTTTTCTACGTGTGATGATCTGGAGATGCTCCTCACACTTCAGAAAGGGCTCTGTGTTTCTCCTAACAAGCATCATGATACAGATTTGTAGATGTACAAATTAAATAAAACAGTCATTATATCAGTACTAAACCAGGACTAAAACAGGATTTAACCAGGACTAAACCTTGCTGCACAGACCGCGTCTTCTCCTGTACACCACGCTGTTTGTTAATGACATGATCATTTTAAGTAAAAAAACATCAAATATTACAGATTTTTACTGGGCTGGTGCTTTTATGTTTGCACTGAATTCTTTTTTTTGATAAACAATCTATATGACATCTGTGTGTATTTCGCCATCTCAAGTTGAGTATATAGTGTGTGGGGGGGATTCATCACATCGATGACGTCACGAATCGTGTGGCCCCACTTAGAAAATCCCCACTACACCACTGAGGAACAGTAGTTCTGCAGACCAACTTTGGCCATGGACATGGCAGCAACAAAGTCTTCTAAGTAACAACATGATGTTTTCTCTCCACACACAGATCCACAGACTCAGTGTCCAGTGCTACTGTGTCCATGAAGAGTGACCGGTCTAAAGATGAACCTCTAAACTTCAGTGTTAAACCTGCTCCTTCAGACTCACAGTGAGGATAACACCTAAATAATAAAACTGATCCAAAACTTCAGTTTAAATCAAATGAGTTCAATGTTTTCGTCCATAGAGAAAAGTCACTACGAGACTCCAGGGCTCAACACACTGACATGACAAATGAAAAGCAGGTCCTCAGCACAACACAAGGTGAGTCTATATTACACTGTTTATGAGGACAGACAAAATACATGTTACTTGACGCATCTGTGTTCCTCTCACAGCAGATGAAGAGCTCCAGAAGGTTCTGCAGGACCATAAGCTGAGCCTGAGCAGCAGATGTGGGAGTGTGACAGAGGGAACTGAAGGAGCAGGAAGTAGAACTCCTCTGAACAGCATCTACACTGAGCTGTACATCACCGAGGGCCTCAGTGAAGAGGCCACAGCCCAACATGAGGAGAGGAGGCTGGAGAAACTCTCCAAGAAGACTGTCCAGGAAACCTCCATCAGGTGTCAGGACGTCTTTAAAGCACTGCCCACTGAGGAGCAGCAGGGGGCGCCACAGCAGAAGGAGCACAGGTCCATCAGAGCGGTGCTGACCTGTGGCGTAGCTGGAGTGGGGAAAACTTTCTTAGTCCTGAAGTTCTCTCTGGACTGGGCCCAGGGCTCAGAGAACCAGGAGCTGGACCTGGTGCTGCCGCTGTCCTTCAGAGAGCTGAACCTGGTCAGAGGGGGGCGCTACAGTCTGATGGAGCTGATACAACTGTTCCATCCAGTGCTGGTAAAACAGGTGATGCTCCTTTATCTGCTCTTCTACTTGGATAAACCTGATGACATTGAAAAGTCTCCTCTTGTTCCATGTTCTTGTTGTGTCCACAGACGCTCACAGCTCACACTCTGTCCATCTCTAAACTCCTGTTCATCTTCGACGGCCTTGACGAGAGTAGACTGTCTCTGGACTTTGACTGTGAGGTCATCTCTGAGGTCACACAGAGGTCAGAGGTCAGCGTGCTGTTAGTGAACCTCATCAAAGGCACTCTGCTTCCTACTGCCCTTATATGGATCACCTCCAGACCAGCAGCAGCCAATCGGATCCCAGCGCAGTGCGTGCACAGGGTGACAGAGGTCAGGGGCTTCATCACTGACCATCAGAAGGAGCAGTACTTCAGGAAGAGGTTCACAAATGAAGAGCAGTGTAACACAGTCCTGTCCCACATCAGAACCTCCCGCAGCCTCCACATCATGTGCCAGATCCCAGTCTTCTGCTGGATCACAGCCACAGTCCTGGACCACATGATGAGAACCAATCAGAGCGGAGCGCTGCCCCAGACACTCAGCTTATTATGTACGCCCACTTCCTGTTAGTGCAGACCAACAGGAAGAGGAAGTACAGAGCACAGAGCAGCTGTCCAGAGCTGAGCACAGACAACTGTGAGCTGCTCCTGAAGCTGGGCAGACTGGCCTTTGAACATCTGCAGAAAGGAAACATCATGTTCTACCAGGAAGACCTGGAGCAGGTGGGTCTGGACCTGACCGAGGCCTCAGTCTACTCAGGACTCTGTACAGAGATCTTCAAACGAGAGAGTGTCCTCTTCAACAAATCAGTCTACTGCTTCGTCCACCTGAGCGTCCAGGAGTTTATGGCAGCGCTTTATGTGCGCCATTGCTTTGGAAGTGACACAGATGTCGTTCAGAAGTTTCTTGGTGAAAAGACAAACAAAACATTAAGTGAAAGTGAGTTTCTCAAAAGAGCTCTTGGCAAATCCCTGAAGAGTTCAAATGGCCACCTGAACCTGTTTGTGCGCTTCCTTCATGGCCTCAGTCTGGACTCCAACCAGAGACTTTTAAGAGGTTTGCTGAGTCCAGTAAAGCAATCAGAAATCCCCAAAGTCATTAAAAACCTGAAAGAGATGACCTCAGGGGAAGTCTCTCTAGACCAGAATATCCACATCTTTCACTGTCTGATGGAAATGAAGGACCAGTCTCTCCTGCAGCAGATCCAAGACCTCCTGAAGTCTACAGGAGGATCACAGAAGGAACTGTCCCAGTTCCAGTGCTCGGCTCTGGCCTACATGCTGCAGATGTCAGAGCAGGTCCTGGAGGAACTGGACCTACAGAAGTACAACACGTCTAAAGGGGGTCGACAGAGGCTGATCCCAGCGGTGGGGAACTGCAGGAAGGCTCGGTCAGTCCTCACTCACAAACAGCAGCTTCACAGACCTGTGTTAGGACTAATCAAACACATTTAAATGAAACATCTGCTTACAGGCTTGTTGACTGTGGACTCTCAGAGACTCACTGTGAAGTGGTGGCCTCAGCGCTGAAGTCCAGCCCCTCCCACCTGAAAGAGCTCGATCTGAGTGAGAATATCCTGAGAGACTCAGCAGTGTCTGTGCTGTGTGCTGGACTGCAGAGTCCTCACTGTGAACTCTCCACTCTCAGGTCAGTCTCCTCCGTTTAAGCACAAATCACACTATTAAACACAGTGTAAAGTGTTTAGTGGGATAAATGTCATTTAAATGGAATCACCAAAGCATTATTCTAGTGTCATTATCATTCCTCATTAAGAGCATCATCGTCTCTTCAGTGTTTGGGAAACTCTGGATATGGACATGGACCAGGATCTGAAGCTGGTGAAATGGTTTTCACAGAATTACAGCAGAGTCTATTCTTAAACGTCTTTTACATGAAAAAGCATTTAAATCAAATGCTGCTTATAGAGTCAGAATAAACAACGAAACACAGGGATTTCTCTGTTATGATCCACAAGTCTTCATCCAATAATAATAAAACTGTCAAACCAAACAAGAAAACGAGTATGAGAAAAAATGTGCAAAATGGCAAAAAAAAGTTTTTTTAAGCTGCTAAATACCTCTTTATATGACAATTTAGGCCTAAATATACATATCACCCAGTGCTTTGCTATTTGACCTGGATATGTTTTTCTTTTTTTTATTTCAAATTTTTATTAACAATCAGATAGAGATGACAGTTACAAATGTACCATTTGCTTTTTTTTTTCTTTTCTTCCCCTTCATCTTTTACATGTTTGGTTTCTTTCACATTACATGTCTCTCCACTGTAGTTTTTTTTTTTTCTTCTAAGGACACAAAGTAAAAATAAAAGACAAAAAATACAAACAAATATTTAAACATTTGAGTAGCAACATACAAGGAATATCACAAATTCCCCCTTTTTTTTATGTTCGAGTATTAATACAGTCTTTCCATGGTTTCCAGTCCTCCTCGTACCTATATTAGTCCAATCTTCCACATCCGGTAGTTTGTCGCTCATCCATTTTTTGGTTATTACTTTCTTACTTGCGACCAGCAGAATATTCCACATATATTTTTTTGTTCCTTTGATTTCTGTCTGTTTGCCCAAAAACATAGTTTCAAAATTTAAAGGGATCTTTATTTTAAATATGGCCTCAATGTTTTGTTTAATTTTCTCCCAATATTGATTCAATTTGGGGCAGCTCCAAAAAACATGATAATGCCCAGCTTTTTATTCCCACATAATCTCCAACATGATGTATCCCCCTTTGAACCTCTTTGTGCCGGTGTTTTAAAGAAGCGTACCATGCATCTCCACAGATATTCTCGCCAGTACGGAGAGGAAGTAGTCCTCCATATATTCTTTTGAATTCTATTCCAATCATCCTCTTGTATATTGAATTCACTCTCCTTTTCCCATTTTTCTTTTATATACAATGAATTATCGCCCTCTGCCTTTTGTAATTCAATATATAATTTGGAAATCAATTTATTGTTTGGGCCTGATTGATATGATTGTAGGAATATTCTAGTTATGCCTGATAATGGGGTTTCTCTATGTTCTTTTTTCTTTTTGTCCAAATAATGGCGAATTTGAAGATATCTGTAGAAATATTTGTTTTCAAGAGTATAAGTTTGTTTCAAGTCTTGAAAACTTCTCACGGAACCTTTTAAATACAAACTATTAAATATCTTTAATCCCTTATCAGACCACAATTTGAAAGTTTTATTGTTTAAAGTTGGGGTAAAGTCTTCGTCATATGCAATCCATCTAATCATTAGACAAATTTCTGTGTACTCCTTAACTAATTTTGACCAGATGTTAATCGCGGTTTTCGACCATTTTAAAAACGCACGAATATACCTCCCTCTCCTCCCTCTTAAGGTGAGAAAGTTTTCACGTTGATCTGGACACGTAGTTTTTCTTGTTATTCCCTCCGGAAGGCCTCTAGTTTCTTCTTGTATCTTTCTTTGGGTCCCTCGCCGCTCCTCTCCTCCTCCGTTCGTCCCGCTGTTTGCCACAGAGTGCCTCTGATCTTGTCCGCCCAGGTTGTGGTGGGCTTCAGGACTGTAACAGGTAGTCTCCGTCTCGCCATGTCTTTAGTCGCCTCCGCGGCAGAGGTGTAGATCTTTAAGTCGCCCTCATGGAAAACCTTCAGTTTTGCCGGGTATGGGGTTTGGAACTTAATCTTGTTTTCTCTCAGAACTCTCTTCGCTTCTGTGTGCTCACAGCGCTTTCTCAATATTTCCGGAGCGTAGTTGTGATCCACTATTACCTTTTTCCCATTCAGCGTGAGTCCTCTTCTTTGCCACACTTGTTTCAAAACTTCCTCTTTTGTTTTATATGAGGCGAATTTGACCACTATTGACCGCGGTGTTGTTTCGGGTGGCGGCTTTGGTCCAAGGGAGCAGTGTCCTCGCTCTATGGTCAAGTCCAGCATCTGTGGAAGGTCTAATTTTTCTTTGAGCAAAGTCGTGACAAAGTCCGCGGTTGATGGTGAGCCATCTTCTGATCCCTCTGGGATAAGATGAAAACGGATATTTCCACGTCTGGACCTTGACTCCAAGTCTGAGATCTTCGCTTGAAGTTCCTCCTGCGCCTTAACGAGCTCCAGTGTTGCTTCCTCAATAAGCTGCGCTTGGTCTTCCATCTCCATAATGCGCTTTTCTGCTTCGTCAAGTCTCTTATCGACTCTCTCTTTCAAATCGCGAAAGTTTTTGTCATTTTCCCGACGTGAATGTCTGAGTTCGCGGACGATAGTTTGGAGATTAGCTGTTTCTTCGTCTGCTCCCAGCGACTCAGTGTAGGGCGCTTCTGCGACTGAGTTGCTAGCATAGCCATCTCCGCTCTTGTCTTCTTCATTTAGTGAAGTCATGTCTTGGCTTGACAAAGTGTTCCGTGGTTTCGTTTTGGGTTTGTTTCTCACTTTATCTTTCATTCTTGAGCAAAAGGAGACCTCAATTTGGTGAGGGAGGATAAAATAACCGCATTATCGGGGGCACCACGAGATTATGCTGCCGCCATCTTGGTTGCTCACCCGGAAATCGACCTGGATATGTTTTTCAATGTATCTGGGACCAAGTTATTTCAAAATCAAATCCAAATAATATGAAAACGCTCAGTATTCGCCTGTTTGATTCTTCTTCTAATGTTAAATTCAAATAATGTTATTTGACCTTTTGAAGCTGAACCTGTTTTTCAGATGAAGTCTCCTGATGCTGTCCTGTGTAGAGTGCTGCTCCTTTCTGCTCACTAAGAGCCTGGAAGAAGGCCGAGTCCTGGCTTAGTCTAACTTCAGTCCTGGTTCAGATTTGGTCATCAGACTCCTCGTAATCCTTGTTTAGTCCTGGTGTAGTTCTAGTTCAGACCAGCTCTCTGCTTACTAAACATGTGGGATGTTAATATCTCTGTAGTTCTCAGAGTAAACACGATTGACACACGTGGAAAACTCTGCACTGATAGATGCTAATCCTCCATGTGCATTTTGAATCGTGTATTTAGCGTCACTCGGTTTGCAGATTTTAACGGCCTTTTCACTGAGATCTGAGGGAGACTAATGTGTTTGTGCTGAGAGACTAATGTGTGTGTTTGTACTGAGAGACTAATGTGTGTGTTTGTGCTGAGAGACTAATGTGTGTGTTTGTGCTGAGAGACGACTGTTGGTGTGTGTGCTGAGAGACTAATGTGTGTGTTTGTGCTGACAGACTAATGTGTGTGTTTGTGCTGAGAGACTAATGTGTGTGTTTGTACTGACAGACTAATGTGTGTGTTTTTGCTGAGAGACTAATGTGTGTGTGGTGAGAGACTAATGTGTGTGTTTGTGCTGACAGACTAATGTATGTGTTTGTGCTGAGAGACTAATGTGTGTGTTTGTGCTGTGAGACTAATGTGTGTGTTTGTACTGACAGACTAATGTGTGTGTTTGTGCTGAGAGACTAATGTGTGTGTTTGTGCTGAGAGACTAATGTGTGTGTTTGTGCTGAGAGACTAATGTGTGTGTTTGTGCTGAGAGACTGTGTGTGTTTGTGCTGAGAGACTAATGTGTGTGTTTGTGCTGAGAGACTAATGTGTGTGTTTGTGCTGAGTGACTAATGTGTGTGTTTGTACTGACAGACTAATGTGTGTGTTTGTGCTGACAGACTAATGTGTGTGTTTGTGCTGACAGACTAATGTGTGTGTTTGTACTGACAGACTAATGTGTGTGTTTGTGCTGAGAGACTAATGTGTGTGTTTGTGCTGAGAGACTAATGTGTGTGTTTGTGCTGAGAGACTTGTGTTTGTGCTGAGAGACTAATGTGTGTGTTTGTGCTGAGAGAATATTGTGTGTGTTTGTGCTGAGAGAATATTGTGTGTTTGTGCTGAGAGACTAATGTGTGTCTTTGTGCTGAGAGACTAATGTGTGTGTTTGTGCTGAGAGACTAATGTGTGTGTTTGTGCTGAGAGACTAATGTGTGTGTTTGTGCTGAGAGACTAATGTGTGTTTTTGTGCTGAGAGACTAATGAGTGTTTGAGCTGAGAGACTGTGTTTGTGCTGTGAGACTAATGTGTGTGTTTGTACCTGAAAGACTAATGTGTGTGTTTGTGCTGAGAGACTAATGTGTGTGTTTGTGCTGAGAGACTAATGTGTGTGTTTGTGCTGAGAGACTAATGTGTGTGTTTGTGCTGAGAGACTGTGTGTGTTTGTGCTGAGAGACTAATGTGTGTGTTTGTGCTGAGAGACTGTGTGTGTTTGTGCTGACAGATTAATGTGTGTGTTTGTACTGACAGACTAATGTGTGTGTTTGTGCTGAGAGACTAATGTGTGTGTTTGTACTGACAGACTGTGTGTGTTTGTGCTGAGAGACTAATGTGTGTGTTTGTGCTGACAGACTAATGTGTGTGTTTGTACTGACAGACTAATGTGTGTGTTTGTGCTGAGAGACTAATGTGTGTGTTTGTGCTGAGAGACTAATGTGTGTGTTTGTGCTGAGAGACTAATGTGTGTGTTTGTGCTGAGAGACTAATGTGTGTGTTTGTGCTGAGAGAATAATGTGTGTGTTTGTGCTGAGAGACTAATGTGTGTTTGTGCTGAGAGACTAATGTGTGTCTTTGTGCTGAGAGACTAATGTGTGTGTTTGTGCTGAGAGACTAATGTGTGTGTTTGTGCTGAGAGACTAATGTGTCTGTTTGTGCTGAGAGACTAATGTGTGTTTGTGCTGAGAGACTAATGTGTGTTTGTGCTGAGAGACTGTGTTTGTGCTGTGAGACTAATGTGTGTGTTTGTACTGAGAGACTAATGTGTGTGTTTGTGCTGAGAGACTAATGTGTGTGTTTGTGCTGTGAGACTAATGTGTGTGTTTGTGCTAAGAGACTAATGTGTGTGTTTGTGCTGAGAGACTAATGTGTGTGTTTGTGCTGAGAGACTAATGTGTGTGTTTGTGCTGAGAGACTAATGTGTGTGTTTGTGCTGAGAGACTAATGTGTGTGTTTGTGCTGAGAGACTCACAGACCGGAGCGAGGCTCTTTGATCCAGGTTTTTTGACTGATACACTTGACCTGTGTTAACAGGCGACAGAATAATTCATTGTGATGAATTATTTTTTGAATAAATGAGATAAAATAAGTTAACATCATATTTTTAATTATTATTGATGCCATATTATCATGTCTTTATTTTTCAGAATGTCTCAGAATAAATCTATATTTCTAGAAATGAGTTGAAGCTGTGGGGACTTGGTGCAGTGAATGACAATGTGTAAACAATGGAGAAAACCTGTCATATAAGATGTATAACAACATCATTTGTTCTTTATTCAGATTGAGGGGCTGTGGTTTGTCAGAGAGGAGCTGTTCCTCTCTGGCCTCAGCTCTGAAGTCCAACCCCTCACATCTCACAGAACTGAGCCTGGGTCTTAACAAACTGTGTGATTCAGGAGTGTCTGGTCTGTGTGGTTTTCTGCAGAGTCCAGACTGTCGACTGGAGACTCTCAGGTCAGTTCTGTCTCTTATTTGTGTCATGTTTCACTTAAGAGCTCGGCCATAATAAGCTCTAGGATTTACTCTGGACTTGGACTCAGAGGTGGACAATAATTATATTCAAACAAAGTTCACTGTAACTTTTCTGGTGGGGTTCTGCCACCTGCTCGTCTCCATGGAGATGCTGTTGTGTTGTCTAGAATGTTCCACAGTTTAGGCTTAAACATATTTATCACACATTTATTCAGTTATTGGTGTTTCATTGCTAAAAATACCTTTAAAAACATGTATTCTTACTAGGGCTGCAACTAACGATTATTTTCATAATCGATTAATCTGGCGATTATTTTTTAACTAATCGATTATTAATCGGATAAAAATAAGGAAAGTGCTCCAAAACTGTGCTAAAAGTAAGTTAGCCGTGCGTCCTGGGTTTACGCACAGAAGCTGTGCTCGCTCTGCCAACCCCTCTCTCTATTACACACGCGGTCAGATCAACAAAGCTTTGACCAATCACGGTGTTCGTGGGCTTGTACCGCACACTCTGTGATGGACAGGAGCACCAGCGAATCACAGAGGGTTTAAGAGGTTAACTGGACTAGTTAATGGCTTAGAAACACATTGTTCCAATGCAATCGCGGCTAATATGTGCTAACTAGCTAACACCAAGCAACTTCGGTTTAACTTGTATAGTGTCAAACAATACGTTGTGATTAAAACGTTCCTATTAACTTGTACCAGTAATGCAACCCAACTACTTTTCATGTCAAAAAAAGGTTGCCAATATGTTTGTGAAACCTCACCAGAGTCCGACTGATTTTAAAGGGGAGACGCCATTTCTCAAGTGTCCTCTTTTTTTCCCCCGTGTTAACCTGTTCTCGCCCCTAACCGTGGTTGGGGAGCACAGGGAGATCGCCTTCTCCAGGGCCGGGATTGCTTCCTCCGGGGTTAACTCCCTTGAGGACCTCGTGCGTTTGCGGTGTATGAAAATGTAAATAAAAGGAGGCAGTTTCGCTGCAGAGTGGGGCTTTATTAGCTCACTACACTGTAGGAGTAGCACCTTTTACCCTCTACGTGCCCGATCGCCGTGCCCGATCCCTGAGAGCACACGCGGACACACACACGGAGCGAGACCCGGCTCCACTGCTCCGCGCGGACATACATCCAGCGCGCCCCCGGCGCGCGCACGCAATCACTCACCCTCTCTCTCTCTCCTGCACTGAGCTATAGACACAATATAGACACGTCTCACAACACCCGATTCTCCCGCTTGGACTTTGTCACGTGAACTAGTCAACTAATCGACTACTAAATTAGTTGCCAACTATTTTAATAGTCGATTTTAATCGATTTAATCGATTAGTTGTTGCAGCCCTAATTCTTACTGTGAGTGGGCTCACCTCTCCACAGATCTGACTTGTTATTTGGCCTGGTGGTGTTTGCTGCTTGTCTCCATGGCGATGGATAAGTTTAATTAAAGCGCACTCATGAAGAACTCAACTATTACATGAAAAGAAATGTGTTGTGTATTTATTTGGCATTAAAACCAGAAAAGACTTTAAACATTATGTCATATGTATTATTATTAATGCTATATTATCATGTCTTTATTTGATTATTCACAATGTCTCTATAAGCACCATCTATATTTCTATGGAGGCCTGTTACCATAACACATTTTGAAGTACGATATATCGCTGAAGAAA
Organism: Odontamblyopus lacepedii; assembly: GCA_034769755.1. Taxonomy (NCBI): domain Eukaryota; kingdom Metazoa; phylum Chordata; class Actinopteri; order Gobiiformes; family Gobiidae; genus Odontamblyopus; species Odontamblyopus lacepedii. Next base: position 7,143,894 of record CM068365.1, on the reverse strand, counting down.
ATAGACGATAAACGATAATATTGAGACACATTTATGCCTCTGACACAAAAACCCAAGAGCAGATTTAAACCACAAAAACTATTCTAAATCTACAATATTGTTAAAAAAAACCTGAGCTGCAACAAATAAACAGCAGAAAGAAACACTTTAGTACTTTGCATCTATAATGAGTCCGAGAAGTGATGAATTCAACATTCTACCATTAAAGTTGAAGTCCGGCACGTTTGAAGCTCAAGTCCGTTTCTAGAGGAGGTCGAATTCTGTCAGAAGCCAAAAAACGGCACAGATCAGTGTTTCCTCGGTGGAGATCTCACTGTGGCAGTGACTCTGTCAAGGCAACAAACTAGTGTAGTGATGGGGGCAAGTTCTTAACTTCCACGTAAAACGACAATTTGCTTCAGACTGAAGAAGCTTAACACCACTTTAACCCATCTTACAACAGCCACGAGTCTAACAAACAAAACGCTCTGCCTGGTTCACTCATTAGTGTCTGGAAATGTTATAAAACTATAAATAAACTGCAAAAGCTCGAAAGCACTGCCCAGTGCCTCTCCATGTTGTTACAGGCTCTGCAATATTGTGGTGATGATTTAAATAATTAACCACAGTGTTTTTCAAAAAGTAGAATTCACTCGTAAATAAATGCCTTGACAGGCTCGCGAGCACGGCGAGATCTCCACCAAGGAAACACTGATCTGTGCCGTTTTTTGTCTTCTGACAGATTTCGACCACCTCTAGAAACAGACTTTAGCTTCAAACGTGCCGGAGTGAAACTTTAAGGTACCTGTTTAAAAATGTACTTAAAAAATAAAAAGTAAAAGTATTTTGCAGTTGTTTTTAGAACAATTAAAGGATGAAATGTGGTGATTGTGAAAAAGAATTTAGCTGATTTTAAGCGATTCAGTTGATTTCTTAATTTTTCAACCCGTTTTTGTGTATTTGGTTTCCTCAGTGTTGGGCTGTTAACACAAACTAAATGTGTTAAAACATAAAGTCTCTGCCATTTCAGCAGGTCTCACACTGTAACGAAAAGTACTTTTTACTCATCAGTCCATGTCTAAAATGTAGTGGAGTAGGAAGTACAGATACCTGCTCTCAAATGTACTGAAATAAAGAAAAAATGTACTGCAAAATGTACTTAAGTAAAGTACAGATACCTAAAATCTGTACTTAAGTATTGTACTTTTACTTTCATACTTCACTACCTTCCACCACTGGTTTAAGGTTTGAACTAAAGTCAAGTTTTGGAGAAATGAGTTGAAATTGTGGGGACTTGGTTCAGTGAATGACAAATAATGTGTAAACAATGGAGAAAACCTGTCATATAAGATGTATAACCACATCATTTGTTTTTTATTCAGATTGTGGAGCTGTGGTTTGTCAGAGAGGAGCTGTTCCTCTCTGGCCTCAGCTCTGAAGTCCAACCCCTCACATCTCACAGAACTGATCCTGGGTGGTAACAAACTGTGTGATTCAGGAGTGTCTGATCTGTGTGGTTTTCTGCAGAGTCCAGACTGTCGACTGGAGACTCTCAGGTCAGTTCTGTCTCTTATTTGTGTCGTGTTTCACTAAAGAGCTCGGCCATAATAAGCTCTAGGATTTACTCTGGACTTGGACTCAGAGGTGGACAATAATTATATTCAAACAAAGTTCACTGTAACTTTTCTGGTGGGGTTCTGCCACCTGCTCGTCTCCATGGAGATGCTGTTGTGTTGTCTAGAATGTTCCACAGTTTAGGCTTAAACATATTTATCACACATTTATTCAGTTATTGGTGTTTCATTGCTAAAAATACCTTTAAAAACATGTATTCTTACTGTGAGTGGGCTCGCCTCTCCACAGATCTGACTTGTTATTTCGCCTGGTGGTGTTAGCTGCTTGTCTCCATGGCGATAGATAAGTGTAATTAAAGCGCACACATGAAGAACTCAACTATTACATGAAAAGAAATGTGTTGTGTATTTATTTGGCATTAAAACCAGAAAAGACTTTAAACATTATTTCATATGTTTGTATTATTATTAATGCTATATTATCATGTCTTTATTTGATTATTCACAATGTCTCTATAAGCACCATCTATATTTCTATGGAGGCCTGTTACCATAACACATTTTGAAGTACGATATAACGCTGAACAAATTGAGACGATAAACGATAATGTTGAGACTCATTTATGCCTCTGACACAAAAACCCAAGAGCAGATTTAAACCACAAAAACTATTCTAAATCTACAATATTGTTAAAAAAAAACCTGAGCTGCAACAAATAAACATCAGAAAGAAACACTTTAGTTCTTTGCATCTGTCATGAGTCCGAGAAGTGATGAATTCAACCTTCTACTATTAAAATTGAACTCCGGCACGTTTGAAGCTAAAGTCCGTTTCTAGAGGTGGTCGAATTGTGTCAGAAGACAAAAAACGGCACAGATCAGTGTTTCCTCGGTGGAGATCTCACTGTGGCAGTGACTCTGTCAAGGCAACAAACTAGTGTAGTGATGGGGGCAAGTTTTTAACTTCCACGTAAAACGACAATTTGCTTCAGACTGAAGAAGCTTAACACCACTTTAACCCATCTTACAACAGCCACGAGTCTAACAAACAAAACGCTCTGCCTGGTTCACTCATTAGTGTCTGGAAACGTTAGAAAACTATAAATAAACTGCAAAAGCTCGAAAGCACTTCCCAGTGCCTCTCCATGTTGTTACAGGCTCTGCAATATTGTGGTGATGATTTAAATAATTAACCACAGTGTTTTTCAAAAAGTAGAATTCACTCGTAAATAAATGCCTTGACAGGCTCGCGAGCACGGCGAGATCTCCACCAAGGAAACACTGATCTGTGCCGTTTTTTGTCTTCTGACACAATTCGACCACCTCTAGAAACGGACTTTAGCTTCAAATGTGCCGGAGTGAAACTTTAAGGAACCTGTTTAAAAATGTACTTAAAAAATAAAAAGTAAAAGTATTTTGCAGTTGTTTTTAGAACAATTAAAGGATGAAATGTGGTCCATCCATCCATCTTCTTCCGCTTATCCGGGGCCGGGTCGCGGGGGCAGCAGTCTAAGCAGGGGCTCCCAAGCTTCCTTCTCCCCAGCCACTTCCTCCAGCTCCTCCGGACGGACCCCGAGGCGTTCCCAGGCCAGCTGAGAGACATAGTCCCTCCAGTGTGTCCTGGGTCTTCCCCGGGGCCTCCTACCGGTGGGACATGCCCGGAACACCTCCCGAGGGAGGCGTCCAGGAGGCATCCGGACCAGATGCCCGAACCACCTCAGCTGGCTCCTCTCGACGTGGAGGAGCAGCGACTCTACTCCGACCTCCTCCCGTGTGACCGAGCTCCTCACCCTATCTCTAAGGGAGCGCCCGGCCACTCTGCGGAGGAAACTCATTTCGGCCGCTTGTATCCGCGATCTCGTTCTTTCGGTCATTACCCAGAGCTCATGACCATAGGTGAGGGTAGGAACGTAGATTGACCGGTAAATCGAGAGCTTCGCCTTTCGGCTCAGCTCCCTCTTCACCACAACGGTCCGATACAGCGACTGCATCACTGCCGACTCCGCACCGATCCGCCTGTCAATCTCGCGCTCCATCCTCCCCTCACTCGTGAACAAGACCCCGAGATACTTGAACTCCTCCACTTGAGGCAGAGACTCCCCACCCACCCGGAGAGGGCAATCCACCTTTTTCCGGTCGAGAACCATGGCCTCGGATTTGGAACAGATGATTCTCATCCCGGCCGCTTCACACTCGGCTGCAAACCGCCCCAGTGCACGCAGCAGGTCCTGGTTCGATGGAGCCAACAGGACAACATCATCCGCAAAAAGCAGCGATGAAATCCTGTGGTCCCCGAACTGGACCCCCTCCGGCCCCTGGCTGCGCCTAGAAATTCTGTCCATAAATACAATGAACAGAACCGGTGACAAAGGGCAGCCCTGGCGGAGTCCAACATGCACCGGGAACAGGTCTGACTTACTGCCGGCAATGCGAACACAGCTCCTGCTCCGGTCATACAGGGACCGGACAGCCCTTAACAAAGGTCCCCGGACCCCATACTCCCGGAGCACCCCATACTCCCGGAGCACCCCCCACAGGGCACCACGAGGGACACGGTCGAATGCCTTCTCCAAGTCCACAAAACACATGTGGACTGGTTGGGCAAACTCCCATGAACCCTCGAGCACCCGATGGAGGGTGTAGAGCTGGTCCAGTGTTCCACGACCAGGCCGAAAACCACACTGCTCCTCTTGAATCCGAGGTTCGACTATCGGCCGAACTCTCCTCTCCAGCACCCTGGCATAGACTTTACCGGGGAGGCTGAGGAGTGTGATTCCCCTGTAGTTGGAACACACCCTCCGGTCCCCCTTTTTATACAGAGGGACCACCACCCCGGTCTGCCAGTCCAGAGGTACTGTTCCCGACCGCCACGCGATGTTGTAGAGACGTGTCAGCCAAGACAGCCCCACAACACCCAGAGACTTAAGGTACTCAGGACGGATCTCATCCACCCCCGGAGCCTTGCCACCGAGGAGCTTTCTGACCACCTCAGTGACTTCGGCCAGGGTGATGGATGAGTCCGCCTCTGGGTCCCCAGCCTTGGCCTCCTCTTCGGAGGACGTGACGGTGGGATTGAGGAGATCCCCAAAGTATTCCTTCCACCGCCCGACAACATCCCCAGTCGAGGTCAGCAGCTCTCCCCCCGCACTGTAAACAGTGTTGGTGAAGGACCGCTTCCCCCTCCTGAGGCGCCGGACGGTTTGCCAGAATTTCCTTGGGGCCGTCCGATAGTCCTCCTCCATGGCCTCCCCGAACTCCTCCCAGACCCGAGTTTTTGCCTCTGCAACCGCCCGGGCTGCAACACGCTTGGCCCGATGGTACCCGTCAGCTGCCTCAGGAGTCCACCGGGCCAGTAAGGCCCGGTAGGACTCCTCCTTCAGCTTGACGGCATCCCTTACTTCCGGTGTCCACCACCGGGTTCGAGGATTGCCGCCGCGACAGGCACCACAGACCTTGCGGCCACAGCTACGAGTGGCCGCGTCGACAATAGAGGCCGAGAATGAAGCCCACTCGGACTCCATGTCCCCAGCTTCCCTCGGGATCCGGGAGAAGCTCTCCCGGAGGTGTGAGTTGAAGGCCGCGCCGACAGAGGGTTCCACCAGACGTTCCCAACAGACCCTCACGATACGCTTGGGCCTGCCAGGTCTTTCCGGCTTCCTCCTCCGCCAGCGGACCCAACTCACCACCAGGTGGTGATCAGTTGACAGCTTTGCCCCTCTCTTCACCCGAGTGTCCAAGACACACGGCCGAAGGTCAGATGACACGACAACAAAGTCGATCATCGACCTCCGGCCTAGAGAGTCCTGGTGCCACGTGCACCGATGGACCCCCTTGTGCTCGAACATGGTGTTCGTTATGGACAAACTGTGACTAGCACAGAAGTCCAATAACAGAACACCGCTCGGGTTCAGATCAGGGAGGCCGTTCCTCCCAATCACCCCTCTCCAAGTGTCACTGTCGTTGCCCACATGGGCGTTGAAGTCCCCCAGTAGAACAACGGAGTCCCCGGTCGGTGCACTGTCCAGTACCCCTCCCAGAGACTCCAAGAAGGCCGGGTACTCTGCACTGCTGTTCGGCCCATAGGCCGACACCACAGTGAGAGACCTGTCCCCGACCCGAAGGCGCAGGGACGCGACCCTCTCGATCCACCGGGGTAAACTCCAACACGCAGCGGCTGAGCTGTGGGGCTATAAGCAAGCCCACGCCAGCTCGCCGCCGCTCCCCGCGGCCAGCGCCAGAGAAATGGAGAGTCCAACCCCTCTCAAGGAGTTGGGTTCCAGAGCCCAAGCTGTGCGTGGAGGTGAGGCCGACTATATCTAGCCGGTAACGCTCGACCTCCCGCACAAGCTCAGGCTCCTTCCCCCCCAGCGAGGTGACATTCCATGTCCCCAGAGCTAGTCTCCATGTCCGGAGATCTGGTCGCCGAGGCCCCCGCCTTCGACTGCCGCCCAGATCTCTTTGCACCCGGCCCCTATGGCTCCTCCCGCGGATGGTGGGTCCAGGGGAGGGCGGTCCCACGTCGCTCCTTCGGGCTGTGCCCGGCCGGGCCCCGTGGGGAAAGGCCCGGCCACCAGGCGCTCGCCCACGTGCACCCACCCCAGGCCTGGCTCCAGGGTGGGGCCCCGGTACCGCCTTTCCGGGCGACGTCACTGACCTTGTTTTAATCGTCATCATAGGGGCTTCTGAACCGCTCTTCGTCTGACCTGTCCCCCCGGACCTGTTTGCCTTGGGTGACCCTACCAGGGGCATAAAGCCCCCGACAACATAGCTCCTGGGATCATTCGGGTACTCAAACCCCTCCACCACGTTAAGGTGGCGGTTCGAGGAGGGGGTGAAATGTGATTGTGAAAAAGAATTTAGCTGATTTTAAGCGATTCAATTGATTTCTTAATTTTTCAACCCGCTTTTGTGTTTTTGTGTATTTGGTTTGCTCAGTGTTGGGCTGTTAACACAAACTAAACATGTTAAAACATAAAGTCTCTGCCATTTCAGCAGGTCTCACACTGTAAAGAAAAGTACTTTTTACTCGTCAGTCCATGTCTAAAATATAGTGGAGTTGGAAGTACAGATACCTGCTCTCAAATGTACTGAAATAAAGAAAAAATGTACTGCAAAATGTACTTAAGTAAAGTACAGATACCTAAAATCTGTACCTAAGTATTGTACTTTTACTTTCATACTTCACTACCTTCCACCACTGGTTTAAGGTTTGAACTAAAGTCAAGTTTTGGAGAAATGAGTTGAAGTTGTGGGGACTTGGTGCAGTGAATGACAAATAATGTGTAAACAATGGAGAAAACCTGTCATATAAAATGTATAACCACATCATTTGTTCTTTATTCAGATTGTGGAGCTGTGGTTTGTCAGAGAGGAGCTGTTCCTCTCTGGCCTCAGCTCTGAAGTCCAACCCCTCACATCTCATAGAGCTGAACCTGGGCAATAACAAACTGTGTGATTCAGGAGTGTCTGATCTGTGTGGTTTTCTGCAGAGTCCAGACTGTCGACTGGAGACTCTCAGGTCAGTTCTGTCTCTTATTTGTGTCGTGTTTCACTAAAGAGCTCGGCCATAATAAGCTCTAGGATTTACTCTGGACTTGGACTCAGAGGTGGACAATAATTATAGTCAAACAAAGTTCACTGTAACTTTTCTGGTGGGGTTCTGCCACCTGCCTGCCTCCATGGAGATGCTGTTGTGTTGTCTAGAATGTTCCACAGTTTAGGCTTAAACATATTTATCACACATTTATTCAGTTATTGATGTTTCATTGCTAAAAATACCTTTAAAAACATGTATTCTTACTGTGAGTGGGCTCGCCTCTCCACAGATCTGACTTGTTATTTGGCCTGGTGGTGTTAGCTGCTTGTCTCCATGGCGATAGATAAGTTTAATTAAAGCGCACTCATGAAGAACTCAACTATTACATGAAAAGAAATGTGTTGTGTATTTATTTGGCATTAAAACCAGAAAAGACTTTAAACATTATTTCATATGTTTGTATTATTATTAATGCTATATTATCATGTCTTTATTTGATTATTCACAATGTCTCTATAAGCACCATCTATATTTCTATGGAGGCCTGTTACCAGTGTGCGAAATACCCGTCAGTATTCGGGGGGGTCCCCACCTCTGAATTGTTGATTAATACAGATATACATTTTCAATATGCAGAAGCCTATGCAAAGTTGTGTATTACAATGTGAGCAAACGAGTGAATTAATGTTAGGTAGGCTATCGACACGCAGTCAGTGACTTGTCAAGGACCAGGGTCCTTGTGAAAAACAAAACACCACGGTGGACTCCACAGACAGCCTATAGCGAGCCACACCGCACCACAGCGGCTGCGCTCTCGCTTTCAAACACACACAAACACAGTCACCCCAACTTCAATGCTAGGCTAGACTGCTTCAACCAACCACAAGACATAACCATGCTGCATAAGTCGAAAAGGACACACACAGTCACGCACACACATCTTGTGCACAATCAGTTCTATCATCACAGTTCAGTCACTGCAAATACTGAAACAATAGCCTCTTACCTTAAGTTAGAATAGACCAAATAGGCCTCGGCTGGACTTCTTTATGTTGCCGTCCTGGTTTCCAGGAAGAAGAGAGACAATGTCCTCTTTTAATCCAGCTTGTGACGAAAGGAATTGGATCATATTTGACCAGAGGAGGTCCATTGAGGTCCACAAACAGGAGTGTATATTTTCTTTCGAAGCTTCTTTGTGTCAGAGCTCATAATATCACAGTTAATCCATTCCTCTGCGAGGGTAAACCGGGTCCCTTCTCTGCAATTAGTAATGTTTTAGCTTTTCTGCACACTAAACACCACAGTTACCCTGCCTTAAAGTCAAGCCAAGAATTGCGGTCTTTCCATTCATCCACCTGCTTCTTTGTCCAACCAGCAGGCAAGTCACTTGTGCTAGCACTAGCAGCACTTTCTGACATTAACTCGGCACCTGCTGCTTCAGCCACAGACTCGGCTTCATCTTGTTCTTGACGGGGTGGGAGATTAGGGTCTTCTGTTGTGACAGGGAGTGGGTCCACTGCACCAACATCTTCCTCTCTCAGTGCTAATTTTTTTGATGTGACGAACCCAAAGTGAGCCAGTGATGTACTCTGTAGCTTTTGCTTGCTAGCCATTTTGACAGTACTTTGTTTTCGCTATCAAATTGCTAGGCTAGTCTTTCTTGCGTTTAGCGCGCGCATGGCTAATTTGCATACGGGCACAAGATTGGCAAAAAATATTTTGTGAATATTGAATTCTGAATATTGGACATTATGAGTTTAGAAAACATTTTAGTGACCAATTAGTGATCATATTTGAACCCCCCCAAAATTTAGCTTTTAAGGCTTTTGGGGGGGTGTGATGGGTTAATGGGGGGGTCGGGCCCCCCCGTACCCCCCCGTATTTCGCACACTGCCTGTTACCATAACACATTTTGAAGTACGATATATCGCTGAAGAAAATAGAGACGATAAACGATAATATTGAGACACATTTATGCCTCTGACACAAAAACCCAAGAGCAGATTTAAACCACAAAAACTATTCTAAATCTACAATATTGTTAAAAAAAACCCTGAGCTGCAACAAATAAACATAAGAAAGAAACATTTTAGTACTTTGCATCTATAATGAGTCCGAGAAGTGATGAATTCAACATTCTACCATTAAAGTTGAAGTCCGGCACGTTTGAAGCTAAAGTCCGTTTCTAGAGGAGGTCGAATTCTGTCGGAAGCCAAAAAACGGCACAGATCAGTGATCTCACTGTGGCAGTGACTCTGTCAAGGCAACAAACTAGTGTAGTGATGGGGGCAAGTTCTTAACTTCCACGTAAAACGACAATTTGCTTCACACTGAAGAAGCTTAACACCACTTTAACCCATCTTACAACAGCCATGAGTCTAACAAACAAAACGCTCTGCCTGGTTCACTCATTAGTGTCTGGAAATGTTATAAAACTATAAATAAACTGCAAAAGCTCGAAAGCACTACCCAGTGCCTCTCCATGTTGTTACAGGCTCTGCAATATTGTGGTGATGATTTAAATAATTAACCACAGTGTTTTTCAAAAAGTAGAATTCACTCGTAAATAAATGCCTTGACAGGCTCGCGAGCACGGCGAGATCTCCACCAAGGAAACACTGATCTGTGCCGTTTTTTGGCTTCTGACAGAATTCGACAACCTCTAGAAACGGACTTTAGCTTCAAACGTGCCGGAGTGAAACTTTAAGGAACCTGTTTAAAAATGTACTTAAAAATAAAAAGTAAAAGTATTTTGCAGTTGTTTTTAGAACAATTAAAGGATGAAATGTGGTGATTGTGAAAAAGAATTTTGCTGATTTTAAGCGATTCAGTTGATTTCTTAATTTTTCAAGCCGCTTTTGTGTATTTGTTTTGCTCAGTGTTGGGCTGTTAACACAAACTAAACGTGTTAAAACATAAAGTCTCTGCCATTTCAGCAGGTCTCACACTGTAAAGAAAAGTACTTTTTACTCGTCAGTCCATGTCTAAAATGTAGTGGAGTAGGAAGTACAGATACCTGCTCTCAAATGTACTGACATAAAGAAAAAAATGTACTGCAAAATGTACTTAAGTAAAGTACAGATACCTAAAACCTGTACTTAAGTATTGTACTTTTACTTTCATACTTCACTACCTTCCACCACTGGTTTAAGGTTTGAACTAAAGTCTAAAGAGTCTAAAGAGAAATGAGTTGAAGTTGTGGGGACTTGGTGCAGTGAATGACAAATAATGTGTAAACAATGAAGAAAACCTGTCATATAAGATGTATAACCACATCATTTGTTCTTTATTCAGATTGAGGGACTGTGGTTTGTCAAAGAGGAGCTGTTCCTCTCTGGCCTCAGCTCTGAAGTCCAACCCCTCACATCTCACAGTCCTGGAGCTGGGCGATAACAAACTGTGTGATTCAGGAGTGTCTGATCTGTGTGGTTTTCTGCAGAGTCCAGACTGTCGACTGGAGACTCTCAGGTCAGTTCTGTCTCTTATTTGTGTCGTGTTTCACTAAAGAGCTCGGCCATAATAAGCTCTAGGATTTACTCTGGACTTGGACTCAGAGGTGGACAATAATTATATTCAAACAAAGTTCACTGTAACTTTTCTGGTGGGGTTCTGCCACCTGCTCGTCTCCATGGAGATGCTGTTGTGTTGTCTAGAATGTTCCACAGTTTAGGCTTAAACATATTTATCACACATTTATTCAGTTATTGGTGTTTCATTGCTAAAAATACCTTTAAAAACATGTATTCTTACTGTGAGTGGGCTCGCCTCTCCACAGATCTGACTTGTTATTTCACCTGGTGGAGGTCAGAGAAGTGTCACTTCTAAATGATACGACACAAACACAGGCCAAAAAGTGCAAAGTGCAAGAGTGAAAAGTATTGATGATTTAAATGACATTAAGCCCAGAAATGATGCAGAAACATTCAGTTGTGTTTCATATGTTTTATTATTGCCATGTTATATTTGAGTTCTTTAATTATTCAGAATGTCTCTATAAGCACAGTTTATATTTGTTTGGACTTTAACCACATCATTTGTTCTTTATTCAGTTTGTCAGGCTGTGGTTTGTCAAAGAGGAGCTGTTCCTCTCTCGCCTCAGCTCTGAAGTCCAACCCCTCACATCTCAAATACTTGGAGCTGAACTGGAACAATCTGAGACAATCAGATGTGGAGGAGCTCCTGGACCTTAAACAGAGTCCTCACTGTCGACTGGAGAGTCTGAGGTGAGTAGTGACTTTATGGGGCTGTTTTGAGCCTGGAGCAGTCGCACACATTTCCTTCTGTTCTCAAACTGACACATGGACTGGCTCCTTATGCCCCAAACACACTGCAAGAGCGTTTAGAAGCAGAACAGCGAGCAGAGGCCCCTGCACCAGGCTCGGGTCACTTGTGCTGCCAGTTCCCAGCAGGCCAGAGCAGCAAACTGCCGCACGCCCTGGGTCACAGTCTAGGACCCTCGTCCATCCAAAATACAATCCAAGTTTACATTTTTGTCTCACACACACAGACCCTCGCCGCCTGTGTGTGTGAGACAAAAATCGACTCAAGTAAAAGCAGGTTTTCATCTGAGTTATTTTTATTGCACTGGAAAACTCAGAAAAACATGTGCCCGACTGTTCCTTGTCCTGGAGAAGAGCCTCCACCTGTGCTTCCTTTTTCTAGAATATTCCACAGCAAACACTTCCTCATCTTAAAGGAGAATGAAATCATATCAGTGACATTTATGTGCCTGTGGTGAAGTGTATTTTAAAGACATCATTTTGCTCAAAGGCTTAGGGTCACACACACAGAGACAGAGGGAGACACACTGGACTTTTAGTCAAACTGTGCAGATTTAAGTTCATATTTGTGAACACGTGAGAACAGGTAGGTGTGTGTGTGTGTGTGTGTGTGTGTGTGCGTGTGTGTGTGCGTGTGTGTGTGTGTGCGCGTGTGTGTGTGTCCGTGTGCGTGTGTGTGTGTCCGTGTGTGTGTGTGTGTTGTATCCACAGACTGTATAAAAGGGGCAAATGTGGAGTCAGACTCGATTATGAACAGGATTTTTTTTGACAGACAAAATAGTGAAAGAAAAAACAGGATCATGTAGAGCGCGTTAATATGAACATTTTAAGCCCAAAATAACGAGGCCACAGCAGCAGGTGCAGTGAGAGGAGCCACAATATTCTAATGTAAGTCAATGGGAGCCAGAGTCAGAAGGAGCCGGAAGAGCCGCATGTGAACTTCCCGTTTGTGTGTGAGCTCGGTCCATTTATGCTTCCACCTGCACTGTGCATCTAAGGCTGCGCTCAACACTTGTCCTGGTTTGGTCCTGGTTTGATCCTCGTCTAGTCCTGGTCCAGTTTAAAATCAATTATTTCTGATCTCTGCTTCTCCACAGATTTTCATCCTGAAGATGTGTGTCATGTGCAGACGCCTCAGACTCAGCCCAGGGACAAGAAACACAAATTAAAATGAAAGAATGTGTGTCATTTCAACACAATTCCTTCATTATGAGTTTGTTTCTACTCAGTGCATTTACAGTGGTCATTTTGTGTGTAAATATGAACTCAATCCAAATACTCTGTGTGGCATTATGGTATTTTGACCACATCATAATTTTTATGCATATTCTCCAACTCCAAGCTGTATAAAGTTGAATTCTTCTTGGATTTAAGCAGATCTGGTGATGTGTATTTGTCTAACGAAGGAGGGTGTGGCCTAAGGAGATCAACACCCTTTATCAACGTGTGCAGAATTATTACACCGCTTCTTTTATTCAGGCGAAATGAGCCAAAAAATAGATTTAACTCACTCTGAAAGATCAAAAATTGTAGAAACGTGTTGAGAAAAAAAGACGCAGATGAACTTATAACTACTTATGTAACGGCCACAGAGCTCCACTTCGACTCACACCGTGTAGAAGCAGATGTTTTCTGTAGAAATAAACTTTTGATAACATGTTTTTCTACAGATGACGTTAATAATGATTCCAAATATGACTAGACAACTTCAGCCTGATTGTGTGGCTCATTTTACACCACATGAGAAAAGTATAGTAGCCTGAAGCAAAAAACCAGTTGAGTTCACTGATCATGTGTGTTTATGAATAAAAAAGAGCCTGGGAACCGTGTGAAACTTCCAAAGACTCTTTCAGACATGTTCGTCCTGTTATTTTTCTGCCCCCTAGTGAAACCATCAGGTAAGTGCACTTTCTTTTGATTTATCAGAGAAACATTAGGACACGGACCATGTTTATAATAGTTTCATCTGCAGGCCTGTGGTACAGATTATGTTTTTAAAATTATTATTGTATTTCATTTTTCTACATAGCCTAGTACATATCCTATCCAGATGTTTTGGTTCTAAGAATGGACCAAAAAACGTTCGTCGTCCTCTGGGATCAGGTCCTTCTGACACTGATGGAGCTCTGGCTGAGTTTGCAGCAGTGAAATTATTGAATGTTTCATAAAATAAATAAGAGACATTTTTGTTTTATTATTTATACATTTTATTAGACGTGTAGTATTTGTATGGGGTCAGGTGTCCCAGTACCGCATTAGTGTCTGGAAACGTTAGAAAACAACTTAATAAGCACCTTACACTTCCCTCTGTTGATTTCCCACTGCACAGGCCAAAGCCCAAAAGACTCGATTGTCGATTCCAGCCCCGGTGAAGAAGAAGAGAAACTGAAAGTTGTTGGAAAAAAATGGTTTGGGGATGTATTTTTTTAGTGTTGTTTCAAAAAATATAATTCACTCGTAAATAAATTGATCTGAATCGACATCGGTGATTGAGACTTTTGGGCTTTTTTTGGGGGGGGGGTGTTTTAGGCAGAGCGTTTTGTTTGTTAGACTCGTGGCTGTTGCTCTCTAAATGAAAAGGGCCTGTGGGGGAGAGGCCATGAGTGACGTGGTCGTGGCAGAGCTGAGTTTCGGGGGAGCCCAGAGCACCAGAGCAGAGTGAGGAGAGGCCTTATCAGACGTCAGCATGTGCAGAAGTCCTCCCCACACAGACCGGCGCACACTCACACAGGTATGACTATGCACATTTATTCTGCTATTTCACTTTACAATACACTTTAGTCTCAGGACAAGTACTAATATGCACACTAAGTACTTCTTTACATCTTGTTTATATCCGTTTTATGAGAATGTCTTAACGTTGTATCTTGTATGGTTGTGTATGACTGTATTTTGCAACTAGGTGACACTTTGCAACATTAACCTTAATAAATCATGAGCAAACACTTAATTCATATTGAACAAATCGTTTACAAAGAATGAATCAATCTTAATAACTACATAACTGGGTTAAGTTGGGGTTACAGTATTAATTAAAGTCAGTGTGTAACTTTTTAGTCAAAAAATAGAGTATTTTTCATTTGGGTTTGATTTTTGCACTGAAAAACATAGAAAAACGTACTATGAGTGGGCTTGCATGTCCACAAACCCGACTCTTTTCTATTTCTGTGGAACCGTGCAGGCGATGTGCCACCGCCAGAAGGTTACACACTGTAGCTTTAAGCAGTCACTAAGCCTGAATCCTTCATTTGACAAACTAGGTGTTCATTGTGAATTGATTCTTGTCCGTGGGTTATTAAGGCTAAATAAGTGTTGGTGATTCTAACGTGTTACCAGCGGTTTTCAGCCATAATCACTGGTGGATTCCCTTAACGCTGTTGTAAATGTGAGTGTGCAGTGAGCTGATAAGAGCCGGAGGAGAGGTCGCAGCGTTATCTTAAGGACGTTTAAAGGGGCGACTCTTTAAACGTCTCCACACGTTTGTTTTTATACTGTACAACATCAAGTACAGATCATATTTATGTGTGTGTATGTGGGGCATTTTTATTATGTCAGATCTACAGTCGTGGCCAAAAGTTTTGAGAATGACACAAATATTAATTTTGGTACCAGAACGTCCTCCAACGTCCTTTTTTTCAGGGTTTGGGTAGCGACTTATACTCAGGTGTGACTAATATATTACATTTTCACATGGACAGTCCATAGACCAAATATATGAATTGTATATGTGAAATAAAAATGAAAAAACAAACAAAACAAATCATTATCCGTCTTTTTCATTTTGGTTTTAGAGACAAATCATAAAAAAAAAAGAGTTGTTTTTTCGTTTTCTTATTTTTGGTTCTATATTGAAAAACGAATGAACGAATGATACACGGATTCTCCTCCGTTTGGTTGTTTTTATTACTATAACTTCTATAACTCACCTTTTAAAGATGAAATGTTGGTTCTTGGTCTCTGATTTTATAAAATAAATTTCCCCCCAAAAGTGCGACTTATACATGTTTTTTTCTTCTTCATTGTGCATTTTTTGGCTTTTTTGCGACTTATAGTCTGAAAAATGCGGTAATTGTATTGAGAAAATTAAAAACAATGCAGCAGCAAACCCTGTGAAAATGTCATATTTGTTTCATTCTCAAAACTTTTGGCTATGACTGTACTTTTATGAGCTTTTCGTTGTGTCCTGGATGTACTGCAGCTGTGAAGACATTGGACACACGCTCAAAGTGCACGATCTGGACTCTTTGTTTTTGCAGCCAGTATAAAAGTGAGTGGGAAGAGACCGTCTGTGCTCCGAGCTCCCAGGAAACAGCACAACAATCACACGAACTGCACCTTTCACAAAACAGAACCCTCTTCCACACACACGTGCAGCTTTGGCTCTTTTCTCATAATAGGCCCGGTGCACCACAGCAGCAGGTTCAGGCCAAAGGGAGGGTCGAGCCTGAAGAGCCTCATGTCATTAGCGGGACGGACGCTGATTGTGCTGCGATAGCGCTCTGGAGGGGGAGTGACTTAGTGCAGAGAGTCTTTAACCCTTACATGAGTGCCGGTTTTCACAAATATTCTTTTACATTTCGTCATTACACTTAGTTTTTTCTGGAACCACTTCTTTATACTTCTTCTAATACTGTGTTGAAGTAATATTATTCTTACTTGAGTGCAATAGGGGTTGTAGGGAGTATTATCTGTCACATAAGGTGAATTATGCAGTTGTAGGGAGTATTATCTGTTACATAAGGTGAGTTGTACAGTTGTAGGGAGTATTATCTGTCACATAAGGTGAGTTGCACAGTTGTAGGGAGTATTATCTGTTACATAAGGTGAGTTGCACAGTTGTAGGGAGTATTATCTGTTACATAAGGTGAGTTGCACAGTTGTAGGGAGTATTATCTGTCACATAAGGTGAGTTGCACAGTTGTAGGGAGTATTATCTGTCACATAAGGTGAGTTGTACAGTTGTAGGGAGTATTATCTGTTACATAAGGTGAGTTGTATAGTTGTAGGGAGTATTATCTGTCACATAAGTTGAGTTGTACAGTTGTAGGGAGTATTATCTGTCACATAAGGTGAGTTGCACAGTTGTAGGGAGTATTATCTGTCACATAAGTTGAGTTGTACAGTTGTAGGGAGTATTATCTGTTACATAAGGTGAGTTGTACAGTTGTAGGGAGTATTATCTGTTACATAAAGGTTAGACTCTGAGCTTTAACTTAACACAATCTGGCCATAATAAAGGATGGACTTAGCTGATCTGCGCTGTTAAACGAGTCTCTCTCAAGTAAAATCACTGTCAGCATTTGCAAATGTGTGCATTGTGTTGCCGTGGGAACTGCTGAACATTTCGCCAGTAGACATACATGTAGAACACCCTGTGAAGTATCAGTACACTACAAAAAAGGATTTTTTAGCATAGTTAAACTGACTTGAATTAAGCAACTTCATCTTAAAAGATCAATTTTAAGATTTTTTTACTTAATAAGATGAGTTTTTTTTATTGTTTCAAGATATTCCATCTGATTTATCTTATCTAGATATTACAACTTATTCTAAGCACTTTTTATATTAAATCAAACCAGGTTCAACGTCTTTAACCTTTTTCTCAAACCAATAAGGTGAAAAATCTTGCTATAAATACTTGTAATTCTTTATAAAAGCTTTTGATACCGATGAAATGTTTGTGCTGTATTTTTCGGACTACAAGTGGCACTTTTTTTCAGGGTTTGGGTGGCGACTTATACTCAGGTGTGACTAATATATTACATTTTTCACATGGACAGTCCATAGACTGTAGATAGTCGATATGAATCATATATATGAAATAAAAATGAAAAAACCAAACAAAACAAATCATTATCCATTATTTTTTTCATTTTGGTTTTAGAGACAAATAATTTAAAAAGACTTGTTTTTTTGTTTTCTTATTTTTGAAGTGAAAAATCTTGCCATAAATACTTGAAACTAGTGTTTTCTGCTTAGAACAAGATTCATATTTTGTCTTGTTTTAAGAAAACTTGGTAAGTGAAAATTTCTTACTGCACTGGCAGATAATTTAACTTAAAATAGGCATTTTTACCTCAAAATTGGTTTTTTTTTTTCTTTTTTTTTGATAGGCCTTTTTTGTGGTGTAGGAGCCTGTTGGAGAACGAGCTCCTCCGTCCTCTGAAACTGTTCTCTTCTGTTTTGTAGGACACTATGGACACAGAGAACCAGCCCGGGGGGGACGCCTGTGGTGAGGGGACATCGTCTGGGGGTCCGGAGGCGCCGGAGGCGGGTCTGGAGCTCACGACCGGCCGCCTGGAGGAGCTCATGAGGAGCATGGAGACGCTTCTGTCCGACGTGGAGCAGCTGAGGTCCCACTGCAGCCACCAGGCCTCCGAGCTGATGGAGGCCGCAGAGGAGCTCCGCAGGCAGCAGGGGGAGCTCAAGGACAGCTACGCCGAGCTGGCCCGAGAGATGGAGAAGGTGATGGAGACTGTGGACGATCTGTTCAGCGCCAAGACCGCCTTCGAGAGCAAAGAGAAGGAGACATAGAAACTGTCCCAGCAGTGCACCATGGGAGATAAGATTGAAGCTAAGAACAGTAACGGGGGGAAAGGGTTTTATAAATTGACATTTTTTAGCTTTTAGCCGCGTTATAATCGTGTCCACTCATCAAACTCATAGTAAAACTGTGAGAGAAACACTGAAACATCTCCCTGCGACTGCTCCACACCCCACGTCAGCATGTCCATGAAGCTCCTCGGTGTTTTTAAAGTTTTACAAGTTTATCTGATCATTGAGTTGCCTCCTGTGGTCAGTTTTGCCTCTTCACTGTGAACGGACATTGTTTTTCGCTTCTTACAAACTGCTTTCTTTGTGTCTGAGATGCTGGACTTGCATTTATACAAACAGTATTTCATGTTAACTCGAGGGCCAGATCAGGTGTACAAAATACTTTGAGATAGATAATGCAATAATAAATGTATCATAGGACAGGGGTCGGCAACTTTAAATACTCAAAGGGCCATTTGCAGCGTCATGATTTTTTTTACCTGTCTGCTCTGTATAAAAGACTATAGTGAGCTGCATTTATGAAATCAATGAAAATACAACACAAATATTCCACTGAGTCGTGTCCTTTAGTCCGACAGAAGCTGAAGCATGAGCACTGAGCTGTTTTCAGCGCAGTTCATGCTAATGAGTCATGTGGTTTAAGTTTTGTTTCTCTAAAACGGAAACAAAGGTGCACAAAGCTGCATTAAACACATTATTACTGAATGTCTATTTGAGTCCTGCTTGTAGGAAATAAAAATCCAAGATTAATTATCCACCCGCAGCGAAGCAAAAATGCTTCTGTTCCGTCATCATTTTATCTTGTGTCCTGGAGCGTGAATGAATCTGCCCACGGAGCATTAAACGTTCTGTTTTCTTTTTTTACTTGGATTTGTCCGACATTTCCTCACCAGCGGTCAAAACTCTCAATAAATCCTGCTGCTGGTGTAGGATACGTGTCGGGTGTCGCACAACGCAGCTTTGACGCATATTTTGAGCAACAAAAATATTAAAGACGTTTTATTTAAATGTTACAAGATTGTTACCATTATCGACAAATTTAGAATTACTTTTAAAAACAAACTAAAATAAAAATACAATGCAATTAAATACTTAATACTCATGATTTATTTTTCAAAGTCACCGGAGCCATAACAGACGGATGAAAGAGCCGCCGACCCCTGATTTAGGACCTTTATGGATTTGAAATGTGTTTGTGTAAAGTTCATATTTACATTCATATCTGAAATGTAATCTTGTCTTTCTTCTTGCATTCGCTGTGATTGTACCAGGACAGTATGACTCCAGATAAAGCACTTCATAGAACTACCTCCTCTTCTTTTATTGTCATGAATAATACAGGTTAATTGGGCTCCATATGAACTGGTTAATTAGGCCTCCTTCTAATTGACGTGCATCGTCGTCTGAGCTGATCCGTGAGGTTACGAAGGAGTAAGGAAAGCACACAGCGCACGGACTAAAGTGAAGCTGCAGATTAGCGATAGTGACTCTACTTCCTGTGGACTTTATCTCCAATGTTTTATGCTTTAAAATCCTGTATCTGAAGTATTTTACCACATTTCACAAATAATAATCACACAGTTCTGACTTGTGTCTAAACTAGAAGTGCAGAGCTCGGATCTTTGAACACTTCAGAGTCTCAGAGCGACTGGTTTTACTGTAGACAGGAAACGGCTGATGTGTCCGAGTCCGACCCCAACATAAACTCTAAATATTTGTCCGAACACGTCGGGTTCTCGTCGGGTTTCCGTGCTCCAGTTGAAACCTCACTAAAAAAATGGAGGTGATGATGAAAATGTGCTCTGGTTTTGTCATTTCTGAACCACAGACCGGATTGTATGAATGTTTCGTTGGACCCGGAAGTCGTGTGTGACGTCAGACTTACAAACCGAATTGCAACTCTCAAAAAAAAAAAAAAAAAAAGACGTGTCGGAATAGCAAGGCAAGTTTATTTTATTTATTATGAAATTTTAAAATAGAGATGGGACATTAAATTAGAGAGAATTAGAGAGAAGAGTGCAGAATGAGAAATGAAAACCTGGATGGAAAAGCGATACTGAAAAGTGAAAACCAGCACGTCCAAATGGAGGCATGTCGTAATGAAGGGATGTCAGAATAGGCGACAAAACTATATGACATCACAAGGTGGATTTTGAGCTTTGGAGATGCAGACAGACTAATACTAAAAGATTACTCAGACATGAATGAAACAAAACACAACTCCAGGTCTGTTTTGGAGGAGGTAACAACATTCTGACATGGCTTAAAACTCATGAATCTTGTAGGACCTTTGCCATGTTACGCCCTTCAGCTGTTAAAGGTGTTGTTCATGTTTGTAAAAGTGAATTATAACAGTCCTGGAGTGTCGGCGGGTGCTGCGTTTCACCGCCACAGTCCTCTGCACTCATCACCTCTGCTCCAACCTCCCGCAGCCTCTCCTCCTCCTGTGTTTACCATCGCGGAGCTAGAATAGCCTATATTTATCCTGCTTTTGGCTCTCCTCCAGCCGTGGAATGTCCCTGTCCTGTCCTGTATATGTCTCTGCAGTGGTGGAAGCCAAGTACAAGTAGTAAAGTACTGGACTTAAGAAATAAAAAACTAGGATATCCCTGGTTTGGATTGTTGTTGTTTTTTGTTGTTGTTGTTTTTTATTTAACCTTTATTTAACCAGGAAGGTCCCATCGAGATTAAAAACCTCTTTTTCAGGGGAGTCCTGGCCAAGAGGCAGCACATTTCAAAACAAGTACATAGAAAACAAACAACATTAAAATTGCACAGGTTATGAAAAACAGTTGCACATTATCGAGGCAGAGTCCGTGAGGCTTTCAGTTTGGTTTGAAAAACATTTAAGGGCAATAGTTCAGGCAATTTCCATTCTTTCTGCAACAAGTTCCAGGTAAAAGGTGCAGAGTGGACAAAGGCTTTCCTCCCCAGCTCTGTGCGGGCAAAAGGAACAGAGCAACAGCTGATCATCTGATCGCAAGGAGTAAGAGCCGACATTTTTGCTTTTGATCAAAGTACAAATGTAAGGAGGCAGCAATCCAAGTACAGCTTTGTAAATAAAAGCGTGGTTGGTAATAGTAAAACTGTGAAACGAAATTAAGGAAAATTGTTCTTCTCTCTGCACTAATGTGAGTCATTATAGTCACATTTTCTTTGGGTTTTGGTCATTTTTAAGCAGCTTTTCTGTATTTTACCTAAACAAATGACAATGTATGCGCCTCTTTACTGTTGGCAGGTGTCAGATTGGTCAAAAATAGGGACATTTCTTGTATAAATCTGGGACAAATCACTGGTTTTGGATAAATCTGCTGGGACAAGGGACACAGGACTCAAAACTGGGACTGTCCCGGGTAAATAGGGATGTCTGGTCACAATACTTAATACTTAAGTAAAGTTTTTAGGTATCTGTACTTTACTTAACGGCGCTCTGTGTACAGTATATGTCCTCTGTGGTGTCCTGTCTCCTGTCTGTCTCATACTGTATATGTCCTCTGTGGTGTCCCGGCTCTAAATTCGGTCCAAATAGAAGGCTGTCCTGTGTCTGGTGTTTAGTGGTCTTGGAGGTGGAGTGAAGATGAATCTACAGCTTATTTAGTCACTTCTATTCACGGTGCGACTTTTAAAACCTAGAATAGCCCGCTGTACCCAATCTTTTCCATGTGCTTAAGCAAAACCGGTCTTGGTTCCCAATAAGGGTTTTCAAAAGCACCGAAAATCAGATGCAAATCGATACTGAAACTTGTATCAAAACTAAATATTCGTTTGAGCAGGTATTGAACCTTTCCTGAATGCCTTTAGAATGATTTCGAGCTGTATCAGGACAAGTATAAGAGCACAGACGAGTATACGCCCATGAACCACTGAGGATTACACAGATATAAGACCATAGGGAACAGAAAAGAAAGTACTAAAGGAAGTATTATTTTTAATCATCACGGTATTAGGACGGGTATTGAGTATCGAGTCAAAATCGAGTTTGCAAGTATCGTTTTGTGCACTAGCCCCAGTGGTAGAGTTAGGGTTAGAGGTGCTGCGGTGCTCCGAATGAATTCCTTTGGGAGTTTACTACACTGAATGCAAGCGCCGTGCGGTTTGGGAAGTCCAAGAGTCTTTGAAAGCAGTGTGCCCTGGTGCACTGATCTCTGACCTCTGAGGAGTGCGAGTGTGGACGAGATGTGGGTCTGCAGAAAAATAATACTTCCTTTATTACTTTCTTTTCTGTTCCCTATGGTCTTATATCTGTGTAATCCTCAGTGGTTCATGGGCGTATACTCGTCTGTGCTCTTATACTTGTCCTGATACAGCTCAAAATCATTCTAAAGACATTCAGGAAAGGTTCAATACCTGCTCAAAGTCTATCAAGTCTGTTTTCGCCGGACAGCGCAGAGGTCTGGAGCGGCTTTCAGGTCATTGCACGTGTGTTATCGTGTGAACCAGGGACGGACCAAAAAACAGCCCTGGACTCTTTTTTTTGTTTTGACAAATCGGTGGAAATTGAAGGGGGGACACAGGTCGAGAAGGTAGAAGTTGGGGGTCTATAACTGCCCTCTGCTGTTAGTACGGACGGTCGTTCTGGATTGTCAGTCCGCCCCTGGTGTGAACCCATGACAAATACACTCTGCAGTTGTCATAGTTGGTGTAATAAGCCGTGTACACCATAGTCCGTATATATGAGTGGACTAAGTGAGTGCGACGTCTCCACAGCGTCGGCGCCGCTCAAATGAGGCTCCTGTTGCCACGGCTACAGGAGCGAATTTGCCCAACATGAATTTGAGATGTAAACAATTTGCATGTTTTAATTTAAGAGATATGTTTTCTATTAGTTATCATGTTTATATAGACTAGTTAGTTTTATAAAAATAAAATAATTACACTGCAAAAAAGGCCTATCAAAAAATAAGAAAAAAAATACCAGTTTTGAGGTAAAAATGCCCTATTTTAAGTGAAATTATCTGTCAGTGCAGTAAGAAATTTTCACTTACCAAGTTTTCTTAAAACAAGATGAAAAACTAATCTTGTTCTAAGCAGAAAACACGAGTTTCAAGTATTTATGGCAAGATTTTTCACCTTATTGGTTTGAGAAGGAAGTTAAAGAGGCTTAACCTGGCTTGATTTAATATAAAAAGTGCTTAGAATAAGTTGTAATATCTAAATAAGATAAATCAGGATGGAATATTCTGAAACAAGTAAAAAAAATCTTAAAATTGATCTTTTAAGATGAATCTGCTTAATTTAAGTCAGTTTAACTATGCTAGAAAATCCTTTTTTGTAGTGCACTTGTGTGTTTTACTAAACTCTGTTTTTGTGATTTTGCGATTTTGGTCAGAATAACCCATATTCAGCCGTTTATTCAGGACCGTTGTGGAGACTGAAGATCTGCTTCAAAATGTCAAATTTTTCTGGCAACTTTTTATCACTCTCCAGAAATGATCACTCCACCCTTCTGCACATCGAAATGTTGTCACAGTGGCCATGTATCGGTAAATCGGAGCGATGGCATCTTGAATACAGGAGAAAAACCTGCACAAATTACTCTAAACACAACTTCCACAGGGTTAAAGCTCTGAAAAGTCCATTTTGCAGAATACCCCCTTTAAAGATTTACATTCCATTTCCTCGCTTCGGTTTTTTCACCTTGCTAACCTGTTAATTACCTATTTTCCTGGACATTTCATGCTAAAATACCAATGTGCGGCTAACCTAGAACACAGTGTGAAGTGCCTTGATTCTTGAGCGTGTTGTGCTTTTGGCTGGTGGAAATTTTTCGCGTGTTCTTTTCTCTCCCTTCAGAAACCAGTCTTTTTTTATGACGCTGCAAAGCAAACACTAAGGTACCAATTAAGACATAAAAGTACAGTTACTTTCACTTACACCCGGGGGCGCTAACCTCAAGTACCCCTCCTGTGACTCCGCTGACAGTGTGGGCGTGTGGCGATGGGGAGGAGAGACGGGGCAGATGTGAAATATAAGTTTTAAGTTCAGTTCTGCCCCTCCTGAGTTCTGAGCAAGAGGAGTCGGTGGACGGAGAAGTTTGCATGGTAAGAATACTACAACTACTTTTACCGCAACATATTTTAGATTTAACTTTTAAGTAGCAGTACTCATTTCTAGTGCACATCTTTACATGTTACTATTTTACAATTAAAGCTAAAGGTACAGTCGTCACCTGCAAGTTAACCTAAGGGCAATTTTAGTACATTTCTCCTCACCTGGATTTTTTTCTTAATTTTGCTTTTAAAACTGCCCCTTTTACCCTATAATGAAATATTATACATCCTTTTGTTCACTACAGTCTGTTATTTCACAATCTGCTGCTGTAGTTGTGTCATGAGGCTGTGATAAAAGCTACAGGACCAGAAATAGAGATGAAAAAAGAAAAAAACAGAAAATAAAATTCACACTCTTTTATACAAAACACACAGCAAACATGTATAAACAACTTTTGGACATAAAAATGCTTAATTCAGGGCCTTAGCTACAAAAATGCAAAATATCAAGTCTGTAAGTAAACTAAAAATCTCCGTATTCCCCTAAAAAAAAAAAAAAAAGTGCAATCGCTCCATGACTTTTCTGGTGCCAGTGGAAACAGCTCCTGTCAGGTCCAGGGCCAGAGCCACAGCACTTCTGCATTTCTCTGGTGTTTGTTACATTTGTATTTGTTCATTTTGAGTGAAATAAACCTTTCAAATAAAAATAGCACGGGACGCGCAATTACGCACACCAAGATGCGTAATTTGCCATTTATTTGAGAAAAAACTGCATTTAGAGCAACTTTTTCACTCGTTATAAACACACACAGTCAGAGGAGTCGACCATCTTGACTCACTTCACTCTTTGGCAAAGTTTGGCTCGATCAAAATGGACGGAGCGCATGAGTTTGGGGAAAACAAAGTTCCTATTGGACACTCGTTTTGCTCACGTCATCACACAGCGTGAGTGTGACGTAGGATAAAGCCGCAGAAATGTACGGAAACCTCTATGTCTGCACTTTCAGAGGGGAAAAAAGCAAGTTTTTATCTTTTACAGTTAGAAAGTTATGTGCGGTTATATAAAACATATTCCTCGGAACTGTATACGATACTGTAGGTCTTCGAGTGTTTTAAAGCCAAACTTTGGAACATTCTCAGTGGAGATTTTTATGCCATACTGTGGAATAATGCAGTCAAAAGATCAAAATTGCTATGGAAACAAGCAGGATTTATGGAGATGCAAGCCTCCTCAGAGTACGGATGCTTGCTTCTTTTGTTTTTCAGTGCAATAAACACAAGCAAAAGCAAAAAAAGAAAACATGCATGTCATTTTTTGGCCAACAAATACATACTATGGCTTTAATGTTGTTAAAAATAATTTGTGTTGAAGCAGATTCTACTGATTTGTAAACTCTGAATGACCCCAAACTTGTTTCAGATTTTTAAAAACAGCCTTTACCCTTTGCTGTGATCACTGCTTTGCACTTTTGGCATTTCTGTGAAGCGAAAACCATCTCAGGAGGAGGATGTATTTCATAAATCTTGCATCGTATATTTGATGTCTTGTGTCCAAACTTTTGCCTGGTAGTGGTCCATCTGTTTTCGTTGTTGAAACTAAGTCATGTTGGTGTTGTTTTCCATGGCAGGTAGTGGTCTGACGTTGGCGGAAAACATGGGCGTCTTCCTCCTCGTCGGCGTTCTTCAGCTTCTGCTCATCCCGGCTTTATCGGTAAGCCTCATGTTAAAGGTTCTGACCCCTGTGAACTTTTAGCTATGTTAAAAATGCTGTTACCTCACCAAAAACATACCTGGAGTTACGTTACGCGTTTTGTTTTATTCATATATGTTCGAGTAAACCTTATTATTAGTCTCAGGCCATGTACACACGTAGCCGGGTATTTTTAAAACCGAACATTTCCCCCCCTCCGTTTATAAAAATAGTTTTATCCACACCACCTCGTCTTCGAAAAAAATACCTTCCACACATAACCGAACATCTGCTTTTTCAACCACATTCATACACATTCCAAACCTGTAGATGTATTTCCATCACTTAACTGTCACTTCCGCCTAAACTTAAACAACAGAAAACATGGCGCCGAGCTCCTTTGTCTGGACAGACTCGGAGTCAGAATTGCTCCTAAACACAGTTTAGGAGCAATTCTGCTCTCAACACACACACAGCTCTCAAGAAACGACTCCGATCCATAGTCTGCTTTGGCTTTGGCTTTGGCTATTGCAGTCGCCTAAACAAATGTCGCACGTTTGACGTCAGGGCAGATTCATATTTTTTGGCGCAGACAGTGACGTTTTAAAACGCAAAACCCCAGTTATCTCTGTCCACACAAACACGCATAAACGGAGTTTTCAAAAATCTTCACTTTGGCCGGAGTTTTCCTTGAATACTCGTTTTTGATGCGTGTTCGTGTGGATGACAGGTCAAAACGCAGCAAAACATCTTCGGTTTATCAGATACCCGGCTACGTGTGGACAAGGCCTCAAACCTACCAGTAGCTCACCAAAGGATTTCTGAATTATACCATTGTGCTGAATAACATTTTTTTTCCTACACATAAAGCACAAAAACAATTAGTACCGTATTTTTCGGACTATAAGTCGCATGTTTTTTCAGGGTTTGGGTGGTTCCTGTGACTTATACTCAGGTGCGACTTATATATTACATTTTTCACATGGACAGGACAAAGACCAAATATATATGAATCAAAAATGAAAAAAAAAAAATTGGCTTTAGAGACAAATAAATAAAGAAAGAGTTGTTTTTTCATTTTCTTATTTTTGGTTCTACATTGAAAAACGAATGAACGAATGATTTTATGTACGTTTTTATTACTATAACTTCTATAACTTTGCCTTTCAAGATGAAATGTCGGTTCTTGGTCTCTGATTTTATAAAATACATTTCCCTCCGGTGCAACTTAAACATGTTTTTTCTTCTTCATTATGTATTTTTTGGCTGGTGCGACTTATACTCTTACACTACTTTAGCTTCAAATGTGCCAGAGTTCCCCTTTAATGACATCACAAGGTCAGTTTGAGAGATGAACTCGGCCTAAATACGCACGATTTGTGTGTTAAACGTGTGTGAATGAAACAAAACACAGCTCCAGGTACTCACTGTAGCATAAATCAGAAATAGCGCACAACAGGCCCTTCAGCCACATGTGCGAGAACAACATGTCCAAAAACCGTCAAAACGGAAACCCGAAAATTATTGTTGTGACCCAGAGTTATGTAACGGTGTGCACGGCAGGGTTTGTGGCCGTACGCTGGCTTCTATTTCAGAGGGAGCAGGCTGCGGTGGTGACTGTGGTCGTGTGGGGTTAGTGAGGAGACGGGAACGCTGTGTGCTCATCCAGCCTCTGCGGACACTGTTTGTACTGTAGTCCATAAGTGTGAGGTTGTCGTATTGGTGAATTCCGACAGGGAAATCTGCACACGTCACTGTCACTAAGTGTGTAGCCGTCATTCCCGCACACCAAGAAGTGCTTTGATTACCGGGTGGGGTGAAGTTTGAGGTGGTTTTCCCCATCTTCTGTACTTAAAGGGCCGTCATTACGTTATTTTCTGATGTGTGTTATAATGTTTCTTCGTCGCAAACATAGCTGGAGTTGTGTTTAGTTTCATTCACACATGTTTCACACACAACTCTTGCACATTTAGGCTTCATTTGGATGATTTCAGACCGGGAATTGCCCATCTCTACTGAATGAAAGGTAAAATGGTGCGTTCGATGATCCATCCGTCTCCCACTCGGAGCTCGGATATGACATCACGCCCACACTTCAAGCGTTTTATTATGTTTCTCATGTCCGACTTGGAGAAAAACATGGACGCCACCCAGAAAACTGTTATTGTTGTTGTTTATCTTCTGTCAGTGACTCTAGACACGTTTAGCAGCACCTGTTTAAAACATGTCTTTGCTCAATATTGACGCAGTAAAGTACTGCAGTAATACAGACGCAGTAAAGTACTGCAGTAATACAGACGCAGTAAAGTACTGCAGTAATACAGACGCAGTAAAGTATTGCAGTAATACAGACGCAGTAAAGTATTGCAGTAATACAGACACAGTAAAGTACTGCAGTAATACAGACGCAGTAAAGTACTGCAGTAATACAGACGCAGTAAAGTATTGCAGTAATACAGACGCAGTAAAGTATTGCAGTAATACAGACGGAGTAAAGTATTGCAGTAATACAGACGCAGTAAAGTACTGCAGTAATACAGATGCAGTAAAGTACTGCAGTAATACAGACGCAGTAAAGTATTGCAGTAATACAGACGCAGTAAAGTATTGCAGTAATACAGACGCAGTAAAGTACTGCAGTAATACAGACAAAACTTTATAACATAGCTCAGAAAATAGCGTAATAAGGGCCATTTAAGGCTCATTCACACTTTGTTTACAAGAAAAATGTCCCACACTCTGTTCCACATGCTTGAATCAAATAATCTAATTAAGAAAACAAAGGTCATGATCAAAACGTGCATATCCCAAACACACAAAACTATGAACTGAACTTACACAACCAGGATTCCAGTTACAGGACGTTCCCAGTGAGCCCTGTTGCCGTCCTGCATCACTAATGGGAGTCTGTACCTGTATGTTCGTCCAGGTGACTCAGCCTGTTCACGATTACTGGGGCGAGTTCGGACCATATGGACCCTGCAGCCGGACCTGTGGCACCGGAGTCTCCATGAGGACCAGGAAGTGCGTCACCTCCAGGTAAGACGACACCTACGAAGTTCTAGTGTTGCTGTGTCATTGGGCAAGTCATCACCCACAAAGGCTGTACTTCTGTAAGTGCGGTTACGGCCAAATGTACTTTTCTGAGCTTTTAGTTGTGTTATAACCATAGACTGTATGTGTAAATGGACAGAGCTAACACGCTGATCTTAAAATGCTGTAATGATCCTGGCGTTTTTGTTTCGCTATTTGGTCGGTAAATCAGTTCCTAGTCCTAAAATGAAACTCAGGTCCAAATATGCCCCTAACTATGGGTGAGATCTTTGTCTCACTGGCAGCAGGAGACTTTGGACCAGTGGACTCACACTGACTCTGCATCCAACAGATCAGTGTGTGGATGCAAAACAACTTTCTCCAGCTAAACTCAGACGAGACGGAAGTCAGAGTCTTTGGCCCACAGAAACAAAGAGACAGTGTCAGCGTCACCTCCAGTCTCTCTCTCTCTAAAAGCTGCAAATCAGGCAAAAAATCTAAGGGGTAATAATGGACTCAGATTTGAACTTTAACAGCCACATCAAATCAATAACATCTGCAGCCTTTTACCATCTAAAAAACACAGCAAAAATCAAAGGTCGACTGTCTAAAGCAGACGTGGAGAGACTTATCCATGCGTTTGTCTCCAGTAGGTTAGATACTGTAACGGCCTCACTGGCCTCCAAACGAGCTGCAGAACATCCAGAACATCCAGAACATCCAGAACGCTGCAGCTCGGGTCCTGACTCCAACAGGAAGTACGAGCACATAAGTCCTGTGCTCAGGTCTCTGTGGCTCAGAGACTTTAAAGCGGCTCTGCACAAGTCTCTCTATGGCCGAGCACCAAAGTCCATCTGTGACATGTTAGTCCCATCTGCACTCTGAGGAGCTCAGGGACCGGCCTCCTGCCAAAGTGCTGTACAAGCCACAAAGGACAATACAAAAAGCATAAAAATAGCACACAGAAGGCATCCAAAAACAGACAACGATGCAAGCAATTCAATTAATTATAATAAATAAATAAAAAGAAATAGTATAAAAAGAAATAGCGAATAAAATCAAACTAAAACCAGTTCATGGAAGGTCAACCTATAAAAATATGTTTTAAGAAGTGATTTAAAAGCTGATACTGATGGTACGAGCCTTATTTCCTCGTTCCAAAGCCGAGGTGCCCGGACTGAAAAGGCTCGATTGCCCTTAGCCTTTGGACTTTGGAACTACCACAGGGACCTGTCTGAGGATCTAAGCCTGCGGGAGGCTCGTACGGGGTTAAACTTTCCGAAATGTAACTTGGTGCGAGACCTAAACCAACAGTAACGAGCCGAGGTTTCTGGCAGCAGAGAAAACCGTCTGACCTCGCAGCATTAGGATTCGTTCGCTCGGTTGTAGGCGGGTACTTTTTTAATGAACCAATCGCTGTTATTCGGTGGTGACGTCTGTAATGCGCCGGCACAACAGCAAACAAAGCAGAGAGTGAACATGTCTGTCAGCGAGCATTGCCGGTTCTGCGAGGTGAACTTGCGAATTAAAGGTACGATTAAAAAATGTGAAAAACACCGGAAGTCCAAAGGAGGATCGTGTACACAGTCTGATAACGCAACTCGGGTTGGTTCTGGCCGACACAACGCTTCACTGATTGGCCGGAGCGCCGACTACAACTTGAAAACTGCCGAGTGTTTTCCGATTCCTGACCAGTCGCTGGAGAGAAATGAAACTGAGCGGAGGCAGTAGGAGGCACCAGGCTGTGAGCGAGAGGGTCAAGACTGTTGCTGATATGGGAGGTGGATTGAGTAAAATGACTTAACATCACTATTCTTTTTATTTAGATTAGAACCTTTGTTTATTTTAACGCAAAAAATCTAATATTGTTGTTTTGGTTTGTTTTTTTTAGAATGGATGGAGGACACAACTGCGTGGGATCCTCCAGGTCGTACCTCATTTGTAACACGCAAGTAATGCCTAATTTGACTTTTGCACTAAACTACTCTATTTACAGCTGTGTTTACGAGATGTTATAATTTCCCTCATGATTTTATTCACACAGGAATGCCCAGCTGGCTCCAGGGACTTCCGCGAGGAGCAGTGTGCCCAGTTTGACCGCTCGGACTTCCAGGGAAAATACCACACATGGGTGGCCTACTATGGAGGTAAGATATTGGTACTTTGCATTGACGTCGTGCTGGGGGGTTCTACGTTTATCTCTGTTGGTGGAGCTGTGAGAAACAATGCAAAAAATGGCAAACACTGTCAATATTTTTTTTAAAGATGGTCTGAAAACTCAAGAAGAACGAGGTGGGAGGAGGGGCGGGATCTAAAGGATTAAAGGGGAGCGCGTGGGGGTGTGGTCTGTCGGTAAAAGGAGCAGTGTGATTGGTCTAACACAGAACAGCTCCCAGACCACATACGCCACAACTTTGGTTGACTCTGACCGGCCCGTTTAAGCTAATTTGGAATCACAAAATAAACATATTTTACAGGGATGTAACAATAACCGAAATATGGTGATCTCGTATCGTCAAAGGTCTCACAATAATATCGTGGACCATCACAATGTATCGAATCACAAGTCTCCTTGCTTAAATGAATAGTTCTGATGCAGAAAGAGCTAAAAATAAAACAAAGGGAACTACATAGACCATGATCCTTTGCTCCGTTTCAGTGCAGACGACATGAAGAAATAACTGTTCTAAGCACTTTTACGTCTTCATTCTTTGCATTAAGTCTTGTGAAGGCATTTTTAGAGGAAAAATTTGCAGATTCGCAGTCAAAATATTGCAATAAATATCGTATGGTGAGATGTTTATGGTGAAAATATCATACACAGAGACTTGGGTATCGTTACACCCCTAATATTTTATCATTGTGCCTCGTGCCTGGACTAAAGCTGCATTTCTTTTATTTTAGAAGTGTTTTTAAATGCCATTTTTCCGCTTTTTCACTGCTGACTCATAACATAAACTCTTACCAGTCTGACCAGCGAGTCAAAACAATGCAATTTACCGCTTTTTATAAAAAAATACAATTAATATTAGGCAGAACTGAGTTAAGCATTTTGGCCTGACCCTCCACTATATTTTCTGTTTCTCATGTGGAAAAAATAAGACATCCCCACTTCAAACTCCACCTCTGAACCCACCTGGACAATTGAGGGATTACGCAGATATAAAACCACATGGAAAGTACTACCATTCAGTGTAGTGTCTAAACAAATTGTGTTTTTTTATTATTATCTTAGTATCGGAATCAGTACTGAGCGTCGAGTCTATTCCCCGAGTTTGAAATTTTAGCACTGTGACAACACTATGTAACACCACGTCTAAATTTGGTCCAAAAAGGAACTACTGCAGGTCTAAAGTCGGACTAAACTGAACTGCGTGTTGTTCTGTGTTTCCCTCTCCAGCCTCTAACCCGTGTGAGCTGAACTGTGCGCCCAGAGGAGATAACTTCTCCTACAGACACAGGCCTACAGTGGTGGACGGGACCAAGTGCTACAGGGGGCGCAATGACATTTGTATAGATGGAGTGTGCAGGGTGAGTCACTCCTGCTGCACGTTTGGGGAAAATGTACAACACTGAACCACAACATACAGAAAAAGAAGATACAGAGGCAACAAGTGTACAAGACTACAATATTTTCTGTGGTCTGGGACTGTTATTTCCTGTGTGATCGAGCAGCCAATCAGGGACACATCAATCTATTACTGCCAAAACAAATATAGCGGCTAAAGCAGTGGAAGAAGTATTTTTATTTCTTTGTAAATGTACCATATTTTTTGGACTATAAATCGCTCTGGATTATAAGTCGCACCAGCCAAAAAATGCATAATGAAGAAGAAAAAAACATGTATAAGTCACACCAGACTATAAGTCTTTTGGAGGAAATTTATTTTTATAAAATCAAGAACTGACATTTCATCTTGAAAGGAAAGTTATAGAAGTTATAGTAATTAAAAAACAACCCATTAGAGAACAATCTGTGTATCATTCGTTCATTTATTTTTCAATATAGAACCAAAATTAAGAAAATGAAAAAACAACTCTTTATTATTTGTCTCTAAAACCAAAATGAAAAAACAGATAACGATTTGGTTTTTCAATTTTGATTCATATATATGATTCACACAAACTGGAAAAAGCTCAGTATCTTATTTACCTGACATGTTTTGCCGGTAGCACTTCAGCACTGCCTTCATCAGAGGTCAGTGCTCTTTAGCTTTGTACAATTTGTCTTATGAGAAGAAAACACAAAGGTACTACTCCAACAACTGCTACTACTACAACCTCCTTTGCTACTACTATTACCACTTCCACTGCTAATTGTATGACCTACTTAAATTTTTTTTTACTAATAAAAAATACAAATAATGGCAGCAGAGGGAATTACTACAGTGAAAACACAGAACTCCGACATGTTTGAAGCTAAAGTCCGTTTCTAGAGGAGGTCAAATTCTGTCAGAAGCCAAAAAACGGCACAGATCAGTGTTTCCTCGGTGGAGATCTCACTGTGGCAGTGACTCTGTCAAGTGTAGTGATGGGGGCAAGTTCTTAACTTCCACGTAAAACGCCAATTTGCTTCACACTGAAGAAGCTTAACACCACTTTAACCCATCTTACAACAGCCACGAGTCTAACAAACAAAACACTCTGCCTGGTTCACTCATTAGTGTCTGGAAACGTTAGACAACAACTTTATAAGCACCTTACACTTCCCTCAGTTGATTTCCCACTGCACAGGCCAAAGCCCAAAACACTCGATCGTTGATTCCAGCGGCGGCGAGAGGCTTGAGCCGCCAGAAGCAACAAGTGAAGATCGACTACTGACGATGAAGAAGAAGAGAAAGTTGAAAGTTGTTGAAAGAAAATGGTTCGGGAATGTATTTTTTTAAAGCGTTTTTCAAAAAATATAATTCACTCGTAGATAAATGGGATTAGAAACAACATCGGCGATCGAGTAGCAGTGGACTTTAGCTTCAAACATGCCGGAGTTCCCCTTTAATAGAAGTAATGAGGACATGTGAATGTAAACATGCAGCAGTAATGCTTAAAACCAGTCTGATGATGATTTACAGACTTTAAACTGGGCAGGGCTTCTATTAATGAGATCAAAGTCCTGGGGAATTTTAAACTGAGTGTTTTGTGAGCCACAGAACGTTTTACTGAATCCAGCGTGAATTAAGTTAAATACAACTCCAGGTACAACTTTCATGCAAACTGAATGCACTGCTAACATCACGATAAAAGCTCTCCTATAAACAGTCTCGCTTGCTCTCTACTCCCCCTGCAGCTCACCTCTTGTCACTACACCTTCTCTCCCTTAGACCTACAGCCATGGGGAGATCATGGGTCTGGACGAGGGCGGCTCAAACTCGGTGCTCTCCGCGGCTCAAGTGGCGGTCGCCCCTCACCCCAGAGAGACCTTCACCTACGTCTACAAAATTGGCGCGTACGGGCCGTGCTCCGCCTCCTGTAACGGGGGCATGCAGTACCGCGCTGTGGAGTGCTGGATCCAGGACCCACAGCGCCCTCGTGTGGTGGAGGAGACTTACTGCATCAGCCAGAGGTTACAGAGGCCGGCGAGCCAACAGGCCTGTAACATGCGCCCGTGCGCCGCCGAGTACAGCGTGTCCAGCTTCAGTGCGGTGAGTAGATGTTTATGTAGTTTATATTTTGCCTTGTTTATTACACTACTATTGGGTGTTATTAATAGTAATCGATAAAACATAACATTTAAATCACCATGTTACTGTTTATTGTTTTAAAAAAGCTCTATTTTCCAGAAAACATTGTATTTACGTATTTAATAGATTTCACTTTTGTCACTTTTGACTCTCCCTTCACACCCTTTGCTCTCCATGCTAAGGCACTCACCCTTCAGAGTGTTATATTTGTCGAAAGGAAGGAAGTACCAACATCACTATTTAACTTAGGTTTGACGATGGAGTTATAAATAGGATATAAGTGATGTCTAAGTCTCCCATTCATTGGCGTCGCACTGGGCGGGTAAGGTCTGTAATGGGCATTTTAAGTTAGACAACATTTTGCGGGCGCACCACGGTGATATGTACCCAGGATTTGGTGCCCTCATTCCCCAAAAGATGGATTGTCTCTTTAATTTCTCTCGCAAACCAACTCTTTTCTTTGGCTACGATCTGTACCTCACTGATGCTAGAGAGAGGTGAGGTCAAAGCCTCCATCAAGGGCCTGAACCATTATGCTAAATGTGACTCAGAGACAGTTCACACTGACCCAACTACAAAACAGAAACTGCTACACACTAGAGGATTTTTCAGTCTCAAGCGATTTTTAAACGTGCGACAAAAAGCGCAAACACCACAGACACGAGGAGAATCTTATGAGACTAAAAATGACAGATCTCAAAGACTGCAGCGGGATCTGTCTGCGTAAAACAGGCTGCAATTTTGTGAGCGCGATGGCGTCAGCTGTTTCCTGTCTACAGTAAAACCAGTTGCTCTGAGACTCTGAAGTGTTCAAAGTTCAGAGCTCTGCACTTCCAGTTTAGATACAAGTCAAAACTGTGCTATTATTATTTGTGAAATGTGGTGCAATACTTCAGATACAGGATTTTTAAAGCATAAAAGAGGAGATAAAGTCCACAGGAAGTAGAGTCACTGTCACTAATCTGCAGCTTTACGCTCTGTGGACGTAAATAAACACATGCAAGGAACTTTCGCCTTTTTACTCTAAAAGAACGCTTCAAAATGGATTAATAGCACGGTTTTGTGGTCTGGATGTCATTATTTGCAGAAGACAATTTCTATGGATAATGTGGATCAGATGCTACACTTTAAATTTACCACTTTATGGGAGATGAGTAATAATTAAGTCTTTATTTTCGCTATCCTGAGTTTGTTTGTTGCGTCTCTGTGTCCGTCACTCCTCTGCCCCTGACGCTCTGTTTTATCGTTTGTTTCCGTCGCGTTGTTGATGTTCGGTGGTTCTGATCTGACACTGACTCCACACATGAGGAACAGCGGCTTCAAAGTCGCACACAGAGACAAAAAGTCGGGTCACGCCTCCCTGAACTCGGGGTGAAGAAAACGCCGCCAAAATCGGGCAAATTCTCCTGTAGTGTGTAACGGCCTTTATGCAGTGTCCACCAGCAACCTGACCAGAGCTGAAGAAATGACTCGGATGAGCGACGAAATGTTTTCACTCTCGGTTTTGCCCAGTTGATTTAATTTAATCTTTAATGTTTTTGCTATGGAACCTGCTTGGACGACCGGGGTATGACACAGACACGCCCTAATCCTAGTTTACTGTGTATTCCAGTGCTCTGTGACCTGTGGGGAGGGGCAGCAGACTCGGGAGGTGCACTGCGTGGGAATGTCAGGTGAGCGCCTGTCAGAGCAGGCCTGCAGCAGCCTGACCCGCCCGGAGTCAGTGCGCACCTGCCGCCGACCCGCCTGCTACACCCAAATCACCTGGCACGTCACCGACTACGGACTGGTGAGTTATCCCGTGTACCCACACTGCTTTGCGCTCTTGAGAAGTGAGACTGGGACACAATTAGCAAATCACAATTTTTTAAAGTACCGTAAGCGACAAATTCTGCATAAAAACTCAGAGTCAGAGTCTATGTTCCACAGCCTAATGGTCCAACAGCCCCATGTTCCCTCATTTCTAAGGTTTTTCCTTAAAATTCAACTCAAAATCAAGTCATTTTTTTCATTTTTATACCGCATTTAAAGAGATGATTAAGAGTAATTTCAACCAAGGGTCCTTTGCACCAGGACCTCGAGCTGGACTGAGGGAACATGGGGCTGAGGGAACATAGGGCTGAGGGAACATAGGGCTGAGGGAACATAGGGCTGAGGGAACATGAGGCTGAGGGAACATAGGACTGAGGGAACATAGGGCTGAGGGAATAGGACTGAGGGAACATAGGGCTGAGGGAATAGGACTGAGGGAACATAGGGCTGAGGAAACATAGAGCTGAGGGAACATGGGGCTGAGGGAACATAGGGCTGAGGGAACATAGGGCTGAGGGAACATAGGACTAAGGGAACATAGGGATGAGGGAACATAGTGATGAGGGAACATAGGGCTGAGGGAACATAGGGCTGAAAGAACATGGGGCTGAGGGAACATAGGGCTGAAAGAACATAGGGCTGAGGGAACATAGGGCTGAGGGAACATAGGGCTGAAAGAACATGGGGCTGAGGGAACATAGGGCTGAAAGAACATAGGGCTGAGGGAACATAGGGCTGAGGGAACATAGGGCTGAGGGAACATAGGGCTGAGGGAACATAGGACTAAGGGAACATAGGGATGAGGGAACATAGTGATGAGGGAACATAGGGCTGAGGGAACATAGGGCTGAAAGAACATGGGGCTGAGGGAACATAGGGCTGAAAGAACATGGGGCTGAGGGAACATAGGGCTGAGGGAACATAGGGCTGAGGGAACATAGGGCAGAGGGAACATAGGGCAGAGGGAACATAGGGCTGAGGGAACATAGGGCTGAGGAAACATAGGGCTGAGGGAACATAGGGATGAGGGAACATAGGGATGAGGGAACATAGGGCTGAGGGAACATAGGGCTGAGGGAACATAGGGCAGAGGGAACATAGGCAAAAACTTCCAAAAACTGCTAAACATTTACTTTAGATACTGTACACAGATAGATTCAAAGTTCAGATCTGCACAAACTTCTGAAATGTGATTCTCGTATTAGTTTATCAGTTCATATTTCAATCCTTTCATCAATTTATCAGTTTAACTTGGGGTGTTAGGTTATCCAAAACCACTGATTTGTCCCAGTTTTACACAAGAAATGTCCCAGGCGTCCCTATTTGATCCCTGCCAA
The DNA here is from genome assembly GCA_034769755.1 of Odontamblyopus lacepedii. Lineage (NCBI taxonomy): Eukaryota > Metazoa > Chordata > Actinopteri > Gobiiformes > Gobiidae > Odontamblyopus > Odontamblyopus lacepedii. Next base: position 7,106,430 of record CM068365.1, on the reverse strand, counting down.
CAGTAAAGAGCGGCATAAACTGTCATTCATTTCAGTAAAATACCTAAAAGCTGCTTAAAAAACGACCAAAACACAAAGAAAATGTGACTGTACTGACTCACACGTTCGTCATGAATGTGCTGAGTGCAACAATTCTCCTTAATTACGCACTCGTTTCACAAGTTTGTTATTACCGACCACCACAAAGCAGAGTTGTCCCATCACGGTAAAGCTAACAACTAGCATACTAACGCACACTTCCTGATCCCAGTTTGTCCTCATGCATCAGATTGTTTTTTTTTTTAACAGACTCATGCGTGAAAATATGAATTTGTACCTCAGAAACCAGGACTGAGCCAGGACTGATCCAGGATTAAACCAGGACTAACCCAGAGCCAAATAAGGACTAAACAATTGGGCTAAAACCAGGACTAAACCAGGATTTAGACATGAGTGACTTTGAGCTGAGAAAGGACCAATTCGGGACTAAACTAGGACTAAACCAGGACATGAATAAGGCCTCTACTCAAGGACTAAACCGGGACCAAATAAGGACTAGTCTACAGGGCTAAAACCAGGACTTAACGGGACTAAACCAGGACTAAACCAGGACTTGAATAAGACCACGACTCAAGGACTAAACCAGAACCAAAAAAGGACTAAGTTACTTGGCTAAAACCAGAACTAAACCAGGAGTAAACCAGGATTTAGACACTGACTTGCCTCATAGTTTGATGAAGTGATGAAGTGAATATGTAAACTTCAATATAACTTTGCATAATTTTGGTCTGTAGATAAAAACAAAAAGTTAATCGGCAAATATGGGTGATTAGTTGTTGGATATGGGTGCTGTATTGCTGGATCATTGCCGTGGGTGTGTGGACAGTGCACCCGCAGCTGTGGAGGAGGCGTGCGGGAGAGGAGGGTGGGCTGTTTCGACACCGAGCTGCACCCGCACCCAGAGGCCCGGTGTGGAGCCGGGAGCCGCCCCCAGACCATCGAGTCCTGCAACAGCCAACTGTGCCCGGACCCCCAGAGTAAGGACCTACTACTACTACGACTATGACTGCTACTACTGCTGCTACTACTACTACTAGTGCTACTACTGCTACTGCTGCTACTACTAATACTACTACTAATACTGCTACTACTGCAACAGCCAACTGTGCCCGGACCTCCAGAGTAAGGACCTAGTACCACTCATACTACTACGAGTACTACTGCTACTGCTACTACTGCTGCTACTACTACTGCTGCTACTACTACTTCTACTACTGCTACTGCTACTGCTACTACTACTACTACTACTACTACTACTACTACTACTGCTGCTACTGCTACTACTACTACTACTACTACTACTACTACTACTGCTACTACTACTACTACTACTTCTACTGCTACTGCTACTACTGCTACTGCTACTGCTACTGCTACTACTACTACTACTACTTCTACTGCTACTATTGCTACTGCTACTACTACTACTACTACTTCTACTACTGCTGCTACTACTGCTGCTACTACTGCTACTACTACAACTACTACTACTACTACTACTACTACTACTACTACTACTACTGCAGCTACTACTACTTAAGTACTACTACTACTACTACTACTACTACTACTACTACTACTACGACTGTAAACTAAATTAGCACAAATGAAACTTTTTGCAGCACAAAACATTACAAACGATTGACATAGTTTTTGATGGGGGCCACTTTACGCGTAAAAGTTATGTCTAAAGATAATCTACAAGAATAAAGTGAGATTTATGAGTCAAATGTTCAATGATCCCGATGATGATTTGCGCTGATTTAAGCATTTTTACGTCTCTATTTCGTCACTTTTTACCACAGAGCGTGGATAAAAACAACAGTGAGGTGTGAGACGTTAATTCTTAGCGCGTTTTAAGTGTGTGCGTCTGTATTTAACCTGCTCCGGGCGTTAGCGGTCACGTAAACCACAGACGTCAACAGTGTCTGCTCACATCTACAGGTCCTCATTCAGAGCGCAGAGCTGAGCGGTGATTTGGTCTGAGTACTCGCCAATACTGATACCTGAGAAATGCCCCGTACTGGAGCTTTTTCCCATGCCAGAGTAGTAATAAAAGTAGTGTAATAGTAATGTGGGTAGCAATTCTTTTACAGGTCAAATTGGGGTCAGCCAGTGCCCAAGGAAGCTTAAAAATGCTCTAAAACGCCCAAAATGGAGTCAATCATTTGTGTTTCATTTGTGCTGCAAAAAAGTTTCGTTTGTGCGATTCTGGTTCTTAAGATATTTGCAGTTTTATTTTCGACCGATGACGTCGTCCAGCCCCTCAGAATGTGAAACAGCCTCAAAACAGGAAGAAAATGATAGAAAACGTGCTCTGGGCAGCGACTTTAGCAAAACTCGTGAAGATAAACGATCTCAGGAAAAGTCTGTTTCAGTCTTTAGTAATTTCCTTTTGATTCAGATTTTATAGAATAACACAGACTTTTCCACAGCCTGAGATCATTTATCGGCACTAGTTTTGTGGAGTTTGCCGCCGTCAGCTGAGTGGAAATGACGTCCTATAATTACCGCAGAAATAATAATGAATTATTTTAGAAATAAACTCGCACAAATGAAAATGGTCACAGCACAAAACAGCAGAAACGAAATACAAACGTTTTCAATAATTTTCTTCCTGTTTTGAGCTCTATTTAACATTCTGAGGTTCTGGACGACGTCATCGGCCGAAAATAAAACTGCAAATATCTTAAGAACCAGAATCGCACAAATGAAACTTTTTGCAGCACAAACAAAGCACAAATGATTGACTCCATTTTGAGCGTTTTAGAGCATTTTGAAGCTTCCTGGTGGACTGGCTGACCGCAATTTGACCTGTAAAAGAATCGTTAATTTCTCCAAAACTAAAGCAGCACAAACTAAACTTTTTGCAGCACAAACGAAGCACAAACGATTGACATAGTTTTTGTGTAGCTTTGCGTTTGATGGGGACGACTTCACGCAGGTCTCGTACTGACACTAAATTGTGCAGCCTTAAGCACTATTCGCACGGGATAAATACAACCTGGGGACGTCTGGTAATTTGTAAATTACCGCCCCACCTCTATGTTATTAATTATGTTAGTAATAAAGTATGCTAGAAAAAAATAATTTAAAAATGTTCTTTCCTGCATGTTGCTACACACGTCATCCAGGTCAACATCCTGCGAGAATCGTCTCTCCTTTTCGATCTCTTTCCCCACAAAGAGATATAAAATGTGCACAAAGAGATATAAAAAGCGCGCAATATATAGAGAAAAGACGGCGGAAGTAAAAGGAATAGACAGAAAAGACGCAATTACAACAACAAACACTGAGATGCAGATTCGCACGGGACTCATATTATCACCGGACGTCTGTGTTTGGTGAAATATCGTAGGTAATTTGCGGCGGAATTTTTACTTTACAAATTACAGATGTGGAGCATTCGCACGGGATTAAGACTCAGACGTCCTCCGCAATTATTACAAATCCCCAAAGCTCCACAGGTAAAACTAATCCCATGCGATCAGGGCTTTAGTCGACTTCTTCACACTATGTGGTATTGGACTGGTATCGATATCGGCGAGTATCCTCCCTGCAAAAAATGACTCTCAGCGCTGAAAACTGGACATTTCTTTTGTCTTGTGCCTATAGGGGTCCCGAGTGTCCAAGATCCCAGGAGCCACGAAACCACCATGCGAGGATTTGTCCCCCACGTCCCCGAGGACCCCACAGGCACGTAAAGCACAGCCGCCAAAGTAAAATGAGTTCTTCCAACATTAACATCCAAACATGTCTGACTATTCCAGGCTCTGTCTGAAATAATATTAGTCCATGTTGGTTTCTCATCGCAAACAGACCTGGGGTTGTGTTTGTTTTTTTCACACACGTTTAACACACAAGAAAACACTCTGTTCCACCTTGTGATGTCATGTGGTGATACAGGAAGTGCTCCGCTGTGTTTTTAAACTCACTCGAATCATTTGGATCATTTCTGTCCTGGAATTTACAATCTCGACGAGACAAAGCTAAACAAAGGAGCCGTTAACTTGAAAACTACCGCTTCACGACGCCACAAGGTGGAAGGGAGCATTTTGAGCTTTGCAAAGTAAAAAACGTTACTAAATACTAATAAAATACAATATTAAACACAATCAATCAAATACTGTCCCACTTTAACTGTGGGCGTTTTAATTATATTTAATTTGATCAAAAAATAAGAAAAAAAGGTAGGTAAAAAAAAGGTAAAAATGCCCTATTTTAAGTTAAATTATCTGCCAGTGCAGTAAGAAATTTTCACCTAACAAGTTTTCTTAAAACAAGACAAAATACAAATCTTGTTCTAAGCAGAAAACACTAGTTTCAAGTATTTATGTCAAGATTTTTCACCTTATTGGTTTGAGAAGGAAGTTAAAGAGGCTTAACCTGGCTTGATTTAATATAAAAAGTGCTTAGAATAAGTTGTAATATCGAGATAAGATAAATCAGATGGAATATCTTGAAACAAGTAAAAAAAAAAGTCTCATCTTATTCAGTAAAAAAATCTTAAAATTGATCTTTTAAGATGAATCTGCTTAATTCAAGTCAGTTTAACTATCCTAGAAAATCTTTTTTTGTAGTGTAAGTAAGTCATGACAGTTTAGTGCATCTTATCAATAAGGAGCTACTATCAATAGAAATATGTGCAGTTTTTCATTTTTAGTCTACACAGAAAACACAACTCTGTGTATTCTAACATGGCCTAACGCTCACAAGTGTCAAGTCTGTGTGATATAGAACCACAAAAGCTCTATCAGGCACTTTTTCTGCTAAGTAAAGCGTTTTAAAGTTAGCAGTGCAAACAGGCTAATCATACCCTGTACATGTCAGGCTTATTTCCAGACTGACCACAGTGACCGTGTGTGTCTGTGTTTACAGCGTCTGGGCCACATGTAAACAGAGCCGACGTCTACCCCCCTGTGGTGGTCCCGCGCTGCGCCCAGACCTACTACGGCTGCTGCCCCGACGGCCAGACCCCCGCCTCCGGGCCCAGGTACGGGGGCTGTTACCACGACGACTGCGTGAGATCCAGGTAAGCCGGACCGGCTCTAGTGTCGGTGCGATACTGACATTTCAAACTCGATTTAGATACTAAGGCATAGACTCATTACTCAACGCAGATTTCGGTGCCATGATGATAATTTTAAAAACACAGCCACCGGTATAACAACACCCAGTCCAATTAAATAATCGGAATTTTCCTCAAATCAGGAACAACTTAAACATGAATGCTGCAAAAACTTATTTCTACTCCATTATTTCTCACATAGATTATTGCTTAACCACTTGTTCTCTTGCCTAAAAATACTAAAGGTCTAAAAATACTTTCCCACCACCACTGTCATATTCTGGAAAAGTGTCCTATGTGCAGCTCTAACACAGAGAGAGTCCTGTGCAGTTGTATTGTGATTTTGAGTGATTCGTCAGTGTGCTGGTGTTATGTACTTTTCTGTGATTGTTTCTGTACTTTTCCCTTGTAGATTATTTGACATCAACCTGCCACGGGACCAAAGATGGAAATTAGCTCTAATCTTTGCATATATACATTTTAAATGTTCATTAATATGTGCTGTCCCTTTACAAATACATAAATAAAAATAAACAACTACAACAACTAAACTACTACACCCACTATAACAACAACATCAAAACCTGTGCATATGAGTAGTCTTATCTAGTTTAGTTACAAGTACTATTGCTTAATATTTGATTTCAGATGCTTTTGATAATCCTAAACTCTGTAAATCAAGGTTTTAATACAATTTTTATATTTTTTTTAACACAATATGGCCATTATGACTGCTACAAAGGTGAGCTGATTTGTGCCATAGAACAATAATAAGAGAATAGAATAATAATATAACTATAATAAAATCTGGAAAGTGAACTCAAGATGGCTTCGTATTGTTTTCAGTGGCCTGAGCTCGTTGGTGCTTCGCGCCAAATAAGATTTTTACTTCTGTTACTTCCTGAATACTGTTCTTACGCCGCAAAACGAGTGACGTCAGAAACGTGCAGCTCTGTCCAATCAGCACGGGGCTAGGCTAAGTCTTACAAAACTAACTTTTAAGCGCTTTGATGATTAAAAAAAAAAAGTTCATATTGTAAAAATACAAAAGAATCCTTACAAAACTGGACGTTTATGAACACGGACACAGTGACTCTGGCGTTTGGATGAAAAAAAAACAGCTAAACTGAATCAAATGTGAATTTTGTTCAGTGACAATGGCAATAAATCTGATTATGGAAACACTTGAGTTCTGAATTAAATAATAATCCAAGTATTTATGGACTAATACAGACCGGATTAACCATCTTTTTGTCATTCTACGTTGTTTCGTTTGTGCAATTCTGGTTCTTAAGATATTTGCAGTTTTATTTTCGGGCGATGACGTCGTCCAGCCCCTCAGAATGTGAAACAGCCTCAAAACAGGCAGAAAATTATAGAAAACGTTTGTATTTTCCACAGCCTGAGATCGTTTATCTTCACGAGTTTTGCTAAAGTCGCCGCCGTCAGCTGAGCGGAAATGACGTCCTATAATTACCACAGAAATAATAATGAATAATTTTAGAAACATTTTGAGGGGCTGGACGACGTCATCGGCCGAAAATAAAACTCCAAATGTCTTAAGAACCAGAATCACACAAACAAACCTTTTTGCAGCACAAAACAGCACAAACGATTGACTCCATTATTAACTGTTTTAGTGCATTTTTAAGCTTCCTGGGGGACTGGCTGACCCCAATTTGACCTATAAAAGAATCGTTAATTTCTTCAAAACTAAAGAAGCACAAACTAAACTTTTTGCAGCACAAAACAGCACAAACGAAGCACAAACAATTGACATAGTTTTTGTGCAGGTTTGCGTTTCATGGGACCAACTTCACGTGAGCTATAGCAGTAAAACCCCACGTTTCTCTTTCAGATATGGATGTTGTCTGGACGGAGTGACGCCAGCTCAAGGTTTTGGCAGAGCAGGCTGCCCTGAGTACCAGACCACAGAGGTATGGATCATGACGGGCACTTTCATCACTGTGGTTTCTTTATATAATGTCAGATTTTATGTTACTGTAGCCTAAACTAGCACTACGTACATATGCGTGGACTTTATGGAGTTTCTACCATGTTATAACATTGTTGCCTCAAAAACAGACAAGGTTTTAGACGTCATCCATGCATGTTTAGGTAATCTTGTGATCTCACCCTCTATTTTAACCCTCTATTTTAACCCTATTTAAACCCTCCTTTACTGTTCAAGACTCCCAACGCTCAGATTCGCACAGGCTGTTTTGCACACCATTTTTCATAAATCAAAATAAATAAATATAACAGCATGATGCAAAACAATACACTACAACTTCACAAACCCGATGCGATGTGCAGTCATTTTCATTAACGGGATGCACGCGGATTGTGTTGACTTAGAACGGGGAGCAAAGGGAGCGTCAAAAACAAAACTGAAGCTCACTCAAGATGTTTTCGGTGAATATAGCATTTTCAAAACAATAAAAGGTACCATGGTGATCTAAATATGTTATGTGTTAGCAGTTAATACCCCATAGAAATAAAATACCCCTCTTTAAAGGGACAGTTTGGGATTTTTGATGTCCCCGTCAGCAGTGTCGTGCATCAACACCGACTTACCTCCCGACGAGTTCTTGCCCGGTTTCGGTGCTGACGAAAGTGTCCGTCAAGTTGGCTGAGGTCATGAAAATAGTTTTTCTTCTCAAAACAAAACGTGTTCAAAAGAGTGACACATTTGCATCACAAAACATGAACCACGAAAAAGTCAGACCTTGTAATCTCTTGGTACTATTTTCTCTCCGGTCGTATCACTGCGCTGCCTCCAGGTGAAGCCGCGCACGAATCCACCACTTTAGTTCAGCAGTGTTTACGTGCTCAGACTGTTCACAGTGACACAAGAGAACTAACGTGAGCGCTACAGCGATAAGTATATAAGCTTGTATAAGTTATATAAGAATATCTATAAAAATGGACCGGACTAGTGATTCTCAAGGCTGAAACAACAAAACTCCAGGTTCTTCAGCTTGTCCCTCTGTCCCTCCTGTTTCTCTCTCTGCTGTTCTGACTCCATCTGGTGAATTTGGGCATCAGGATATTCGGGTTCATAAAGATCTCCCCTTGGCTCTGTGCTAAAGTCAGTGTCTTCATCGTCGGTGTCGTAGTCACACATGCTGTTGTGAACTTTCCGAGCAGGAAACACAGTGAAACAGACACAGTGATACGACCGGAGAGAAAATAGTACCAAGAGATTATGAGTTCGGACTTTTTCGCCGCTCATGTTTTGTGACACAAATGTGTCACTCTTTTGAACACATATTGTTTTGAGAAGAAAAACTCTTTATTTTCATGACTCCAGCCAACTTGCCGGACACTTTCATCAGCACCAAAACCGGGGAAGAACTCGACTCAGACGCTGTCGGGAAGTAAGTCAGTGTTGATGCACGACTCTGCTGACGGGGACGTACAGATTCATGTCAAAAAACCTGAACTATCCCTTTAAGCACACATTTTCAGTGCTTTTTCCACCACTGCATATCTCCAAATAGAAACGCTTACACAAAAAACACAAAAACTTCACCCCTTGGATAATCAGCCACATCCCTGTGCTTTTCCCAGCCTACAGCTCCTCCCCCTCCACGCCCCGCAGCGCCCTCTGCTGACGACGTGTGCGCCCTGCCCCGGGACGAAGGGCCCTGTGACACGTGGAAAGTTCGCTTCTACTACGACTCGGCCGCGGGAAAATGTACCGAGTTCTGGTACGGCAACTGCCAGGGCAACGGCAACAACTTCCTGAGCCTGGACTCGTGCCAGAGACAGTGCGGGAACCTGAGGAGGGACGGCGCAGCTTCCCGGAGAGGCTCCCCCCGGCTCACAGCAGGGCGGGCGCAGGCATGAGGCAACACTGTGAAAACTGCACCATGTACAAGTCTATTCTTACTTTAAAGTGATCACGCTGGGGGGGAATTACATGTATGTCTGTGGAGTTGTTAAGTGCGATGTCATTTCTGGGTCTGTCAGCTGATAAAAAGCAATAAACATGTTTCCATTTTCTTTTTTAGTGATAATACGTTAAAGAGAGATTGCAGTTGTTTAAAGGTCCCGTATTACTGCTGTAATCAGTTTTTCAGGTTGTGTTGAAAAAAAAGATCAGATTAAAGTTTAATTTGAGCAACAAAGCTTCAGAGAGAGCAGTGCCTCCAATTAGCATCACCCTCCCAGGGAATGTTAATGACATCAGCTGCAAGTATCAATATGACCCATATGTTAATGACATCAGCTGCAAGTATCAATATGACCCATTATAGAACCATGTACTGAAAATGTACTGATATATTATTATTATATTATTATTAGCTAATATATTACCTTGGGAATGTTTACAAATGATTCATTATATTGTGCTGGTGTAATGTACCAAACGTCATAATTAAATGTATACAAAATATTATAAATAAATGTATACAATATAACACAAAGTTTTTCAATGTAAGCTTGTTCTATATGTTAGACTGATTTTTGTTATGTTTTTCCCTCAAAATAAAGCTGGAATTATGTCATTTGCATGTTTGTGAGTAAACCTGCCCCTGCATGTAGAGGCTGTCTCCATTTTGAGAGCTCAGAGTGAAATCAAGTTCTGTTATGAAGTGCTACTTCTCAAGCAGTATTTGCTTCTGCAGTAAAAGTAAACGCAGTAATTGTTTCTGAAATTACAGTACTTTTACTTGAGCAAAAGCTTTATGCTGACCAAATATGACGTGATTTGAACATGTCATAACAGCGGAACAAGGTGGAACAAGGTGAAAAATCAAACTTAACAACTCAAAAAATATCACAAGAATCCATCTTGCTGTGTAAGGTTAATTGTACTTATACTTACTGGAAAGTAAGTAGCTGTTTGCAGATGGTGTTGTCCTGTTGGCTCCATCGAACCAGGACCTGCAGCTCCTCCAAATCCAAGGTGGATTGCTCTCTGCAGGTGGGTGGGGAGTCCCTGCCTCAAGTGGAGTTTAAGTATCTCGGGGTCTTGTTCACAGTGAGGGGAGGATGGAGCAGGTGGATCGGTGCAGCGTCGGCAGTGATGCGGTCGCTGTATCGGACGGTTGTGGTGAAGAGGAGCTGAGCCCAAAAGCAAAGCTCTCGATTTACCTCAGTCACGTTCCTCCCCTCACCTGTGGTCATGAGCTCAGGGGAATAACCGAAATGACCAGATCGCGGATACAAGCGAAGAAATGAGTTGGGCGCTCCCTTAAAGATAGGGTGAGGAGTACAGTCACATGGGGGGGCTTGGAGTAGAGGCGCTGCTCCCTCGGGAGGTGTTCTGGGCACGTTCCATGGGGAGGAGGCCCTGGGGAAGACCCAAGACACCTGTAGGGACGATGCCTCTGGGCCTGGGAGCACCTCAGAGTCCCCCAGAGGAGCTGGAGGAAGTGTCTGGGGTGTAGGAAGTCTGGGAGTCCGTGCTTAGCAGAAGAAAATGGATGGAAAGTAATTATTATTTTGAAGTAATGTTACTGCAGTTTTTGTTTCTCTACCCATCTCTGGCTATCAGGCCATGTTATAGGTCAGATGAGATGAGAAAAAAACAGATCTCAACAGATCTTTACAAAAAACAGACTGGGAGTTTCGAAAAGCTTAAGAGTTTGTGTTTTTCTACCGTGGACAGCACCGGATGAACTGGTGGAGTATATTAATGTACCACACCGTTAACCCCTCGATTGCCACAAAAAGTTTATTTGGACAAAAAAGATTGAGCTCATATTTACACACAAAGTGACCAGTGTAAATGTACTGATAGAAACAAATTTATAAGGAAATAATTGTGTTGAAATGAAACATTCTTCTTTTTTTTGAGTCTTTGATTTGTGTTTCTTGCCCCCGAGGCGTCTGCACACGACATCACAAGAGCCCCGACCTGAGGAGAAGCAGAGATCAGAAATTATTCTGATTCACACCTGTAAACACATCCAAAACTAAACTGCAATGAGACTAGACCAGGACCAGACCAGGACTAGATCAGGACTAGACCAGGACTAGACCAGGACCAGACCAGGACTAGACCAGGACTAGACCAGGACTAGACCAAGACCAGACCAGGACTAGACCAGGACTAGACCAGGACCAGACCAGGACTAGACCAGGACTAGACCAGGACTAGACCAGGACTAGACCAGGACTAGATCAGGACAATATCAGGACTAGCATCTGAGGCTATGCTCAAACCAATATCTATTTACTTTAATCAATAACCAAGACACAACAATTTATATGTATGAATTAACTGAATTAATTGATCTTTTTTGGACAGCGTTTTAATTAATAAACTAATGAAATGGGAATGTCCCACCCACCAGAATTGTCAAATTTATTAACTTAACTATTTCTACACATTTTAATATATTTGATTTTATAAACAGTTCATTAGTAGGATCATGAAATCCTGTTTTATCAATTATTCTTATTACGCTTTTCTGTAGTTTAATTATGGGATCTATGTTACAGGCCTTTCCCCACATTTCCGACCATATATATATATATATATATATATATATATATATATATATACACATCCATCCATCTTCTCCCGCTTAATCCGGCTGGGTCACGGGGGCAGTTTGCTGCCCAATACTCATAGCACCTGACCCCCCCTATGAACCCCTCTGCAGGTGGTGAGCCCACAGGAGGTATATATACACAGACATTTCTTATTCAATACAGATTCTCTTTTATAAAGTTTACCAACCGTTTTCCATACTTTATTCTTAATGTACAGTCGTGGCCAAAAGTTTTAAGAATGACACAAATATTACATTTTCACAGGTTCTGCTGCTTCATTGTTTTTAGGTGTTTTCTCAAATGTTTTGATGGTTTACTGAAATACAATTACAAGCATTTCATAAGTATCAAAAGCTTTTATTGACAATTACACTGAGTTCATGCAAGTCAATATTCCCCTACTCCCTGGCAGCTGTCAATCAACTTCTGGACCAAATCCTGACTGAGGTCGTCCATTCTTACATAATCAACGCTTTGAGTTGGTCAGAATTTGTGTTTTTTTTTGTCCACCCGCCTCTTGAGGATTGACCACAAGTTCTCAGTGGGATTAGGATCTGGGGAGTTTCCGGCCATGGACCTAAAATCTTTATGGTTTGTTCCCAGAGCCATTTAGTTATTACGTTTGCTTTATGTTAAGGTGCTCATCCTGCTGGAAAAGGCTTTGTTCATCACCAAACAGCTCTTGGATGGTTGGGAGACGCTCTCGGAGGACATTCTGGTACCAGTTTGTGTCATTCTCAAACGACTGTACTGTATATGTGGCTTCCAACATATCTCATAACTCTGATCTATTTCGATTCCATCCCAAAACAATTTTATGTATGGATTTACCTTAGGGGATCTAAAAATTATACTTTGTGTTTTCATTCAACAATAATCAAACCATATTTACATTTTATCAACTGATCAACAGAATGTGCTGAACAGTATGAATTTATATCGTCTGCAAAATTAACTTCAATATTTGAGATACTTTACGAATGTCAATTAAATAAAGGATAAATCATTTTATCCTTGCGGCAGTTTGCTGCTCTGGCCTGCTGGGAACTGGGAGCACAAGTGACCCGAGCCTGGTGCAGGGGCCTCTGCTCGCCGTTCTGCTTCTAAACGCTCTTGCAGTGTGTTTGGGGCATAAGGAGCCAGTCCATGTGTCAGTTTGAGAACAGAAGGAAATGTGTGCGACTGCTCCAGGCTCAAAACAGCCCCATAAAGTCACTACTCACTCCAGGGTCTCCAGTCGACAGTGAGGACTCTGTTTAAGGTCCAGGAGCTCTTTCACATCTGATTTTCTCAGATTGTTCCAGCTCAGCAAAAGGCATTTGAGATGTGAGGGGTTGGACTTCAGAGCTGAGGCCAGAGAGGAACAGCTCCTCTTTGACAAACCACACTTGTGCAAACTGAATAAAGAACAAATGATGTGGTTAAGGGCCAAACAAATATAAACTGTGCTTATAGAGACATTCTGAATAATTAAAGAACTCAAATATAACATGGCAATAATAAAACATATGAAACATAACTGAATGTTTCTGCATCACTTCTGGGCCAAACTCTTTAGTGAAAGCTCTAAAACACGACACAAGTAAGAGACAGAACTGACCCAAGAGTCTCCAGTCGACAGTCTGGACTCTGCAGAAAACCACACAGATCAGACACTCCTGAATCACACAGTTTGTTATTGCCCAGCTCCAGGACTGTGAGATGTGAGGGGTTGGACTTCAGAGCTGAGGCCAGAGAGGAACAGCTCCTCTTTGACAAACCACAGTCCCTCAATCTGAATAAAGAACAAATGATGTGGTTATACATCTTATATGACAGGTTTTCTCCATTGTTTACACATTATTTGTCATTCACTGCAGCAAGTCCCCACAACTTCAACTCATTTCTCCAAAACTTGACTTTAGTTCAAACCTTGAACACATCTGAATAAAGAATACATGATGTGGTTCATCTCCATAGGAATAGGCCTGTCACAAAAATTACTATATCCACTTATCGCTCAGTATATGAAAGCTAGAACTATATTTTTGGAGTCTGTACTTATCATGAGTACTTTTTCCTTGCACTACTGGGAACTGTGTCTTTGTATCAGACATAAATTTGTTTAAATATTATCGTTTATCGTCTCTATTTCCTTCAGCGATATATCGTACTTCAATATGTGTTATGGTAACAGGCCTCCATAGAAATATAGATGGTGCTTATAGAGACATTGTGAATAATCAAATAAAGACATGATAATATAGCATTAATAATAATACAAACATATGAAATAATGTTTAAAGTCTTTTCTGGTTTTAATGCCAAATAAATACACAACACATTTCTTTTCATGACACAAAAAAGAGACAGTGAACTGACCCGAGACCCTTCAGTCGACAGTCTGGACTCTGCAGAAAACCACACAGATCAGACACTCCTGAATCACATAGTCTGTTACCACCCAGCTCCAGGTATGTGAGATGTGAGGGGTTGGACTTCAGCGCTGAGGCCAGAAAGGAACAGCTCCTCTTTGACAAACCACACTTGGACAGTCTGAATAAAGAACATATGATGTGCTTATACATCTTTATACATCTTATATTACAGGTTTTCTCCATTGTTAACAAATTATTTGTCATTCACTGCACCAACTTCAACTCATTTCTCCAAAACATGATTTCAGTTCAAACCTTGAACTCATGGTGAAAGTCCAGAGTAAATCCTAGAGCTTATTATGGCCGAGCTCTTTAGTGAAACACGACACAAATAAGAGACAGAACTGACCTGAGAGTCTCCAGTCGACAGTCTGGACTCTGCAGAAAACCACACAGATGAGACACTCCTGAATCATACAGTCCGTTACAGCCCAGCTCCAGGTATGTGAAATGTGAGGGGTTGTACTTCAGAGCTGAAGCCAGAGAGGAACAGCTCCTCTCTGTCAAGCCACAGTCCCACAATCTGAATAAAGAACAAATGATGTGGTTATACATCTTATATGACAGGTTTTCTCCATTGTTTACACATTAATTGTCATCCACTGCACCAACTTCAACTCATTTCTCCAAAACTTGACTTTACTTCAAACCTTGAACACATCTGAATAAAGAATACATGATGTGGTTCACGTTAGACCCTGAAGCTGTTTGTTTTGAGAATAATGGGTGGCTGATGAAGTTATTGGCTGGGTAGCCAGCTCAGCCAAAACCTAAATGGCTGCAGCCTCCAAAATGTTCATGGCTACAAATAGCTGAAGCTGTCATTTCATGTGTGATATAGGCTAATAAAAACACCCCATCAGATTTTACTTTAACAAATGATGCATTCATTTTTGTGTATTGTACTAAACATTTTCAAATGCAGACAATTATGTGTCAAAGTAACGAGTCTTTTGGGCTTTCGCATGCGCAGTGGGAAATCAATAGAGGTAAGTCTAAGGCTGCTTATAAAGTTGTTTTATAACATGTTTCCAGACACTAATGAGTGAACCAGGCCGAGTGTTTTGAAGCAAATTGGCGTTTTACATGGAAGTTAAGAACTTGCCCCCATCACTAGTTTGTTGCCTCGACAGACTCACTGCCACCAGCTCTGAAACACAACACAAGTAAGAGACAGAACTGACCCGAGAGTCTCCAGTCGACGGTTTGGACTCTGCAGAAAACCACAAAGACGAGACACTCCTGAATCATACAGTCCGTTACAGCCCAGCTCCAGTTCTATGAGATGTGAGGGGTTGAACCTCAGCGCTGAGGCCAGAGAGGAACAGCTCATCTCTGACAAACCACAGCCCCTCAATCTGAATAAAGAACAAATGATGTGGTTATACATCTTATATGACAGGTTTTCTCCAATGTAAACACTCATTGTTATTCTCAATTATTTGTAATTCTTAGACTTAGACAAAGACTATTGATCCACAAGGGAAATGGACACAGACCCTCACACATCACAATATAATAACAAAGAGAAAAAAAATATGTAAACAGTAATAACAGATTCTAAATAAGTATCAAAAAAGAAAGAAAGTGACAGGGGTGAAATAAGACATAAATAATCATATGAATGTATATGTATGTATGTATGTACAAGTCAAAATAAAATAGAAAAATAAGTAATAAAATACAAAATTTTAGCTTTATACAAGAGGTCATAGGAAGACAGTGCAACAATGATATGATTATTGACAGGACATAGAGTTATCCATTACATGAGGGTGAGTATTATATGAATATAGTCCTGTATCTCTATGTAAGGGCCTGTTGGAGAATGAGCTCCTCTGTCCCTGATGGAGAGCAGTTTGTCCAGTGTCCTCCTGTCCCTCACTGTGACAAATGTCTCCAGCTCACAGCCGATCACATGACCAGCTGGATCAGTTCGCCAATGTCCCTTTTACTGGTGCTGCTCCCTCAGCAGACCACAGCCAAGTACAGGGCGCTGGCCAACACAGACTGGTAGAAGATCTCCAGTAACTTGCTGCACACGTTGAAAGACCTGAGCATTCTCAGGAAGTCGAGTCTACTCAAGCTCTTCTTATACACACCATTACAGTGGTCCCTCCAGTCCAGCCTGTCGTTGACCTCAACACAAAGGTACTTGTAGCAGTCGACTATACCCACATCATGGCCCTGGGTGGTGATGAGCTCCTCTTTCTCCTGAAGTCAGTCACCAGTTCCTTGGTCTTGTCAATGTTCAGGGGCAAATGGTTTGCCTGGGACCACTCCACAAAGTTTGCAATCAGTGTCCTGTTCTCCAGCTCCTGACCATCTCTGACACACCCGACCACTGCAGAGACATCAGAACTTCTGCAGGTGGCAGGACTCAGAGCTGTACTGGGAATCAGAGGTGTACAGATTGAACAGAAATGGAGACAGGACTGTACCTTGGGGGATCCTACATTACTGACCGCAGTATCAGACAAATTAATCCCCAGTCGCACGAACTGAGGCCTGACAGGTGGTCAGAAATCCAGGAGACAATGTAGGAGCTGACACCCATCCTGAGCAGCTTGTCACTCATCAGAAAGGACTGGATTGTATTAAAGGCACTGGAGAAATTGAAAAAAAATATCCTCAGAGAGTCCTTAACACCATCCAGGTTTGAGTGAGTCCACTGCAGAAGATAGATTATTGCATCTTCCATGCCTAAATGGCACTGATAGGCAAACTGTAGAGTAGGGGTGTGCGATCTGGCGATATTAAATTGTGACAGCTCCGCAACACGCAGGGCCAAACTTGTGTAGATGATGCGAGCAAACCAGGTCTGTTTGCTCCCGGTCATCTACACGGGCGAACCGACACTCAGAACCGCACGAAGCCCGTCAGGGTCCGGGGGCCTGGCCCGGGCGGCCCCCCGCGTGATAAATGGCCTGTAAGATCGGGCGCGAGAGTTATTTTTCAGAAAGGCTTGTAAAATTTATTTTGTTTGCCCAAAAAAAGTTAAATTATTGGGGGGGTCTGTTTTTCTTTTGTCGAGATTGTGATTTTATTTTTTTTTATCGCGATATGATATTTTTGATATATCGCCCACCCCTACTGTAGAGGATCCAGGGATGGTGCCACCAGGAGTCTGAACTGAGCCAGAACAAGTGTCTCAAACACTTTCAGGACATGAGATGTCAAAGCAACCGGTCTGAAGTCATTAAGTCCAGATGGAATAGACTTCTTGGGTACTGGCACAATGCAGGTCTTCCATGGCACCGGTTTCCTTTCAATCTTCAGCCTCAGTGTGACGAGAATGTGCAGGATCCCAGTGAGCTGTGCTGCACATGTCCTCAGCATGTGGGGATTAACATGGTCTGGGCCAGGAGACTCATTTCTCCACTTAAGTAATACTTAAGTACACATTTTAGGTATCTGTACTTTGCTAGTAATAGTTGAGTTCTTCGTGAGTGTGCTTCAGTAATTATCCTTATCTATTGCCAAGGAAACAAGCAACTAAACCACCAGGCCAACAAACAACTCAGATCTGTGTGTGAGCGAACTCAGAGTAGTAATACATGTTTTTAAAAGTATTTTTTAGCAATGAAACACCAATAACTGAATAGATGTGTGACAAATATGTTTAAGCCTAAACTATGGATGAGCAGGTGGCAGAACCCCACCAGAAAAGTTACAGTGAACTTTGTTTGAATAATAATTATTGTCCACCTCCAAGTCCAGAGTAAATCCTAGAGCTTATTATGGCTGAGCTCTTTAGTGAAACACGACACAAGTAAGAGACAGAACTGACCCGAGAGCCTCCAGTCGACAGTTTGGACTCTGCAGAAAACCACACAGACGAGACACTCCTGAATCAGACAGACTGTTTCCACCCAGGTTCAGTTCTGTGAGATGTGAGGGGTTGAACTTCAGAGCTGAGGCCAGAGAGGAACAGCTCATCTCTGACAAACCACAGCACATCAATCTGAATAAAGAACACATGATCCGGATTTATACATCTTAGATGACAAGTTTTCTCCATTGTTAATACATTATTTGATTGCGATTGATCAGCGACCATGCGTGAAGTTTTCTGCTTGTGTCAGTCATATTTACTCTGTAATCTATGGAGATATTAACATCCCACATGTTTAGTAAGCAGAGAGCTGGTCTGAACTAGAACTACACCAGGACTAAACAAGGATTACGAGGACTCTGATGACCAAATCTGAACCAGGACTGAAGTTAGACTAAGCCAGGACTCGGCCTTCTTCCAGGCTCTTAGTGAGCAGAAAGGAGCAGCACTCTACACAGGACAGCATCAGGAGACTTCATCTGAAAAACAGGTTCAGCTTCAAAAGGTCAAATAACATTATTTGAATTTAACATTAGCAGAAGAATCAAATAGAAAGATACATTGAAAAACATATTCAAGGCAAATGGCAAAACACTGGGTGAATACTACAGTATATTTAGGCCTAAATTGTAGGTATTTAGCAGCTAAAAAAATTATATTGTTTTTGACCGTTTTGCACATTTTGTTCTCGTCCTCTTTCTCATCTTTGGCTTTACAGTTTTTATTATTATTGTATGAGGATCATAACAGAGAAATCCCTGTGTTTTGTTGTTTATTCTGACTATGAGCAGCATAAGATTTAAATGCTTTTTATTTAAAAGACGTTTAAGAATAGACTCTGCTGTAATTCTGTGAAAACTATTTCACCAGCTTCAGATCCTGGTCCAGGTCCATATCCAGAGTTTCCCAAACACTGAAGAGACGATGATGCTCTTAATGAGGAATGATAATGACACTAGAATAATGCTTTGGTGATTCCATTTTAATGACATTTATCCCACTAAACACTTTACACTGTGTTTAATAGTGTGATTTGTGCTTAAACGGAGGAGACTGACCTGAGAGAGGAGAGTTCACAGTGAGGACTCTGCAGTCCAGCACACAGCACAGACACTGCTGAGTCTCTCAGGTTATTCTGACTCAGATCGAGCTCTTTCAGGTGGGAGGGGCTGGACTTCAGCGCTGAGGCCACCACTTCACAGTGAGCCTCTGAGAGTTCACAGTCAACAAGCCTGTAAGCAGATGTTTCATTTAAATGTTTTTGATTAGTCCTAACACAGGTCTGTGAAGCTGCTGTTTGTGAGTGAGGACTGACCGAGCCTTCCTGCAGTTCCCCACCGCTGGGATCAGCCTCTGTCGACCCCCTTTAGACGTGTTGTACTTCTGTAGGTCCAGTTCCTCCACGACCTGCTCTGACATCTGCAGCATGTAGACCAGAGCCGAGCACTGGAACTCAGACAGTTTCTCCTGTGATCCTCCTGTAGACTTCAGGAGGTCCTGGATCTGCTGCAGGAGAGACTGGTCCTTCATTTCCATCAGACAGTGGAAGATGTGGATATTCTGGTCTAAAGAGACTTCCCCTGAGCTCATCTCTTTCAGGTTTTTAATGACTTTAGGGATTTCTGATCGCTTTACTGGACTCAGCAAACCTCTTAAAAGTCTCTGGTTGGAGTCCAGACTGAGGCCATGAAGGAAGCGCACAAACAGGTTCAGGTGGCCATTGGAACTCTTCAGGGATTTGTCAAGAGCTCTTTTGAGAAACTCACTTTCACTTAATGTTTTGTTTGGCTTTTCACCAAGAAATTTCAGAACGACATCTGTGTCACTTCCAAAGCAATGGCGCACGTAAAGCGCTGCCATAAACTCCTGGACGCTCAAGTGGACAAAGCAGTAGACTGATTTGTTGAAGAGGACACTCTCTCGTTTGAAGATCTCTGTACAGAGTCCTGAGTAGACCGAGGCCTCGGTCAGGTCCAGACCCACCTGCTCCAGGTCTTCCTGGTAGAACATGATGTTTCCTTTCTGCAGATGTACAAAGGCCAGTCTGCCCAGCTTCAGGAGCAGCTCACAGTCGTCTGTGCTCAGCTCTGGACCGCTGCTCTGTGCTCTGTACTTCCTCTTCCTCTTGGTCTGCACTAACAGGAAGTGGGCGTACATGTCGCTGAGTGTCTGGGGCAGCGCTCCGCTCTGATTGGTTCTCATCATGTGGTCCAGGACTGTGGCTGTGATCCAGCAGAAGACTGGGATCTGGCACATGATGTGGAGGCTGCGGGAGGTTCTGATGTGGGACAGGACTGTGTTACACTGCTCTTCATCTGTGAACCTCTTCCTGAAGTACTGCTCCTTCTGATGGTCAGTGATGAAGCCCCTGACCTCTGTCACTCTGTTCACGCACTGCGCTGGGATCCGATTGGCTGCTGTTGGTCTGGAGGTGATCCATATAAGGGCAGTAGGAAGCAGAGTGCCTTTGATGAGGTTCACTAACAGCACGCTGACCTCTGACCTCTGTGTGACCTCAGAGATGACCTCACAGTTAAAGTCCAGAGACAGTCTGCTCTCGTCGAGGCCGTCGAAGATGAACAGGAGTTTAGAGACGGACAGAGTGTGAGCTGTGAGCGTCTGTGGACACAACAAGAACATGGAACAAGAGGAGACTTTTCAATGTCATCAGGTTTATCCAAGAAGAAGAAGTAGAAGAGCAGATAAAGGAGCGTCACCTGTTTTACCAGCGTTGGATGGAACACTTGTATCAGCTCCATCAGACTGTAGCGCCCCCCTCTGACCAGGTTCAGCTCTCTGAAGGACAGCGGCAGCACCAGGTCCAGCTCCTGGTTCTCTGAGCCCTGGGCCCAGTCCAGAGAGAACTTCAGGACTAAGAAAGTTTTCCCCACTCCAGCTACGCCACAGGTCAGCACCGCTCTGATGGACCTGTGCTCCTTCTGCTGTGGCGCCCCCTGCTGCTCCTCAGTGGGCAGTGCTTTAAAGATGTCCTGACACCTGATGGAGGTTTCCTGGACAGTCTTCTTGGAGAGAGTCTTCTTGGAGAGTTTCTCCAGCCTCCTCTCCTCATGTTGGGCTGTGGCCTCTTCACTGAGGCCCTCGGTGATGTACAGCTCAGTGTAGATGCTGTTCAGAGGAGTTCTACTTCCTGCTCCTTCAGTTCCCTCTGTCACACTCCCACATCTGCTGCTCAGGCTCAGCTTATGGTCCTGCAGAACCTTCTGGAGCTCTTCATCTACTGTGAGAGAAACACACATGTATCAAGTAACGTGTTTTGTGTGTCCTCCTGTCCCTCACTGTGACAAATGTCTCAGCTCACAGCCGATCACTTGACCAGCTTTAAGGATCAGTTCGCCAGTGTCCCTTTTACTGGTGCTGCTCCCTCAGCAGACCACAGCCAAGTACAGGGCGCTGGCCAACAGTGTAATATAGACTCACCTTGTGTTGTGCTGAGGACCTGCTTTTCATTTGTCATGTCAGTGTGTTGAGCCCTGGGCCTGGACAAAAACATTGAACTCATTTGATTTAAACTGATGAAGGTTTGGACTGTGAGTCCGAAGGAGCAGATTTAACACTGAAGTTTAGATGATAATCTTTAGACGAGTCACTCTTCATGGACACAGCACTGGACACTGAGGCTGTGGATCTGTGTGTGGAGAAAAAACATCATGTATTGTTACTTAGAAGACTTTGCTACTGTCAGTTTAGATCAGTGTGACAAAGGCACATGTAACATGGCCCTTTGTATTGGATCAGTAAGATGAAAACAGCCGCAACATGACTGTGGGCTTTCATGTCTTTATATTTCTCTACTCAATATAAGTGACAGCTGTATGACATGAAATAAAAATCTGTTGGAAACCTGTACAAATAAGGACAGGGCAATGTCTTAGGAACAAAACTTCTCCAGGATCCAAAGGCGTCGTTGAAAGGAGATTTAATGTGTCTCCAGCACAATCTCAGAACATGGAGGAGAATTCAGGAAACAGGCAGTTACTTTAGGAGAGCTGGACAGGGCTGTAGCAGGACGTCAACTCATCAGCAGGATTCATATCTGCTCCTTTATGTAAGGAGGAACAGAACTTGAAGTGGGCACTCTGCCCACTGCACTGCACCGCAGAGTACCATTGGCTCCATTTGCTAGACCACACCAGAATTGGCAAGTCCTCCACTTGTGCCCTGTGCTTTTCACAGACGTGGTCTGGAGAAGATGAGGAGAACGCCATGCTGCCTGCAAGATCGTTCAGCATGAGCAGTTTGGCAGTGGATCAATGATGGTTTGGGGAGGCATACATGGAGATACACACCTCTACCAGCTAAAAAAGGGCAGTCTGACTGCCATTAGGTGTTGGAATGAAATCCTTGAACCCACTGTCAGACACTATGCTGGTGCAGTAGGTCCTGGGTTCCTCCTGATGCACAACTGAATGGCCCTCACGATCACCTGACTTAAATCCGATAGAACACCTCCGGGACATTGTGTTTGGGTCCATCAGACGCTGCCAGGTTCCTCCTCAGACTCTACAGGAGCTCAGTGATGTCCTCACACAGATCTGGGAGGGCCAAGATACTGAGAAGCATTTTGAAATAACATTTTGTCAAAATGGACTAACCTGCCACATCAGTACTTCACTTTGAGCTTCAGGGTGTCTTTACACTGAAAATTTCCATTAAAATTGGTGTCATCCTTTTGTCTGACATTGCGCTGTCCATATTTGTAAAGATATCCTGCATTTTATTTTTTTCACTTTAGCGCAAGAACTTCACAAACAGCGGACAACTTTGGTTAAATTTACTGGTTCCAACTTTTTGTGAAACTGCAAAAATAAACACATACAAAAATTGCTGTTAATATCAGTGCCAGATAATGTTTACAAATTATAAATTGCACCAACAATTAACGTTACAGTCAATAAATTTAAGCAGTTAGCATGACAATTAGCAACGTAAATTAGCATATGAATAGCGGAATAGTTTACATAACAATAGACACCAAAAACGTGCTAACTCGAACATTTCAATGATAAAAGGCAATATTACAGGTGTATAATTATGTTTTAACATGTTATACTTACAGTCGCTGCTTAAACAAACACCAAAAGAGAACCGCCTGAACAAAGAGCAGCCATTTTGCTGAAATGAGGCCTGAACAACAACTTCCTGTTTAACATTCTTATTCTTATTACTAAAAGAGTAAATTAAAGCGGCTGCTAGATGGCGAAATTTAGCAATCAAAAACATATGACTAAAAATCTGTTAAATACAGTAAACATAACACTCTATCCTACATTTAAATAATTAGTCACTAAATTGCTCGGGGGACAAGAGCAAGACCACCTCTGGAACATGGAGTCGAGGATACGTCTGGCAATCCCGCTCATTCGCTCCCAGGCACCACCCATATGGGATGCATGGTTAGGGTGACCATTCGTCCAGATTTTGGCCAGACAGTCCGGTCTTAGAGCCTTCTGTCCGGACCTTTGTTATACGTCCTCATTTTTGACATTGTCTTCATTTTGGACCCTCAGTCTCCACCGTATCAGTGGAGCGTCGGCAGTGATGCAGTCGCTGTATCGGACCGTTGTGGTGAAGAGGGAGCTGAGCCAAAAGGCAAAGCTCTAGATTTACCTCAATCTATGTTCCTACCCTCACCTATGGTCAAGAGTAGGGTAATGATCGAAAGGACGGTGAAATGAGTTTCCTCCACAGAGTGGCCGGGCACTCCCTTAGAGATAGGGGGAGGAGCTTGGTCACATGGGAGGAGCTCGGAGAAGAGCCGCTGCTCCTTCACGTCGAGAGGAGCAGCTGAGGTGGCTCAGGCATCTGTTCTGATGTCTCCTGGACGCCTCCCTCGGCAGGTGTTCCGGGCGTGTCCAACCGGAAGGAGGCCCAGGGGAAGACCTAGGACACGCTGGAGGGACTCTGTCTCTGGGCCTGGGAAAGCTTTGGGATCCCCCCGGAGGAGCTGGAGGAAGTGTCTGGGGTGAAGGAAGTCTGGGAGTCCCTGCTTAGACTGCTCACCCCGCGACCCGGCCCCGGATAAGGAGAAGAAAATGGATGGATGGTCTCCACCATTACACGCCATCACCACAAATCCCCGCCCATATTTCACCTGCAATGCTGCGATAGCAATGTTTGAAGCTGTTTACTGTTGAACAAAAGCCAAAAAGGAAGAATCCTTCAAACATACTTGGTACTCAGAGCATCATTTTGCCAACGATGTAAGCTCTGCCGTATTCACACTGATGTGAGGAGTTGAGGTAAAGGTGTGTTAGAGCGACACGCAGACATAGAACACCACAGGCAGAATGCTGCAGCGCTGCACACTCTTCTTTAACATGCTGAGCTGACCAAGCACCCAACAAACCTCAATCATCAAAAACAATCGTTAAAATGTTAAAATGGATTCTAAAATGCACAGGGAGCCAGTGCAGGGATTTAAGAATAGAAATGATGTGGTCCCTCTGCTTCTTTCAGTTAAAAGTCGAGCTGCTGCATTCTGGACCCTGTAGGCGGCTGAGCTGAGCCTGGTCAAAGCAGTGTAAGAGTTACAATAATCGAGTCATGGGGTCACAAATGCATGAACGGCATTTCCAAAGTGCAGATGTGGAATGTACGATTTGATTTAGCTTAAAACCCTTAACTGATAAAAACTTGACTTAAGAACAGAGCTTACTTGGTCTTCAAATTTAAAATTACAATAAAAAAATGACACCAAGATTTCTAGAAAATCAAGAGGTCCTATGGCACTGTCACAGTTCATCAACAGATCAAAGTGTAATTGTTCTCTGAGGTGTGTCTCTGTTGGACTGTGTAAATACTAACAGTAAAATATGTAAACAGTGGAAATAAATATAAGCCTACTGCTGTATTGGATCCTTTTTTGGTTTTAGGCTCTGTCCCCAAAATAAATCAGTACATAAGCTGATGGGTTTAACAGTGAATGTCAAATGACTGGACTCACTTTGTCCCACAGAGATCCGGCTCAGTGCTGCCCCCTGGAGCTTCTTTTCTGATGGGACGTCCTTTTATCTGCTCAGCCCCTGAAGCCATTTCCCCACTCGCTCAGCCTGGAGGAGAATCCACAGAGAGACATGTTTCCCTCTTTACATTTAACTCTGCTCCATTTGAAACAGGCTTTAGTCATTTTAACAGCACTTCTACTAAAGTGACAGTAGCTCTGGTCACGACTTTAGGGGAATCTGTGACCCAGTTCTGCTGGACCAAAGTGAGTATTAGTAGTACTTAGGCCTGTCATGATAACACATTATACTGACATATTGCTACAGAGAAATATAATGATAATCCTGAAACTACTTTAACAAACAAATAAACAAACAATAAAACTGGATAATCCCAGTGAACCATTATTAAAATAGACAGTATCATTTAAAGGCAGAGAACCAAAAACTCACCTTGTCTCAGACGACGTCTCTGCTCCAAACACTTTGATTAAACAGCTCAATCACGTCACCCGCCTCTGTGGACTGTGGACCATGGAACCTTTTATCATTATCCCTGCTGTAAAAAGGTAAAAGCACTGGACTTACCCACACAACTTGGATTTAATGTCGCTGCTTGTGATCTCTTTGTGATAAAATGAACTGAAGCTCTATAATTATTTGGGCTAATACAATTGCTGTGAAGAGGAACATAAAAATCACATTTGAGTTCAGCTGGAAACAAAATATGACATTTTGTAAAACCCCAGTTATGGAGCTCAGCAGTAACAGCCTGCTCTGACTCTGGAAGTAAAATTTCCATTAATTTTTCTCATAGACTTTTGGAAAAAGTTAAATATTCAGAGTTCAAAGACATGGTGAAGGCTAAACAGCTATGTACTACATCCATCTGTTTAAGTTAAAAAAGGACGTTTAAAACACAAGAAGAAACACGCTTAAATAAAAAAGAGATAGACCCATGACCAATATACCATAGTCTATATGTCTCTGCCGGTACAGGTTTGTGGCGCCATCTACACGCCAAAAAAACTGTCTGAGAGAGAGAAAGAGAGGGAAAAAATATTAAGACTCCATGGGGAACCTGCGCTGTTCCAAAGACTTAATCTCAAGAAAAGCCACTGAACCACACTCTAGTCTCATCATATGGCCCAATACTATTAAAGTCCAAAATGTAGGCGATATACAAGGAGTGAACTACAAGACTCCCATGATGTTTTTAAAATTTACTATGCAGTGCTGCATAATCCTACGAATATCACTGATTAGGTAAATAAAATTGGAGAACGAAGTACAGAGCAGTGGATGTGTATTGGTTGAGGTGAAAATCAGAATCAGAATCAGAATCAGAATTACTTTTATTCATCCCCGAAGGGAAATTTTCTTTGTTACAGATGCAACCGACCAAGAGCATGTAGATCAAACAAGTTACAAAATAAGCTAAATACAATAAAATAAAAGATAAAAATAGCTCTCTCTGGGAAATTATTTACATCATTGACCTATTTATGACTATATACATGTGTGAGCAGGGAATAGGATGAAAAGGATTGAGTAGTATGTGAGTTAAAGTGAGTTAAAGTGCAGCGTTCAACAGTTTGATGGCGACAGGCAGGAAAGATTTCCTGTGTCTCTCAGTGGAGCAGCGGCAGCCGCAGTCTATGGCTGAAAGAGCTCCTCTGATTGGCCAGCACCTCGTGGAGGGGGTGGGAGGGAGAGTCCAGAATAGTCCAGATTTTGTCCAGTATTCTCCTGTCCAACACCACCGCCAGAGAGTCCAGCTCCTCCCCCACAACATGTCCAGCCTTCCTAATGATCTTCTCGAGTCTATTAGTGTCCCTCACGCGCAGACTGCTGCCCCAGCAGACTACAGCGTACATGATGGCACTGGCCACCATAGACTCGTAGAACATCCTGAGCATTGTCCTGCAGATGTCAAAGGACCTCAGCCTCCTCAGGAAATAGAGGCGGCTCTGGCCCTTCTTGTAAACCGCGTCCACGTTCCTGCTCCAGTCCAGTTTATTGTCCAAGTACACCCCCAGGTACTTGTACTCCTCCACCACGTCCACACTGACCCCCCGGATGGAGATGGGGGTCACAGCAGCTTTGGTCCTCCTAAGGTCCACCACCAGTTCCTTTGTCTTCATCACGTTGAGCTGGAGGTGGTTCTCCTCACTCCAAGTGACAAAGTTGTCCACTACAGTCCTGTACTCCTCCTCGTCACCACCGCTGATGCATCCCACCACTGCAGAGTCGTCAGAAAACTTCTGAAGGTGGCAAGACTGGCTGCAGTAGTTGAAGTCCGTGGTGTAGAGGGTGAAGAGGAAGGGAGACAGGACTGTCCCCTGTGGAGTCCCGGTGTTGCTGACCACTCTGTCCGACACACAGCTCTGCAGACGCACATACTGTGGTCTTCCAGTGAGGTAATCCACAATCCAGGACACCAAGGAGGCATCCACCTGCATCACTGCCAGCTTCTCAGCCAGCTTCTCAGCCAGAAAATGGGTGACTGATCAGCAAAACATTACTCAAACGTGCACGAATCACTTCAAATACAACATTAGTGTTTTAGCACAAGTGCTTGTTTTCAACACCTCTCCATATAAAAAATATAAAATACATGAAAAAACAGACAAGACACATAAGTTACATACAGATAAGTAATATACATTACATTTTCATTAAGTGCATTTTTGGTTGGAAACATGCACACATTACATAATAATTTCAATTTACATTTAAATTTGTTACTATTGGTTTCCAGTTTTAAATCAGCAGGTTGCAGTTCCACAGTCCGGTCCCTTTGGCAGAGAAAGAGACTGAACGACCAAGGGTCCTGTACATACACAACACAATTACCACTAGCAGCACCTCTTGTAGTAGCTCTGTGTGTGCAATTTATGGTACCGGCAAATTCTGAATTCAGTGGTACATCAGAGTTAAGGCACTTAATTTAAGATGGCGGCACGGTGGCCTCACAGCAAGAAGGTTGCGGGTTCGATCCCCGGGTCACCCGGGCCTTTCTGTGTGGAGTTTGCATGTTCTCCCCGTGTCTGGATGGGTTTCTTCCGGGTACTCCGGGTTCCCCCATCAACCCAAAGCATGCCCGCACCCCTATGAACTAACATCAAGGACCATGACGTCCACCCTCCTGTGGGCTCACCACTCACAGAGGGGTTCATAGGGTGCTATGAGGATTAGAAAGCAAGATGCCCCCGTGACCCAGCTGGATTAAATGGGAGAAGATGGATGGATGGATAATTTAAGATGATTAAAATTGGTAAAAATTTCCAAGTTAAATTGGTCATGTTTCTTTAAAATTTTGTAGTGGAGCCAGTGTCTGGGCTTTTAGTCAAGGACCTTAAGGATCAATTTATATAATGTATAGAGAGGTTTCAATGTGGCTGTTGAAGTAATACAACAAGATAGTAGTAAATAAAAATACTACTACTACTACTACACTACTACTACTACTACTACTACTACTACTACTACTACTACTACTACTACTACTACTACTAATATCTTGTTGTATTACTTCATGGTTCCAGGCCTCAACAACCACATTGAAACCTCTCTGTACATTATATAAATTAATTCATAAGGTCCTTGACAAAAAGCCCAGACATTGGCTCCACTACGAAATTTTATCGAAACATAACCATTGAAGTAATACAACAAGATAGTAGTAAATAATAATAATACTAATACTAATACTAATATAATAATAATAATAATAATAATAATAATAATAATAATAATATAATAATAATAATAATAATAATAATAATAATAATAATAATAATAATAATAATAATAAAACAAACAAGAGCTCCCCCAGCGGGGCAAAATACGCCCGTACTTTGAATTATTGTATATTGAATATTGGAACAATGACTCTGTTTACTTCAGAAATATTGCTTACAAAGTGTTGATGGTCATGCCTCCACTACTTCTGCAAAAACCATCATTCAAATCAACATCAATGGAACATTCTCAATGCTTATTAAGACGCCTAGCACAATGGGAATGTGGGGATTTAGCTGCTTTACTTCGAGAGGCCCGTACAATTCAAGATAAATTACGCTTCTCAACACCGAATAGCCTTAGCGAGGAACGTTTGGCAAAAACCTTTGCCAAACTTGTGTTTGAAGGAAAGATTAATGCTGCATTAAAACTTCTCGAACAACAGAACAGTTTTGCCACTATCCCAAACCACAATAGATGAGTTAATACGAAAACACCCAGACGCCACTGAAGCAGAAACATCTGTGCTGATAAATGGTCCAATACCTTTCGTTGACCCTGTTATGTTTCAAAACATAACAGAATCTACTATCATGAATGCAGCACTAAAAACAAAAGGGTCAAGTGGACCTTCGGGTCTAGATGCTGATGGATGGAGGAGGATACTCGTCTCAAAGAACTTTGCAACTGCTGGCCGAGATCTTAGATGTGCACTTGCCACCTTTGCACAAAAAGTCAGCACGATAGAAATTGAAACTACAATGGAAGACGACAGGAGCTGCACTAATCTGGAAGCATATCTAGCTTGTCGACTGATACCTTTGGACAAGAACCCAGGAGTTAGACCTATAGGGGTTGGAGAAGTGCTGCGGAGGATTGTGGGTAAAGCTATTCTATCAGTCATAAAGCCGGACATCATCAGCTCAGCAGGAAATTTACAACTATGTGCAGGCCAGGCAAGCGGATGTGAAGCTGCTGTACATGCAATAAGAAGATATCTTCGATGCCCAGTCTACTGATGCAGTGCTTCTTGTGGATGCAGATAACGCCTTCAACTCTCTCAACCGTGCTGTCCTACTTCACAATATACGCTATTTATGTCCCCAATGGCTACATACATAGGGAACTGCTATAGCACACCATCTCGCTTGATTGTTCTTGGTGGTACTGAAATCTTGTCATCGGAGGAACCACGCAAGGTGATCCCCTTGCAATGCCAGCGATGCCATAGGAATGATCCCTTTACTAGAAGTCATTAAACCAGACAATGACAGTGTGAAACATGTTGCATTTGCAGATGATTTGAGTGGTGCAGGCAATCTAGCCCCTCTTCGAACATGGTGGGATAATTTGGTAACACTAGGACCTAAACTGGGATACTTTCCCAAGGCGTCTAAATCTTGGTTGGTGTTAAAACCAGAAGTAGAGGATGAAGCCCATCAAGTTTTTGCTGGCACGGATATCAAGATAACAACTAAAGGAAGACCGTGTCTCGAGGATTTGTCGGTAGTGAAGCTGGACAGTCCGAATATATTGATGGGCTAGTGGACTCGTGGTGTAATCAATTGATACTTCTGTCCAAAATAGCAAGATCTGAACCACATGCCGCTTATGCTGCATTTACCAGTGGTTTTAGACACAAACTGACCTACTACATCAGAACAATTCCAAACATCAAGCAACATCTAATTAAAGTAGATGAAGTGATAGACAACACGTTTATTCCAGCAATTACAGAAGGTCATATCTGCACTGTTGAAGAACGACTCTTGCTGTCCTTACCAGTAAAGAAAGGAGGTCTAGCAATACCTGTCTTTACTAATATCGCTGACTTTGAGTATTCAAACTCTCAGTCAGCAACTGACCAACTAGTTACAAATATCAAGAATCAAGACAGGCGCAGCGCTGATAGATAATGAACTATTGAAGCAGACCAGAAAGAACATTGTGAAAGCCAGAGAGGAACAACACAAAGCCACTTTACAGCAAGTCCGTGAAAAGATGAACAAAGAGCAACCAAGAGCAGACGACCTAAACATGATGAAGGGAGCGCCGAGCTGGTTAACTACTCTACCAGTACAATCAGAGGACCTCAACTTGAGCAAAAGAGAATTCTATGATGCTCTTTGCCTTAGATACCGCTGGACTCCAAAGTACCTACCAACAATGTGCGCCTGGTAACGCGTTTTGATGTCGACCACGCCATGTCATGTATGAAAGGCGGTTTTATACACAGACGTCACGATGAAGTAAGAGATCTTTTTGCAGATTTACTCAACGATGTATGTCACGATGTTCAAATCGAGCCACAACTTGAACGTTAACCGCTGGCTTTGCACAGTAGCGCCAACTCATCAGATGAAGCCAGGTTAGATGTCTGCGCAAGAGACTTCTGGATAAGGGGCAACGAAGCATTTTTGATGTCAGGGTGTTCAACCCATTTGCTAAGAGCCACCTGAACCAGAAACTAGAAACAACATTCACCACTAACGAGAACGAAAAGAAACGGCAATATAACCAACGCGTCATTCAGATTGAACATGGTTCCTTCACGCCTTTAGTCTTCACCCCCTATGGAGGGACTGGAAGGAAGGAACGTTTCATTAGCGAATTATCAATTAAAGTTTCAAGGAAAAGGACCAAAATTACAGTACTGTCCTACACTGGCTAAGAGTCAAACTGTCACTCAATCTTACCAAATCAGCAGTATTAAGTCTGAGAGGATCGAGAACCATCAAGAAACTGAACAATGACTTTGAAAATGCGGACATAGTCAAAAACTATCGAATCAAATAATTTATTTCAACTTTGTAAATAGTAAATATTTTAACCCCTGGACAGGGTTTTAGAGGTTTTTGGGGTTTTTTTTTTGTTTTTGTTTTTTTGTTTTTACATTTATTTGTATATTATAGTTTTATCTATTGAGAGATATTGTTAATAAAGTATATTTTTAAAACCATTATTGTATATAGAATTCTAGAATCGGAATTCCACCAATCAGATTGCAGCAATAGAATTTAAAGACACTACAAAGCTTTAATGTCAAAGCTCAAAGAAGCAGAGAATGTGGGTTGTTCTCGCTTTCAGCAGCAGAACATTTGAGAAGAGAGTTCAGATCTTTCATGAAGACAAAGCTTCAAAGACTTCAAAGCTTTGAAGTGTCCACAGACAGACGGACGGACAGACGGACGGACGGACGGACAGACGGACAGCGCCATACCATAATACGTCCCGTCTTATTACAACGGGCGTATAAAAACAAGAAGAACGTAGTGCTTTTATTTTGAAAGCGCCTAACTGTCCGACCGGAAAACATATGTTTCACTTCCCCCGTGTGTTTTTGCTCCAGCTGCATCGGCTCCGCACGCACCGAGAGCAGCTCCGAGAGCTCCACAAACACGCCTGTCCTCCATCCGAGCCCCCGGCGCCTCCGCACCGCACAGAAACATGGTAAAGCTCCTTTGATTACACGTTTGGCGAGGGTAAAGTGTTTGTTTTGGTCGCATTTGCGCCACGTAATTCATTCAAGCTAACGTGCTAATGCTAACGCGAGGGGAAAGGTGACTGAAGAAGTATCCTCTGATCTTACTCAAAAGAGTCGGCCGATTTTTTACAAATATGTATTATTCAGTAAAGCCATCCTGATTTGTGGTAATAAAATAACTTGTTTAGAAGTTGTAGTTTTCAGATCAGGTTAATACTACCTCCTCTGATGTTATCTGTGCCGAGAAATGAACCAGTTTAACAACCTTAGATTTGCTATTGTAGTATTTATCGTCGTATTTAAGCTTTTAAAACACCCTATAAAATATTATGTCATATGATTCTCCTCATTTTTGGTATGAAAGCGACTGGAGGCAAAATGCAACACATCATAATTCATGTTCAACTATTAACTAACATCACATCTAATTGTTAAAAAGCCCATATTACACTTATTTTCCTTTAATACATCAAAAACATATCTCGAATTCTGGTTTGTTTCATGTTTAACACACATACCCTGCAAATTTAGGTTGAATTCTTCCTCAAACGGAAGTGCTCTACTGGGTTTTTGCACTCCACAACCCATCACTTGAATCGTTTGGAGAATTTCCGCTCTGAAATTGGCAATCTCTACAGAATAAAAGGTTAAAAGTAGCTGTTAACTTGAAAACTATCACTTCATGACATCACAAAGTGGAACTGAGCATTTAGGAGATGTAGACACACTTCTAATAAAGGATCACAGATTACTCAAATATGTGTGAATGAAACAAAACACAACTCCAGGTATGTTTTTGAGGAGGAAACAACATTCTAACATGGCTCAAACCTCCCATTAGTAATATAGCACCTTTAATGATTTTAATTTAATATTTTTTTTTTTTACATATATGGGCTACAAAATTTTGAGTGTTTTTGTTGACATTTTTAAAAGGTCTATATAAAAATGTATTGATACTTTCTGCATGTCTATGACTAAATATTCAGCAGTTACCACGGTGACATAATGTACACATAAGCAAAATTGTCTGAATGGCAAAAAAACAACAACCCCTAAATGGATTTAAACAACGTATTCTCAGGGGCCTGTGCTCAATCAGCCTTTCACGATGAATATTATGTCGACGTCGTTCAATAAATCAAACATGGAACGATATTTTGTGAGAGTATGGGGACATTTTTGTTAGTTTTCTGTGCTGCAGTAAGATTTAAACTGTAGAAGGTTGTAGACTCATTATAGACACGCACTTACTATTGTAATGTTTCACTCTGCTTTATATGTATTGCAGCACATGTTTCTTACTGATATTGTGTATTTTAACCAGTTTTTTAGGGGGATAATCCTGCTTTAAGTTTTTTGTATCTTGTAGTCTATTATTGTCTTGTATATATTTACCAATATATCACACTTCAAAATTTCTTATCGTGACGGGGCTAGTCATCAGTATGAGCACTCATGGTGGTGTTTTGTTAAAAAAGAAAAAAAAAAAAAAAGGTGAGAGAGTGAGGTCATGTTCTTAAATGGAAGAAGACGATACTGGCTCTGAGTGTAACACATAAGCGATGTTAGTATAAGGGATATTGTTCTGATCTTTCAGTCGCACACAATCCTGCTTGTCCAGCCGACCAAGAGACCGGAGGGCCGCACGTATGCTGATTATGAGTCTGTCAATGAATGCATGGAAGGTAACATTTCTATTGAATCTGTCTGTCAATCTGTCTATCCGTCCGTAATCTAAAAGCCTTTTGTAGGTGTCTGCAAAATGTATGAGGAGCATCTGAAGAGGATGAACCCCAACAGTCCATCCATCACGTATGACATCAGTCAGCTCTTTGACTTCATCGACGACTTGGCAGACCTGAGCTGTCTTGTGTAAGTATTTCATTTATTTTATCTTTTACTTTAACAAGAAAGACGCAGCCAACACAATCAAGGGTATCAGTCAACACAATCAACACAATATAGAAAAAATATAAAATATTACAATTATTGTTTTGTTTTTATAATGTATCTCTCAAGAATTAAAATAAAAACATTTTAGTACAATTTTCTTACTTAATCAAGTGACACTTTTACTGTCCATCTGGCTTGTAACACTATGACTTGTTATTCGTGTGTCGTCTTCAACAGCGACATTTGAAAATATGAACATTGATTTATTATTACTGTAAATTATGCGAAACGTACTGACATTTTTCATATTTATTACTAGCGTGCCAGTGCAAACATTATACACCCCAAAAAATGAAATCAATCTTCTAGTAGTACATTTTAGGTGAGATTTTTGCCTGCTGTCAGCCACCCTGTCAGAGAAGGTTTTCTATCAGACTGGTAGGGGGCAGTATGGGGCCAGTTTGGGGACATGCCCACTCTCTAGAGCAGGGATCTCCAACCTGTAGCCTGAGTGCTACCAAATAACTCAAATGTGATTAATCAAATGGTTTGTAAAGTCCCTCAGTCGCCCACATAGGGACGGAAAAAGAGAAATTCAGTTAGTCGACTGGACAAAAGTTGACAAATTGAATTTCTCCTTTGCCATTAATCAAATATTATCAACTATGACCACTGTAAATGTGCCATGTTGATGCCAGGGCTCTACGCTAACTTTTTTTTTCAGGAGCACACGTGCCCCTAAGTTAAATATTTTAGGAGCACAGAAAAAAATATGGGGGCACAAATAGGTTTTCGTTTTGAACGATTATTACAGTGCAGAACTTGCATACACCAACACTAACACTGAATAAATTTAATACAAAAAACAAAAGCATTATGACTGTACTTTTCCTGCATGATCGCAATGTTTTTATAAATATATCTTCATTTTATCTGATTATTATTTAGACTTAAAATAAACCAAACAAACTGTACTGCACTGAAACACTCTGTGGCCCTTTTTGGACCTTCCCCCACAGTTTAAGAACCTCTTCTTTAAGAAAACTTCCACTGGCACAAAACTGCTTCAAAGTGTAAAAAGTGTGCAGGATTTTTAAACCTGTATTTTCAAATTCATAACTGGAGTTACATTCTCCTACTGGTTTTAAAGT
Source organism: Odontamblyopus lacepedii (assembly GCA_034769755.1). Classification (NCBI taxonomy): domain Eukaryota; kingdom Metazoa; phylum Chordata; class Actinopteri; order Gobiiformes; family Gobiidae; genus Odontamblyopus; species Odontamblyopus lacepedii. The sequence goes on along the minus strand of CM068365.1, from coordinate 7,071,324 downwards.
GTTTTTAGCCTCTGCACATTTACCAAACAAAACGCACATTGTGACAAACAGATTTATTTGGCATTTTCTTAGGCAAACTTCTGCCCACATATCGCCTGCTCTGTGCTGTAGGTCTGCTCTGTGCGGACACGGACATAAAATTAGTATTGGCGTATTTGACGAGGTGGATGGACAGGTGGGATGTTTCACCTGCCCTGTGATACACACTGGTACATGAGGGTGCGCGCTATGTACAAGCGGCGCTAAGCGGTGCCGCCAGCGTGTCCGCGGGCTCCAGTGCACCGGTCCCGCACACTGTACAAGTTTATTGCGGACAGTAGCGGCCGTAATGAAAAATTACCGCACTCAGTATTCAGACCTTGAGTCCGTGACAAGACCGAGTCCAAATGCGCTCGAGTCCGAGACAAGACCAAGACAAAGCTCTCGCTTTAGCGGAGCTGGAAGTCCAGCGGCGTGGGGCTGTCTAATGAGTGGTGGGACAGGTGTGGGTCCTGCTGCGGTGCGCTCCTCGTTTAAGGGGGCGTGGGTGTGTTTTGAAGCGGAGTTTGTTCGTATGAGTGAGATCGGCGCACACGCGGAGCTCGTATGCTGGGGTCGTGTGCGGTCGGAGGTGTTGTGCCCGGGCTCGGTTCGGTTGCGATCGCGCTGGGCAGGCGTGAGGCGCTTTAGGGGCGATCCAGGCTTGGGCACGATTCTAAAGTCCTAATGTGACTGCGCCCTTAATGTTTGACACATTTAGAACGTTTAACTTGTCACGTTACGTCTGTGCGCAGCTCCTTATTGTGCTGCAAAAGCACTCGCACTGGTGCGACTGTTTTATTTTCCTCGTTCGCACGACGAAATATTTACTCGCAAATGCGAGTGAAATGGGCGCACTGTAGAGCCCTGGTTGATGCCAAACTTTGTGCACTAATATGCTTTATAAGCAGTCATTAGTCCTTTATGGTTCCTTTCCCCCACATGGGTCCAGGAACAGTTTAGAAAATGGATTTGCCCCGCTGTGTAATAATGGAAAAATAGAGCACACAACTGGGTGAAAATAACATGTCAAATCCAACAGAAAATCATTATTTCTCACCAAACACTTTTGATACACTAATATATTCTCCTATTGATGACACCCTAAATGTTGAGAGGCAGACTTTTTATTCTTTTGAGCTGACATGCTTAGTAAAACAAGGCTTCAACAGCTGTTTCTGATGTATGAATGTAGTACTCAGGTTTATACATGTTATATATAGAGACATTAAAATGTGATATTTTATTTTATTCATATATTTGTTACAGGTACAGAGCTGATACACAGACATACCAGCCATACAACAAAGACTGGATTAAAGAGAAGATATATGTCCTACTGCGTCGCCAGGCTCAGCAGGCGGCCAAGTGAAGGAGAGCGATGGGAGGGACTGTCTCGAGGGGGAGGTTTACTAATATATTTTTATTTGTAAGTTTTTTGGCAGTATGCTTGCATACGTTTGTTACACAAAGATTATTTGAGCCTGAGCATTTCTGATAAAATCTATATGCTCCTTTCATCTGAATTCCATTTTATTTTTTGCTCATTCTTTTAATGTGAAACACTTTCATTTGTACTGGACAGGATTATTCAATGCAAATGGCTGATTTTTACATGGGGACACTGGTAACATGCTCTCCATCTCATTTTTTCTTTTTATTATTGACCTCCAGTGATCATGATATGACTGTTTTGTAAATCATTTGTTTTGTAACATGTAATTCTCCTGTTCATGTCCTTTTGAAATAAAGTCTTGTTTTCAGAGAGGTACTGGAAGTGTAGAGCTAATTTCAGGTTTTATATTAGTATATGCTATTAACACCTCAAATGGTTTTCAGATTTATGGTATACATGTGAGTCGAAATATTTAACTTCTATTTAATTTTACAAGAAATTTTATTTTACCATGGACTGCATAATATGGATGCATCAGAGTTTGGGAAAATACTTTAAGTACTGCACAATATTGGAAAATGTAGCAATGTGCTTTGACTTTCAAGAACTGCTAAACTGATATTGTACTATGTTAATATACTTTTTGACTTAACTTTAGTCAGGCTATTGTAAAAGAAACAAGAGCTCCGCCAGCGGGGCAAAATACGCCCGTACTTTGAACTAGGTTAGAATTTGTCAAACCTAGTTAAAGATGAATTGTTGGTGCAGTTTGGAAGTTTGACATTCCTAGGTGAGACGGTTGTCGAGCTAGAGCGCGGACAAGGTAATGTGTAGTTGTCTTGTATTCTCTCTCTCCCGTTGCCTAGCAACCGCTGCAGCTGGAACTGTGTGTCACCTTTGAACTTTAAACTTCAAAGCTTTGAAGTGTCCACAGACGGACGGACAGACGGACAGCGCCATACCATAATACGTCCCGTGTTACAACGGGCGTATAAAAAACCTGAAGTCACATAAAATTGATACCACTGACCTACAGCATGGATCGATACAAAAATAAACAATAAAATACACAAATACAGTATACCTTATATATATATATATATCGGCGCATGCCCCACATGTTTTGCCTCTTTATGAAGACATAGCTTCAAAGACTTCAAAGCTTTGAAGTGTCCACAGACGGATGGACGGACGGACGGACAGCGCCATACCATAATACGTCCCGTCTTACAACGGGCGTATAATAAAACAGTCGCTCCAGTGTGAGTGCTTCTGCAGCACAATAAGGAGCTGCGCACAGACATAATGTGAGTGAAACGTTCTAAATGTGTCAAACATTAGGGGCAAACTCACACTAGGACTTCAGAATCGTGCCCAAGCCTGGATCGCCCCTAAAGCAGTATTTGCTGCCGATACCCAGTTTCCTAATTGATACCCAAATTAGTATCGAGTCGGTATCAATATATTGATACTTAGTGTGATGAAATCTGGGCTCCTTTACCATGTCCATATTAAAATCATATTTGTCAGTAACATTTTAACACACATTAGTACTAATAATAATAATAATCAAGCTACTGTCTCGCCTGTAGTAGTTGATATTTCTCAGGCAGATTTTGAGCTTCATCCGAACTAAGACCACATGGTATCATAAACAAATGACTATTATTTGGTGTTGAGAATGTCAGTCTGTAAATACGTAATTATTTTGTTTCGTTAGTATCGAAAGTGTGAAATTTCTAGTATTGCGACAACACGACTGTCTTTTGCAGTTACATTTTATAATGTATTATGCACGTGATCAGTTCATGTTCATGCAGCCTTACATAGAATAAACTTGAGTGCACTGTGTAGTCGGAAACATTTAAGGGCCGTATTTTCTGTACATTCACTTTACACGTTTCTGCATAAATAACAGGCCACTGCAGTATGTTATGTGACTGAACATGAAGAAGTACTAAATAAAGACCAAAGCACACATTTAAAATATTTTTTAGTCATTTTATTGAATAATTCATGTAAAGGGTAATGTTGGAGGTGTTTTTTTAGCGCCGTTGACGCCTGGGCCTCCTCCTCTGCTCCTCCACCACCGCCGCTCCTGATGGGCGGCTGGATCGCTCTGACCTTTGACTTCCGTAAGGACACTTCAGGAAACTCGGCTCCTCTCGTACTGAGGAGAGTTCAGAAGACGGCTCCTGCACCTTCGCGGGCAGTTTCTAAACATCATTCCAAGTGGTTGGAGTCGCCATTGTCGCTTCTTTCAGTTCTTCTGTCAACTTCACATAGGCTTTCCTGGTGTAGGCCAGCTCTCGCTTTAGTTGCACCTGTTCCTGTAGTTCACAGTTATACAGGTGCCGGAGCGCCTTATTTGCGCTCTCTTGGTCTTTTAGTTGTGTTTCCTTCTTCTGAAGCGTAGCTGTGAGATTTTGTAACTCCAGGTCTTTTTTGTGCATCTTTTCTATGACTTTTTTAGAGGTGACAAGGTCTTGCTTGAGTTGCACATTTTCCAGCACTTTAGAATTATACTGGCGCCGGAACCTCTGATGTGCGTTAACTTCTTCTTGCAGTTGCTTGTTCTTCTCCTGAAGAGTGTCAACGAGGTTTTGCAGCCCCAAGTCTTTTGCGTTCTTTTCTGTGGCTCTTTTGGAGATGGCGAGCTCTTGTTTCAGTTGGACATGTTCCTGTATTTTCAAGTTATACAAGTACCGGATCTCCGTATGTACGTTCTCTAGGTCTTTTAGTTGTTTATCCTTATTCTGAAGAGCAGCCATCAGGTTTTGTAACTGCAGGTCTTTTTCCTGTATCTTTTTCATTAGGTTTTTCGAGATGACAGCCTGTTGTTTGAGCTGCACATTTTCCAGTACTTTAGAATTGTACTGGCACCGGAGCTCCTTATGTCCAGTAACAAGGTCTTGGATTTCCTTGTCCTTCTGCTGAAGTGTAGCAGTGAACTCCAAGGCCTTTTCTTTGCTCATTGCCTCCTCAGCCTTAAGTCTGCAGTCCAAATCAACGTTTCTTTGGACCTGATCTCCCAGCTCGGCCCTTCTCCGCTCCAACTCTTCATACAGTGCACTGACCAGGGGACTGTCCTCCAGGGGTGGAAGTTTCTGGGCAAGACTTCTTTCCTCAGTGTTTGAGGAGTCCTGGATGTTGGGAGACACCAGTTTGGTCTCCGCTGGCTTCTCAACGCCCCCTTTTGGTGTGGGGCAGAGCAGAGCCTCCAGGTCGAAGTCGTCATCATACAGATGAGCGTCGTCTTCCTCTGTGTAGAGGTACCAGGGCTTTATGGACAAAGTCGTGGAGCTCTCCATTTTCGTGTGCGTCTTCACCAGTGTCCTGAGAAGTTATGACCCAAAAGTGTCTCTTGAGAACCCTTATATACTGACGTGTCACATGACAGGCCGCAGCAGCCAATCAGAAGTGAGGAGTAGTGTCTCCGTGGTGATACATTCTATATGCAGATTCATGGAATCTATCGTCTCCATGGTGATCAAAGAATCTTGATTTTGACCTGTGGGTTTGTAAAGTGATTTGCACTGTTAGAAATGAACTATCCAACTAACTATTAATGAAACGATACGATTATAATATGATTTAACAAAAAAATTTATCAGTGTCCATCTGTTAGGGTTAGGTCTGCATTTATGATCATCTACATTCATGTGTGTTGAAAATATGTGTGTTGTATATGTGTACAGTGTACATATTACTAAGCTACTAAGCATACTTTTTTATTCTATTAGTGATTTGTCAGTTGCTGATCCTATCATTGGTTTTAAAATAAGTACATTTTGGTGGCTACTTCATTTTGTCGTCATTAGTGATGAATGCTAAAGGTTTGTGTGTGTTTATTATTTCCATATAGCCCCATGCACGCAAGAATATTTAGAATTTAAGGAGAGTAGAGGAAAGTTACCCTCTAGTCCAGGGGTCTAAAACTCAATTGGAGCAGGGTTTTAAGTTATACAAGAGCTCCGCCAGCGGGGCAAAATACGCCCGTACTTTGAATTATTGTATATAGAATTAAGTTGGAATTTGTCAAACCTAGTTAAAGATGAATTGTTGGTGCAGTTTGGAAGTTTGACATTCCTAGGTGAGACGGTTGTCGAGCTAGAGCGCGGACAAGGTAATGTGTAGTTGTCTTGTATTCTCTCTCTCCCGTTGCCTAGCAACCGCTGCAGCTGGAACTGTGTGTCACCTTTGAACTTTAAACTTCAAAGCTTTGAAGTGTCCACGGACGGACGGACAGACGGACGGACGGACAGCGCCATACCATAATACGTCCCGTTTTATCACGGGCGTATAAAAAGTGCTTTCATTTACTAGTGAATTTGCCTTTGGAAAATAATTTTGAAAAATCAGCTTCAGTCAACAATAAATAACCATTGTGATATTGCAATATATTGAGTATTTTACAGTATATTTTAATGTGAAATGAGTGCGTAATTAAGGAACATTGTTCTGCACTTGGCACATTCATGATTGCTAAAAAGGATAAGAGCCAGTACACACATTTTCTTTGTGTTTTGGTCATTTTAAAGCAGGTTTTCTGTATTTTATCTAAACAAATGGCAATTTATGCCTCTTTTCACTGTCGGCAAATATCAGATTGGTCCAAAATAGGGACATTTCTTGGACAAATCACTGGTTTTGGATAAATCTGCTGGGACAGGGGACATGGCGCAAAACTGGGGCTGTCCTGGATAAATAGGGATGTCTAGTCACCCTAGACTGGACCCAAGAACTCACTGTATTACAACAAAAATGTGTGTTTTAACAATATTAGTTTTAGCTGCCCCACATCTCTATTGAATTATATATATATGAATATGGCTGCCCATCAGTGGAACATGTTACCAACAGAGCTGATCACATGTACAAACTACAGCACATTCTCACATCTGGCGAAAAAGTGGCTCCTTTCAAACCAAACCCGCACCCATAATGTGGACTGATGAGCGTCTGGAGCGAGTGTGATGTTCTGGAGTGAAGGAACTGAATGATGATTTTGATAAGGGTGATGATTTTAAGGTGCTGAGAGAACTGGGTATGAATGAGGTTACAGAATTTTAATGATGCTCCGGTCATTATGAAGACATTCTGTTTGTATGTTTGATTTTATGAACTACAGTTGTGCTCATAAGTTTACATACCCTGGCAGAATTGATGATTTCTTGGTCCAGAAGCTGCACATGGGACGTACTTGGATATTCCAACATGATAATGATCCAAAACACAAAGTGGACCTGTGATTGTCTCCAGCAGAATAAAGTGAAGGTTCTGGAGTCTCTTCTGACCTCAGTATCACTGAGCCTCTGGGCAGATTCAAGCTGCAGTTCAGACAAGAGCCCAAGAATTTACAGGAACTGGATCCTTTGGCCAAGAAGAATGAGCAGCTTTACCATCAGAGGAAATAACACATCCACAACGATCACAAAAGACTCCAAGTGTCACTGGGTCATTTGTGTAGTTTCTGTTGTCATTATGATTTAAAAAAAAGAGGAAACACAGTTGTTTGATAATGAATGGTTTCACCCAAGCACTAACCATGAGTGAAAGAAAAGTTTCTGTGTTATCATTCATATTCTCTGAAAGACGGCCAAGAAATCAATCAAATTCTGTCAGGGTCTGTAAACTTATGAGCACAACTGTATAACATCAGCCTTCCCAGGGACTACAGGTGGAAATTAGCACTGGTGCTACAACCTGGTACACTGCATCTCTCCTGTTAAGGTAAATCTATTGTGCACTTTGTTTCATTATATAAATAAACCAACCAACAAAAAATAATAAAACTATTATTGCCCTATCATCTGAAACCAGACCCACGAACTCGCTGTATTACAACAAAAATCTGGGTTTTAACAATATAATTTTAGCTGTCCCTTTTTTCTATTAAATATTATTGCCCTATCATCTAAAACCCAGCAATAAATCATTTCCTACGCTGTCAGTCTTTTGTAAACACTGTAATTTCCCATGGACCTATAATAGCTCCATGTTTTCTCCGCGGTATTTTCTGTGTGTCTGTCTCTTTAAAAGTGTCGGGCCGCCCCTGCGCTTGTGCTGCGGAAACCCCGTACTGACTCAGAGGGGACCCAAGATGGCGGAGCACTCACGGAGGGACAGTTAGCACTTCTCTAACGACACTCCGCCGATGAATGGCACATCGCGTTATTATGTGAAGCGCGGCGTGCATGCGAACCCCCGACTTCACTTCGTAGCTTTGCATTGTTTTGGAAATGCCTGAATATTATTAGGGAGAGACCAGTCTCTCCGCGGCCCCGAGCCAGAACATGGCGGAACACTGGGGAAGAAACGGCAGCTAAAGGCGACTAGCAGCCTTGGTTATCGGGCACAATAAGGGGAACGGGTGCATCGTAAATGCTCGATTTCTGCTCGCTGTTTGATAATAATGTTGTCAATGCGTGGCTCTTGTCGTTTTCCTTTATATGCTCCTTAAAGCTTAAAATGTGGGGGTGAAAACTCTAGCGCACTTGCTCCATAACGCGCGTCGCTAACATCGCCCTGAGCGTACACAGTGTCCTATCAGCGCGGCCGTGTTTTGGTTGGACATTTACGCAGACGCTTTGCAGGACGCTCACCTACACCCGGGTTATGCATGCTTACTGTGTCTACAAACACGCGTATTTAGATGCCACCTGCAGCGTAAACCGGGCATTCTGTCGTTTGGCACAATGATTTTAACACCGCACTTGGCGACGTGTCCCATCTCACCAAGTTAAAAAAAAAAAAAAAACACACTTACGGGGGGGTCAAAAAGTTGCAGTCTAAACCCGATCAAAGGGCGTGCGGGGTAAAGTTTCTGCGCTGTGGGGTATAAAAGGCACGGTCGGCGTAAGTTGCGGGGGTCTAGGGGGGGAGACTGCCCGCCGCCACCGGTCAGGATGACGGACACGCGGCGGAGAGTCAAAGTGTACACCCTGAACGAGGACCGGCAGTGGGACGACCGCGGCACCGGGCACGTCTCGTCGGGCTACGTGGAGCGGCTGAGGGGCACGTCTCTGCTGGTGCGAGCGGAGAGTGACGGTGAGTGGACAGCGCAAGAGACCAGACCCCCCCCCAAAAATACATCATGATATCACAGATTGTTTGACTTTCGCTCAACCCAAAACGCAAACAAATACGCTGAAGGCCTTGCATTACTCCAAAATTGACTTTTGTGAGACTGAAACCGTGTGATAGTATCGTTACCTCATCAATAACGCAACCGGAGTTGTGTTTTCATTCACACGTTTGAGTCACCGTCTATTATTAGTCTGGCTGCATCTCCAGAGCTCAAAATGCTCGGTTCCACATTGTGATGTTATGCGATTGAGTGTTATCTTATACATAAGGGTGAGTTGTTGTACAATTGTAGGGAGTATTATATTACATAACGGTGAGTAGTAGATGTACAGTTGTAGGGAGTATTATATTACATAATTGAGCTAATAATAATAATATAATAATATCTGTACGGCGTTGAAGGCTGACAGCCTATGCGCCAGTCTTTAGTCTGTTCAGTTATTCAAACAAATCTGCTGGGGTCTTGAAGTTGAAACGCAGTCGATGGTCCCTCCAAAAGGCATCCAGTCTGGACTTGAATGAGTTCAGGGTTGGAGCTGTGACGACTTCTTCAGGCAGTCCATTCCACTCATTCACCACTCTCTGTGTATGAATGAGAGCTGTACAGTTGTAGGGAGTATTATTTTACATGACGGTGAGTTGTTGTACAGTTGTAGTGAATATTATCTGTTACATAAAGGTAAATTGTTGTACAATTGTAGGGATTATTATATGTTACATAAGGGTAAATTGTACAGTTGTATGGAGTATTATCTATTACATGTAGGTGAGTTATACTGTTGTAGGGAGTATTATCTGTTACATAAGGGTGAGTTGTAGGGATTATTATGTTACATAAGGGCTAATTGTTGTACAGTTGTAGGGATTATTATATGTTGCTTCAATGTAAATTGTTGTACAGTTGTATGGAGTATTATCTAATACATGCAGGTGAGTTATACAGTTGTAGGGAGTATTATCTGTTACATAAGGGTGAGTTGTAGGGATTATTATATGTTACATAAGGGCTAATTGTTGTACAGTTGTAGGGATTATTATATGTTACATAAGGGTAAATTGTACAGTTGTATGGAGTATTATCTATTACATGCAGGTGAGTTATACTGTTGTAGGGAATATTATCTGTTACATAAGGGTGAGTTGTTGTAGGGATTATTATATGTTACATAAGGATGAGTTGTACAGTTGTAGGGAGTATTGTATGAATGTAGTCCTGTATCTCTCACTGTTTGAGCCTGTAATTAGTGACTAGACTCAAGAACTCACTATATTACAACAAAAATCTGCATTTTAACAGTATTCATTTTAGCTGCCCCCAACTGTATTAAATATTTTGGACCTATCATCTGAAACGCAGCAATAAAACATTTCCTGGACTGTCAGTCTTTTGTAAACGCATAAGTTGGAGGTCCTATTTTGCGCAAAATTGACTCTTGTGAACTTTAAACCATGTTATAATATCGTTCCCTCATCCATAACACGCCCAAAGTTGTTTCATTCACACGTTTGAGTCACCATCTATTATTCTGGCTACAACTCCAAACTACTCAAAATGCTAAATATCGATATATTGTATTATAGATATCATATTGTTTAATGTGATGATACAGTATCAATATCGATAGATCGCCAAGGTTTTACCCTTTTTTTTTTACTCTTATTTTGTTTTTTTAGTATTTTTAATTTATGTTGTTACAGCGCTACAGATTTGTCGCTTGTTTAGTGGAAGGAAACTCTTTTACTCACTGTTTTGCTGCTTAAAATGAGTGTGTTTCATATGAACTTATGACCACAAGAAGTGGTTTAACGAAGACTTTTAAAATCACAGCCAAAATTTAGCCTTTATTTTTTATCAAACTGGATTGAATCGATTTAATTTATATCGTATGGAATCATAATCGCTTAAAGTCTTAAAGATACCCTGCCCTAATCATGAGATTGGCAATTCTGTGGTTTAAATTATCCAGTTGATTCCAGTGAAGGTGTGTGGAGTTTAAAAACACAGTGGAGCACTTCCTGTATCACCACATGACATCGCAAACTGGGATGTTTTCTGTTCGCGAGGAGAACTCAGCCTAAATATGGGTGTTATCCGTGCTAGACATGGGTGAATGAAACCAAACACAATTCCAGATATGTTTGTGATGAAGAAACTGAAAACGATATGCGTCCTTTTAAATCGCACATCACAGGTTTTTCACGTTTTTCTAATTCTGAGTTGGTTTGGTGTTATATTTATCACAGTTGCATCAGTTCAGTGGAAGTTTCTGGGGGGAAAAATGAGAAGAAAATTACAAAAATACAGGAAGTAGCGCTGAGTTCTCAAACGGACTCGCTCTACAACACCTAAAATTCCATCCAAAATGAGACCCTTTACTCAAGAAATACATTTTTATCAGTTTAAACTTTCATTTAACAAAATAAAGGTGTTATTTATTTTTATTAGTCAGTAAACAAATGTGCTAAAGCTGCATTAAACACATTCTAATCTCACACGTGCTGATGTGGCTCTGTAGTGGTGATGGTTTTTATGTTGTAAAGTTGAGTTTGTTTATGCAGATTAGTAACAGTAATAATTGTGATGATAATTTTAATATAAAATGGGTCACGTCACTTCCTGTTCCTGTCAAAAAGTTTGTCTTGTGATTATGGTACTGACCTTTGATTTATTGATAACGGAATGGATCACGGCATGGATTACACTTTGGCATTGCATTGTTTGGCAATCTCGGACCCTGAAACGACGTGTTTAAGCGTAACTAGCTAGCGGAGCACTGCTCGCGCTAACAGCTGGAGACTGAGGGAACAGGTGAACTGAGCGTAAAGATAACAACACCCAGAATGCCACCTAAAAGGAGTCCAATGACGGAGGAAATCGAGGACATTGAAAAAAAAAGTTAATGATTAATCAAAAATCGATCGTTAATTTTCCCGACGATCGATCAAAACAATTTAATCGAATGCCCAGCCCTAGTGAGAACCTCGTCTCCACAGATCTGACCTGTAACTTGACCTGATGGCGCCACATGTTTAATGCATAGACTTTTTAATGTAAAGTTTATTGGACCCAGAGTCGATGGAGCCGGAAACGTGCCCATACCTTTAACAAACCAACAAGTAAAGCAATGCCGTCTCTACGTAAACACGCGGGTGGTGAAACCTCTACCAGAAAAGTTACATAGTGCACCTTTTAAAACCAAACCTTTGTGTTTTATCCGACAGGTTCTCTGCTGCTGGAGTCCAAGATCAACCCAAACACAGCCTACCAGAAGCAGCAGGTGAGTGCGGACCTGCAGCCGCAGAGACTTGTAGACTAAACGCACCTTGAGTCCAGATACCGACTTGAGTTTTGTTGTTCCCAGGACACGTTGATAGTTTGGTGCGAGGCGGAAAACTATGACCTGGCGCTGAGCTTCCAGGAGAAGGCCGGCTGTGACGAGATCTGGGAGAAAATCTGCCAGGTAAATACAATGAAAATATTGAAAGAGTGTTAAGAGAATGTTTAACAGTGAAGACAAGATCAAAATTTGAGCGGTTAATATTTATCTTGTGTGCCTTCTTGTACTAGTGAGAGATTTGTTTTCTGTAATAGAATAAGATTTGAGGCGTAGAAGGTTGAATTAATAACTTCTGTGAATCATTATTGATCGAAACTGTGGCAAACTTGATTTAAAGAGTTGGAAGCTGCTCTTTGTTGGAGCTTTTTAACTATATTCTACATTTAGGACATTTTTGCGGGGATAATTCTGCTTCTTTTGGTTTGGTTAAGGACGCTCTGATATAACACTGGTATCTGTTGTTGAACCGATATTGAAAAGTTGGTGGATCGGGTCTTTGTTTCCACGACCAGTCTATAAATTGGTGTAATAAGACTATTTAACATTATGCTTTGTTAAACTATTTTCATATCACTGTTCTGTAATTCCTTTATGATAAATAACTGTTACAATTTGGATAACATATGGATCATATCCTCTTTGTGTTTTAAAGGATATAGATTCTGCCCTAGTATCGGTTGATATTGGGTATCATACTAGTATACTTAAAGCCAAAGTATCAGCATCGATATCAGAAGAGAAAAGGCCAGATCAGTGCATCACTAGTTCAGTTTTATCGTTTATCGTGTACCATATTTTTTAGACTAAGTCGCACCAGCCAAAAAATGCACAATGAAGAAGAAAAAAACATGTAAAAGTTGTACTTTTTGGGGGAAATTTATTTTATAAAATCAGACCAAGAACCAACATTTCAACAATTGAAAGGCAAATTACAGAAGTTATAGTAATAAAAACAACCCAATAGAGAAGAATCTATGTATCATTCATTCATTCATTCATTCATTCATTTTTCAATATAGAACCAAAATAAGAAAACTCTTCTTTATTATTTTGTTTCTAAAACCAAAATGAAAAAACGGATAACGATTTGTTTTTTCATTTTTAATTCATATGTAGGATTCATCTATTTGGTGAGTGTGAAAAATTTCATATATAAGTCGCAGGACCCTGAAAAAAGAACTTATAGTCCGAAAAATACGGTATATTTATGTCAGGAATACAAAAGCACAAGAATCCCATGTGTTTCAGAACATGTTTACAGACGGCTAAACTACAGGCGCAGCAGCTTTTATTTATAGTAACTACTGTCGTGTGATTGTAAGTGGATTGTGCCAGTTGTTGTCAGCATTTGTCATTGTGAATATTGTTTTTTCTGTGTGTGGCAGGTGCAGGGGAAGGACCCGTCGGTGGAGATCACTCAGGATGTGGTGGATGATTCTGAGGATGACCGCATTGATGACATGTCCTCTCCGGGGCTGGAGCTGCCCCCGTGTGAACTGAGCTGCCTGGAGGACCTGGCCGAGCTGGTGGCCTCGTCGCTGCCCTCTCCCCTCAGGAGGGAGAAGCTGGCCCTGGCCGTGGAGAACGACAACTACATCCGCAAGCTGCTGGAGCTGTTCCGCGTGTGCGAGGACCTGGAGAACAGAGAGGGCCTCCACCACCTCTACGAGATCATCAAGGGCATCTTCCTGTTGAACCGCACGGCGCTCTTCGAGGTCATGTTCTCGGACGAGTGCATCATGGACGTGATTGGCTGCCTGGAGTTTGACCCCGCCCTGCCGCAGCCACGCCCGCACAGGGAGTTTCTCACCAAGACGGCGCGCTTCAAGGAGGTCATCCCCATCTCGGACCCGGAGCTGAGGCAGAAGATCCACCAGACGTACCGCGTGCAGTACATCCAGGACATGGTGCTGCCCACGCCCTCCGTGTTCGAGGAGAACATGCTGTCCACGCTGCACTCCTTCATCTTCTTCAACAAGGTGGAGATTGTGGGCATGCTCCAGGTGAGAGCTCAGGGCCTTTGCGCTCTGCGGCGGCTCTTTGAGGTTACACGCAGGGAGAACCAGGCTGCTCCTGCCTGCAGCTTTTCTGTCGAAACAAAGAGCTTTGCCATTTGATTCTTGTTTATTTTTGTGTAGTTATTGTCCTCGTGTACACTACCAGTCAAAAGTTTGGACACACTTTTTCATGTATGTTTACAGAGGTGTGCATTGCCTTGAGTCTGACGATACGATACATATGATACGCACGTCACGATTCGATATGTCACACGATATATCTCGATACTAAAACAATGGGTGATATATTGCAATTTATCAATAATTACTTCTAAGAATATTGTCAACTACAGTTTCACGAGAACCAAATTGTATGAAATATAATTCATTACCTTTTTTTAAATGATGAGAACAGTGAATGCAACTAATGAATTTTTGTTTTAATTTATTTGATTGGGACAACGCATGTTAATGAACAGACATGACAAAATGCATGAATGTAAACACGCTGGATTGGAGCCACAAAGTTAATTTCCATCCGTAGTCCCACAGGGGTCAAAAATACATCAGGAACATTTAGTAAAACAGCTAAATTTACATTAAACAATAATCAGACCCTATAAACAACTTTCCAGACTCACCAACTGCACAATCATACAGATAGTGAAAAATATTATTTACAAAATCGATTCAGAAGCATTTTGAATCGATTCGAGAATTGTGCAATGAAGTAACACGATATATCACTGAATCCATTTTTCTTACACCTCTAATGTTTACTGTTTATTTTCATGACGTTTTAGATTCTCGGTGAATTCATCAAACTTATGAATGGAACGCAGTAAACAAAAATAACTTTAGATTTTTAGAAACGGCTTCACCCTTTGCTTTGATCACTGCTTTGCACTCTTGACATTTCTTAACATTTCTTGACCCTTCGCAGAGCCGAGAGTTCATCCTGAAGCTCACGGTCGCCAAAGCAAATAGTGGAGAGACTCTGGATTTTAATATAAAATCTAAAAAAAAAATTAGTTGAGTCATTAACTTTTTTTTTGGCTACATAATTCTGAATATCTTGCTTCATATATTTCATGCCTTATCGTCAGAAATGTAGAAAGTTGTTAAAAAAAAAACACTGAATGAACATCGAGTGTGTCCGAACTTTTGACTGGTTGTGCATAGACGTGTGCGCTGTTCTCGATCTTTTATTTGTTGAAGGGGATTTGCGTTCACCTTAGAAAACGTTCTAGTGTAACTGGTTTGTGGTCCTGCACGTGGGTCTGTACAAACATTTCTATATCGACCTGTCGTTCAATTTATAAAAAGATGGAACAATATATATTTAGGGCTCAATAGTTATCATCATGTGTATCTTTTAAAATATATTGGGTATTTTTGTTTTAATACAATGACATTTTAGCTGTAAAAGGTTAAATAAGTGACTTCTAGGGCAAATTATTGGTTCGTTCTATTTTTTTTGTTTTTTGTTGCAGCTCCAACACTTTAATGACACAGACAGTTTTAAAGTGGTTTACTGGGATTATCCTGCATAACTGTTATTTGCCACGTTTACATGAGAGCTTTAATTCCAAATAAAAATAACACTTAATTGCTAATGAGAATGATTCTGAAGTAAGTGGGTGGTTTATTCTGATTTTGAAGCCGTATTAAATTATTCCTTGATCATGTAAACGTTTATTCTTCTTAAATGTAATTCTGGTTGTTCGTGCTCGTTGGGTCGTTCTTCTGGCGTGATCCGGCTCCTCCGGTCGTCTCTCGGGACTTTCCTCCACGTCTCTTTGGATTTGTGAGCGGGATGTGGGAGTGGACTCAGTTTGTCTTCTTCCTCCTTCTCCGACACTCTTCCCTTCTCCTCCTCAGCTCACAGACGTAAAGCGTGAGGAGAGAATTCTCCAGCTGCTGCTTCATTATCATCGGAACGACCGCGGGAAAAGTTGTTTGTGTCGGCGACAAACCGAGATGACAGAAAAGCCGGTAGCAGCTGAAGTGTGGGTTTCCTTCCCAAAGATGTAAATACGTTCGTGTCGCTGTCCAATCAGAACCCATCCCCACCCCCAGACGTCGCGCGGAATTAAATAAAGCCGATTTAACGTGTTTTCCATGTAAACCTCAATTCAGAATGATTATTTCCATGTAAAATATTTTAATTCCGAACTATTTAATTCAGAATTAAAAGCATAAACGTGGTCAAAATCGCTTCAATATCGTTGTTTATCGCAATCTATCTCTCTAACAATATATCGTGCTTCAAAATTTGCTGTTGTGACAGACCTGCTTGCATGAAATGAAGCAAACCAAACGGTAACTTTAGTATTCAAATGTTCTGTCAAGTGGACAGGAGGGGAAAAAAAATCCTGAAATAAGATTGTGAATGGAGCCGTCCTTGTTGTTTTGACCCTGTAACGCCCTGCTGGACCATGATGGCTCACGTCACACCGGTCGGTTTGGGAGTCATTTATGGCCATGTGACCTTTGTTTTTGTACTGTGTCAACTCAGCACTGTTTATGTATGCGGTCACCATGGAGACGCAGCGCTGTTGTGTAAAGCTCCGCTCCGCTCTCCTCCGCCGGCGCTGTCCCGTGTCCTGTTTACCACCATTTCAAAGCTCTCATATCGTCTGCACGGTGTCCATAACGTTACAGGGCTGAACCATTTCGGGAAAATGATCTTGATTTCCGATTTTTCTAACCAGTTTTGTGATTAGATTTGCGAATTTAGGCAAGGCAAGTTGATTTGTAGAGCACAATTTGTACACAAGCTAATTCAAAACATTTTACAGAATAAGAAATACATGAAAATCAAAATACAAACAAATCAAAGCATAAATAATCATAGAATTAAAAAAGAGAGAGAAACAGACATTAAATTAGAGAGTTTTAAAGCTCTTTTATTAAGCAAAATTGACTCTTATGAGCTTTAAATCCATGAAAATCAGAATACAAACCAATCAAAACATAAATAATCATCATAAAATTAAAAAAGAGACATTAAATTAGTTTTAAAGCTCCTTTATTACACAAAATCGACTCTTATGAGCTTTAAATCCATGCTATAATGCTTGTTTCATTCATACATGTTTGAGTGACCCTTTATTATTCGTCTGTCTGCATCACCAAAGCTCAAAATGCTCTATTCCACCTTGTGATGTCATGTAGTGGTAGTTTACAAGTTAACTAAAGGTAAAAGCTAGCTGTTTAGTAAAAGATTCGTAATTCTGGGGCTGAAATGATCCAAATGATTCTAGTGAAGGTATTTGGAGTTTAACAAGAGCTCCTCCAGCGGGGCAAAATACGCCCGTACTTTGAATTATTGTATATAGAATTAAGTTAGAATTTGTCAAACCTAGTTAAAGATGAATTGTTGGTGCAGTTTGGAAGTTTGACATTCCTAGGTGAGACGGTTGTCGAGTTAGAGCGCGGACAAGAAATTGTCCACAGACGGACAGACAGACGGACGGATAATCAATAGGGAAATCTGGCTCTTGCAGTAGGAGTACGAGTATGACATCATCACATTCTAGAATCGGAATTCCACCAATCAGATTGCAGCAACAGAACTTAAAGACACTACAAAGCTTTAATGTGTCAAAGCTCAAAGAAGCAGAGAATGTGGGTTGTTCTCGCTTTCAGCAGCAGAACATTTGAGAAGAGAGTTCAGATCTACGGCACGTAACATAAAAGGACAGAGATGGAAGATAAAAAGACAGAGATGGAAACGATCACAGTTAGCAAGAGCGACGGGCAGGTTTTCGCAAAGGGTCGGGCCGTGACCTTGACCTTTGACCCTGTGACCTTGAAATCAATAGGGAACATCCTTGACCCATGGGGTGTCCAGCCATGAGGTTTGACATTCCTAGGTGAGACGGTTGTCGAGTTAGAGCGCGGACAAAGCTTCAAAGACTTCAAAGCTTTGAAGTGTCCACAGACGGACGGACAGACGGACAGCGCCATACCATAATACGTCCCGTTTTATCACGGGCGTATAAAAACACAGTGGGGCGAAAAGAAAAGAACTCAGAGTAAATATGCAGGTTTGTGCCTTAAACATGCGTCAACGAAACAAAACGCAACTCCAGGTCCGTTTGTGACGAGGAAACGACTTTATAACAGATCAGAAAATGGCGTAATATGAGCCCGTTTAATAATAGGTCTCTGTTCAAAGTTCGCAGTTTGAGCTCGACCATGAGAATTGACAAAAAGACTGAAATCTGAACTGACAAACGAATGCAAGAGTCACATTTCAGAGCATGCTTGTACACACCTAAACTACGGGTTTTCGTGCTGAATAAGGCCGGACATTTTGTTGTCTGAAACTGGAGTATTATGTCAACACTACTGCGAACTCATTTCCCATGCTAAGGAAAAGGCTTGAGACTTGAAACCTATTCCGATACCACAATGATAAAAAAAAACAAAAGCATTCTCAGACAATATAATCTGATTTTCAACATTAAACTAGTGCTTTTTCTGTTCCCATTTGGTCTTATATCTGTGTAATCCCTCATTGCTCTTATACTTGTTCTGAAACAGCTCAAGATCTTTCGAAAGGTTCATTTCTGTCCTGTGAACGTGACTTTTTTTTAGTTTTTTAGTAATCCTATACCTGCTCACCTAGTAGCTAGTTTAATATCTGATTTTCTGAACTTTTAAGAACCCAATTTTGTAAAGGGAATTATGGTACTTAAATAATCGTGGCCTTTTGTGATTTGGAAATTGTCTCAGATCAAGTTGTGATTAATATTGCAGAGCTACATGTTTAAATTCATTTGTTTTCACCTGTTTGTTTACCGAGTGCATTGAGATGCTTAAAGGGCCCATTTCAGGCTTTTTCCTGATCCATGTTATAATATTCCTGCCGCTTTATGACATCACAAGGTGGAACGGGGCATTTTGAGCGTTGGAGATGCAGACAGACTAATAATAAACGGTTACTCAAAGGTGTGAATGAAATAAAACACAACTCCAGGTCTGTTTTTGAGGAGGTAACCGGATTATAACAGAAGAGCTGCGTCATAGCGGGGTTTTCTTTTTAATGCACGTGTTGAAATCCAGTTGCCGATTGTGTTGATTTGTTTCTTTTTAGTGGACGTATTTTGTGAATCATGTAGAAGTTCAAGGTTTTACCAGTTTACTGCTCGTAATTCAAAATGCATATGGCAGGTTTCATGATTTTTTTCTTTTTTTAAATTATGGCTTTTGGTGGATAATATCTGTGGTCAATTCTAATCATAGTTTTACATCAGTCACGAGACAATTTGTGTGCGAAAAGTTAAGAAGAAAAGTTGAACAATGAAGGAAGTAGAGCTTGGTTCTAAAACCCCAAACTGTAACATAGATCATCAAGAAAATCCCCATCCAAAAACACAATTTGCACAAAAAGAAAGGGATTTTTCGGACTATTTTAACCTTGCATAAGCATAAAACATTTACCGGTTATATTTGTCTTCTCTGCTGCCTGTGACCAACCAGGAAGTGCAATAATGAACCAAAACAAAAAAAAAATGTAGGCAAGATGTGTTTTAAAGTCTTGCGTTGTTGTGTAATCCGTAGTCTAACCTGTCGTATGCGCTTAAACTTGAGGTACAGTATCGGCCTATTGAGTGAAAAGAAGGTTGAACGTGGTGTTTGCACAGTGGAATTTCAACAAAAAAACCTCTTGTTTCTCCAACATCAGGACGACGAGAAGTTTTTGACGGACCTTTTTGCACAGCTGACCGATGAAGCCACAGACGACGACAAAAGGCATGAACTGGTATGAACTTTGTGTCTGTGTGAAAGTCACATCCACAATCTGGTTTTGTGTTGTTGTTTTTTTATTTTGTTTTCTCATCGGAAAATTCCACCTTTTGTTATTTTAGGTGAACTTTCTGAAAGAGTTCTGCGCTTTCTCCCAAACGTTACAACCTCAGAATCGAGACGCCTTCTTCAAGACGTTGTCCAACATGGGAATCCTGCCGGCGCTAGAGGTCATACTGGTGAGTGCAGGGTTTGGCTCGGTTTGAGTTGTAGTTCTTCATCGCTAGTCTCAATAAAACTGGGCACCTGATTTTCAAGTAGTGAACGGAGAAGGAAGTTTGTTTGAACCAAGGCTTCCCCAGTCCAACACTGCGACCCCCACACGAATGGATCGCATGATTACAGTTTTAACTTTGAGCTTGTGTAGGGCCAATGATTTTCTGCGATCGCGGAATCGTCAGCGTGAAGCGGAATTTATACATTTCTTCAATTTTGCACACAAATCGACCTGAATTCTTTAAAATATTTGAAAAAATGCCACTTAAAACTGATAATCGATGTGTAGCAGACGTCTTTTTCCGGTTTTGGTTATGTATAAATGGGTACGCACCTCCTCCCGTACGCTGCAGACACCGTGTGTGGAAAAGGTCTTGTCGCGTACGCTGCGTGGACCGTGCTTCCTCCTGTGCGCCTCTAACCAGAACTAACACCATGACCTAAAACCACGACCTAAAGCAGGTCGAAAGCAGGTCGAAAGCAGGTCGAAAGCAGGTCGAAAGCAGGTCGAAAGCAGGACTAAATGAGCATTAAACCAGGACTGAAACCAGGTCTAAACCAGGAATAAACCACGTTTAAAACCAAACAAGAATTTGCAGGATGTGGTTGCTACATTCATGTAGTTTTAAAAAGCCTGACAATCAGGTAATCTAAAGTATTCAGATTACGTTACTCACTTTAAGTAATTTATTGGATTACGTTACAAACTACAATTTAGGGTCCGTAATCTGTAGGGAAATACATTTTAAAAGTCACCTTCCCAACAATGTCAACAGAATTATCAAATGTGTCACAATGAAACGGAATAAAAAATTTCTGAAACAGAAAATGTCAATTTTTGAAGCAGAAAATCATTGGCCCTCCCTGTGGTCCAGAGTTGTATGTTTGTGTTTTAATTTCTACAAATAGTATTTTCTGTGTGTGGCTCCTTTGCAGTCCTTAACTTAAGTTGCTCTTTGCTCTCCTAAACCCTGTGGCACGTTGCCAGTGTTAAGGGTTTTTCCGGGCACATGCATTTGCCTTTGGCTTTTACACACAGCAAAGTGAAATGGGGAGAATCGTTCTCACATAACCCGTCCTCTCTCCTCCCAAAGCGTCATATAGTGACGCACACAGTTTTTTCCTTGGGTTTGCGATCCATAAAATGGTTTCAAATTCAATCCAGACAGCGCACAGTAGTGACGCATGGGTCAGCTTCTTTCAGACCCTCTTCTCTGGCTTCATTTGTTAATCAGAGTTAGAAGTGCTGATGTTTGTGTTAAAGTGGAGCAGTGTTTGGACCTGATCCACCCACTCCTGCTGTAGTACTTCCCACAGCGAGCCACGGGTCGACTGCAGGTTTTACGTCCCTGCACTTCACTGCACAGTGCTCTCTGCTGTATTTACAGTGTACTCTGATTTCAAATCTATGGCAGAAACTGTACACCGTCCACAGGTTACATGATAGAAAAAGTATCCCTTGGTTACAGTTTACTGTAAACGGGTATACTTTTATTTCTATTTTATATACTCACTGCAGAGGGTAAAGTTTGTTAATTCTCGTTCTGTTGGTTGCACTGGAGGCTCACTTTACCCAGTGTATATGGTGACGTTATGTAGTTGTAATCTAATCTGATGTTTGTTTTTAATCTTTCCTTGTTTGGTCAGGGCATGGATGACGTTCAGGTGCGCGGAGCAGCTACAGACATCTTCTCGTACCTGGTGGAGTACAATCCGTCCATGGTGCGGGAGTTTGTGATGCAGGAGTCTCAGCAGAACGACGACGTAAGAGACTAAACACGTGAGATGTTTGAGATGGTGTTTGGAGCCGTGCTCACTGCGTTTGCTTCCAGGACATCCTGCTCATTAACCTGATCATCGAGCACATGATCTGTGACACTGACCCAGAGCTAGGGGGCGCTGTGCAGCTCATGGGGCTGCTGAGGACGCTGGTGGACCCGGAGAACATGCTGGCTACTGCCAACGTGAGTCTGTCACACACACGCACGCACACAGGCACACACACACACACACACAGGCACACACACACACACACACACACACACACACACACACACACACACACACACACACACACACACACACACACACACACACACAAAGAGGCACAACGTAAAGAACCTCAAATGGGACAAATATCATCTGTTTATCTGGACGGGCTGTAAACTGCGACCAAACAACTTTCTTGTCCTTCAAATGTTGGCTCTAGTGGTCCTAACGTTAGTGGTTTGTTTTACGTAAAAAAAGGCTAATTTATATGTGAAAATGCAGAATGGAAAAGTATGAGTTTTGAGCGGTGTTGTGATGACAGTTTTCTGATGGAGGCGCCCCCACTTGCTTGTTTCCTGAAACAGTTTCGCATTACCGAGTTAAACATATCTATATTGAAGCTGAGCAGTTTATCACATTCATTTGATTTATTCAGGTTTTTAATGATCAGATTTAGAAAAATTGCAAAATCATGAAATAAACAAGTTTACCTTTTTTATTCCTTAAATAATATCATATGCCACGAATGAAAAGGTGACAGTCCCTGCTCTGACTTCCATTAAAACTGTCCAGTGAGTGCAAATAAACAGATTTTATGTTTTGGCCGTATCGCCCAGCCCTGTCTTTATATGTGCGCAGTTTTCTCTTGTGAGAGGTGAATATTCACGTAGCAACAGCATCACCCAGAGTTTTTACTGACCGACTGTCCGCTCGGTAAAAATGAGAAGATCCAAATGCTATAAGAACTTGAACGGTGTTGTGTTAGTCAATCATCTTACCATTTTTTAAATTCCAGAAAACGGAAAAGACCGAGTTCCTGAGTTTCTTCTATAAGCACTGTATGCACGTTCTGTCGGCGCCGCTTTTAGCCAACACCACAGAGGATAAGCCCAGCAAAGGTACGTTCTCACAACGATTCGGAGAAATATGGAGTTGGAATTTATATTTCAATAGTCGAAATCTGTTCAAAGTTCACATTTTCCAGGAGAATTGACAAAAATGCTGAAATAAGAACTGAAACCAGTGCATATATAAATGTACATGGCCAAACCAGGCTATGTTATCTCTTGTTTAATCTGATTAGTTTGAAGATTAATTATTGTCTTGTCTCTGTGCCATTGAGCGCTGCTAATTCACCACTTTTACCACAAATTTAGTAATGTAAATACTCCGTTTAGCGCACTTCTTTATACCGTTTATGGATCTAATTTACAGCGTTTCGCCGCAGTCTTTATACAGAATAAGTTGTGTGAGAATTTTGTTGTTTATGGAGGAAACTACAGTACTTGAACCCCTGAAGACCTAAGGTAAATTTTAGTACATTTCTCCTCGCCTGGATTTTTTTTCTTAATTTTGCTTTTAAAACTGATCCTTTTACCCCATAATGAAGTGTTATACATCCTTTTTTTCAGTACTGCCTGTTATTTCACAATCTGCTGCTGTAATTGTGTCATGTGGCTGTGATAAAAGCTACAGGACCAGAAATAGAGATGGGAAAAAAAAAAAATTTATTCCCACTCTTTTATACAAAACACACAGCAAACATGTAGAAACAACTTTTTGGACATAAAAATGCTTAATTTAGGGCCTCAGCTACAAAAATGCAAAAATATCAAGTCTGTAAGTAAATTAAAAATCTCCTTATTGCACTGAAAACAAAAAAACGTGCAATTGCTCCATTACTTTCCTGGTCCAGTCATGGAAACAGCTCTTGTAAAATCCAGGGCCAGAGCACAGAACAGAGCCACATCACTTCTGTATTTCCCTGGTGTTTATTACATTTGTATTTGTTCATTTTGAGTGAAATAAACCTTTCAAATAAAAATAAAAAGGGATGCGCAATTACACACACCAAGATGTGTAATTTTCCATGTATGTGAGAATTAACTCCACTTAGAGCGACTTTTTCACTCGTTATAAACACACACAGTCAGAGGAGTCGACCATCTTGACTCACTTCACTCTTTGGCAAAGTTTGGCTCGATCAAAATGGACGGAGCGCATGAGTTTGGGGAAAACAAAGTTCCTATTGGACACTCGTTTTGCTCACGTCATCACACAGCGTGAGTGTGACGTAGGATAAAGCCGCAGAAATGTACGGAAACCTCTATGTCTGCACTTTCAGAGGGAAAAAAGTAAGTTTCTGTCTTTTACGGTTAGAAAGTTATGCGCGGTTATAGAAAACCTATTCCTCGAGGGTTAAAAATGAACAATTTGCTATTTTGTCCCTTTCAAATTACGATTCCGTTTGCCGCTCTTGCCCTAACGCTCCTCCGTCTTCTCCCCGTCAGATGACTTCCAGACGTCTCAGCTGTTGGCCCTGATCCTGGAGCTGCTGACGTTCTGCGTGGAGCACCACACGTACCACATCAAGAACTACATCATCAACAAAGACATTCTGAGGAGAGTGCTGGTGCTCACCGCCTCCCAGCACGCCTTCCTCGCACTCTGTAAGTGTCCCCCGTGTCCCTCCGCTTTAGTAATGCTGCTGCTTCTCGCACTACCCGGAACGTTTCGCTGTATGGCATTAAAACGGACCTATTTATTCGAACTTAACCAGGTTCTAAGTTGTTTCCCGTCTCGTTTACGGTCTCGAAGTTGTATTTAGTGACTCGGGCATGTTTGAGTAATCTTTATTCTCAGTTCTGCCCCCATTTTCCCCTGATAACTTCACAGCTCTTTGTTGCGATGATGTTTACGGTGGCGTCGGCTCCATTTGGGCACCGCCGTTTTCAAAATCAGTGGATTTGTTTCTTATATTAAAGGGACAGTTCTTGATTATGGTCGCACAAACGAATAATAATGTTAACAAAGGCATAAAAGTTTATTGTTTATGATCGTATAAAATAAACCAATGTAGAATCGTGTTGTCAAACTAAAATTACCTAAAATAAATGATTGTTCTGAAGTGTTTGGTATTAGAACTGTTGACTTGTGCTCATCTTGTCTTATTTCTTTATAATCTCATCAGTGTAATTTTGTCCCACTTAATTAAAAAGGCTTCGTGTTTCTTTCGTGTGCACAGGTGCGCTGCGCTTCATGAGGAGAATCATCGGTCTCAAGGACGAGTTTTACAACCGCTACATCATGAGGAACTTCCTGTTTGAGCCGGTGGTCAAGGCGTTTCTCAACAACGGCTCGCGCTACAACCTCATGAACTCGGCCATCATCGAGATGTTTGAATACGTGCGCGTGGTGAGGACCTAACACCCGCTGCAGCATTTCGGAGCACTTCAAAATACCAAAAATGGCCAAAAGTTTTGAGAATGACACAAATATTACATTTTTACAGGTTCTGCTGCTTCATTGTTTTTAGGCGTTTTCTCACATGTTTTTATGGTTTACTGAAATACAATTACAGACATTTCAAAAGCTTTTCTTGACAATTACACTCAGTTCATGCAACAAGTCAATATTTGCAGTGTTAACCCTGCTTTTTGAAGACCTCTGCAGTTCTCCCTGGCAGCTGTCGATCAACTTCTGGACCAAATCCTGACTTTTCCTGAATTCTTGCATAATCATTGCTTTGAGTTTGTCAGATTTTGTGTTTTTTTTTTTTTTTTGGTCCACCCGCCTCTTCAAGATTGACCACAAATTCTCAGTGGGATTAAGATCTGGGGAGTTTCGTGGCCATGGACCTAAAATCTTTATGTTTTGTTCCCCGAGCCATTTAGTTTTTACATTTGCTTTATGGTGAGGTGCTTCATCCTGCTGGAAAAGGCTTTGTTCATCACCAAACTGCTACTGAGAAGTTGCTCTCGGGGGATGTTCTGGCACCAAAATTAATATTTGTGTCATTCTCAAAACTTTCGGCCACAACTGTAGATTGGATTATAAGATCAGATGGTATTTTGTTTGAAACGGAGGAAAATTGGTCACCCCCATATCCCGAAAATCTGTTATGTTTCCTCATCACAAACATTGCTGGAGTTGTGTTTTGTTTCATTGATTCTTCTTTCAAACTGAAAACACTGGGTCCTACACTACTGTTCAAAAGTTTGGGGTCACTTAGAAATGTCCTTATTTTTTAAAGAAAAGCACTGTTTCAATGAAGATCACTTTAAACTAATCAGAAATACACTCTATACATTGCTAATGTGGTAAATGACTATTTGAGCTGCAAATGTCTGGTTTTTGGTGCAATATCTACAGAGGTGTATAGAGGCCCATTTCCAGCATCTATCACTCCAGTGCTCTAATGGTACAGTGTGTTTGCTCGTTGCGTCAGAGGCTAATGGATGATTAGAAAACCCTTGTGCAGTCATGTTAGCACAGCTGAAAACAGTTTAGCTGGTTAGAGAAGCTATAAAACTGACCTTTGAGCAGGTTGAGTATCTGGAGCATCACATTTGTGGGGCTGATTAAATGCTCAAAATGGCCAGAAAAAGAGAACTTTCATGTGAAACTCGACAGTCTATTCTTGTTCTTAGAAATGAAGGCTATTCTATGCAAGAAGTTGCCAAAAAAACTGAAGATTTCCTACAGCGGTGTGAACTTCTCCCTTCAGAGAAGAGCACAAACAGGCTCTAACCTGAGTAGAAAGAGAAGTGGGAGCTGCTGCACAACTGAGAAAGAAGATACGAACATTAGAGTCTCTAGTTTGAGAAATAGACGCCTCACAGGTCCTCAACTGGCAGCTTCATTAAATAGTACCTGCAAAGCACCAGTGTCAACATCTACAGTGAAGAGGCGACTCTGGGATGCAGCTTCAGGGCAGAGTGGCAAAGGAAAAGCCACATCTGAGACTGGCCAATAAAAGAAAAAGATTAATATGGGCAAAAGAACACAGACGCTGGACAGAGGAAGGTTGGAAAGAAGTGTTATGGACAGACCCACTGAGCTGCTGTGGAGCAGTTTGACCGTCTGGTACGTAAGAAGTTTCCATCCAGCCAATCCAACTTGTGGGAGAAGCTTCTAGAAGTGTGGGGTAAAATTTCTCCAGATTCTTCAACAAATTAACAGCTCGAGGCCAAAGGTCTGCAAGGCTGTAACTGCTGCAAATGGAGGATTCTTTGACGAAAGCAGATTTTAGAGGAAAAAATTATAATTTCAAATACAAATGATTATTTCTAACCTTGTCAGTGTCTTGACTATAGTTTATTCAGTTTACAACTCCTGGTGGTAAATAAAAGTGTGACTTTTCATGGAAAACACAAAATTGCCTGGGTGACCCCAAACTTTTGAACGGTAGTGTATATTACGCAAAATAGATTTTTGTGAGCTTTAAGTCATGATCTAATGTTATTACCTCATCAAAAACAGACCTGGAGCTGTGTTTTGTTTCAGTAAACCTGGTTTATTAGTCTACATCTCCAAAGCTCCAAATGATTCTCCTGAAGGTGGATGATTCCAGCCCTGAAATGGTCAATCTTTACTAAACAATCCAGTCCATTTTATTTATATAACACATTTCATAAATAATTTCCAAAGTGCTGAGCAAATAGACACTCAGATTTCATCGCACCAGTCTTAAAACGGTAAAACCAGCCAAATAAAAATGCACGTTCAGACCTAATTATACTAGTCCTAAAACAACAAAACAAGATAAGAGCAAAACCACAGAACAGCAACAAATAGATAAAGGCTATAAACTAAGTACAACATAAACAAAGGTAAAAGGAGTTGTTAACTTGAAAACTACGTCTACATGACATCACAAAGTGGAACAGAGCGTTTTGAGCTTTGGAAATGTAGACGGACGAATGCAGGATCACTCAAACCTGTGTGAAGGAAACCAAACACAACACAAGTCTGTTTTTGAGGAGGTAATAACATTCGATCATGGCTTAAAGCGCAGAAAAAATCTATTTTGTGTAATATAAAACCTTTTAAATATATATTTTTAAACCTTTTATGACGAAGGCCCCATCAGGTTAATGCTTTGACTGGATTTTTCCTCCATATGTTATTAAACATGACAAGCAGGAGACGCCACAAGGGCAAGTTACAGATCAGACCGACGGTGAAAATGCACAATAGACGAGATAAATGTCCTTCTGTTGAACACTGAAGTCCATTAAGGCGACGTCCGGACTGCAGGGCTTAACGCTCGATTTGGATTTTTTTTTTTTTGCGAGGTCGTTCACATTTACAATTGAATGCGACTTGTGCGTGATCTCCAGTGTGAACTTTAAACGCCCCAACAGTGTCCGGCATTAACATTAGAGGACGGGGAGTGAGCTCAGCGTTTACAGAAGTCGCCTGAACATGGACGCTGCGATGAGCACCTGGAGGTTTTACAGTTGCTGTCGTATCGAAGCCAGAACATGTATATTTGTTGTAAGGAGGAGATCGAGGAGGAGAAGGACGAGGTTTTTGGCTGCGACGTCCGTAGGAAAGAACGGGAGGTCGGATGAATGCGACCTGGCCGTTCAGACTGAAGTCGCATGGCCAAAGATCGGATATGTACCGTTTTTAGGAGCACACATCCAAGTGGCCTGGGTCGCATTCGAAAAAATCAGATCTGTGTCATTCAGACTGTCATTAAAAGATCAGATACAGGCCGCATGGGGGTGAAAAAATCAGATTTGGGACACTATGTCTGGTGTAATCTCTTTGTTGTGACTTCAAATATGTCAGAACTCCTCATTTTACATCTGGAACAAACGGAGCATCTTTTGGGCGCCTGTTTAGTCATGTTACATTTTAGTTTAATATTTTCTGAAGTGCGCTGTGGTTTTGAGCCGCTCTCTCTCTGTTCAGGAGGACATCAAGTCTCTGACGGCGCACATCGTAGAAAACTACTGGAAGGCACTTGAAGACGTCTCCTACGTCCAGACGTTTAAGGGACTGAAGCTGCGGTACGAGCAGCAGCGAGAGCGCCAGGACAACCCCAAACTGGACAGGTGAGAGCCGGCGGATCAGGGGGTCTGTTCCACCTGGTGATGTCATGTATTGGTAGTCTTAAAGTTAACAGCGACCATCAACCTTTTATTAGGTAGAGTTTGGCAATTCCAGGGTTGAAATGATTAATTGAACGAGGGGGTGTGCGAAAATATCGATATATCGTATTGTTTAATGTGAATTATCATGGGCTGCTGTATCGATATATCGCCAAGAGTACTTTTTTGGTATATTTTACTAGATTATTATGTCATAGTGCTACAGTTTTGTTGCTCGTGCAGAGGAAGGAAACTCGTTTATGCAACACATTTGAGTTATTCACTGTTTTCATGAGTAAAATGGGTGTGTTTCATATGAACTTTGCACAAGAAGTGGTTTAACAAAGACTTTTAGTATCACAGCCTTTATTTTTTTATAGAACCGTATCTAATCGGAATATAAGTTGCACTAGCCAAAAAATGCACAATGAAGAAGAAAAAAAACATACAAGTCGCATTTTTGAGGTGGAAATTTATTTTATAAAATCAAAGACCAAGAACAGACATTTCACCACTTCAAACTGTCGACCTCGGCTTTAAGTCTGCTGCAGTTTTTGGGACGTCGTTGTCCGTGCTCTGATGGAGGAGGTTGCTTTGCACGAAGCAGTAACAGCTTTTTTTGTTTTCTTCGTTGCAGTTTAAATATCCTCTGCTTTTCCACAGTCCCTCAAAAGTTTCTTGCTCACTCCAAACTTTCTTTCTGCTGCTCGATTACAGTTTTCAGCTGCAGATTTCACCTTTTGCAGCTTGTATTCTCTTTGTAAATTTTGTACATATACTTATTCACTTTATATTATTATTATTTCTATTTTTTATTATTATTGTTTATCTTGATTGCATCACACTTTTTTCCTTTTTTGCACTAAACTGTCCTGGAGCTACTGTGACTGTTGAACTTCTCCACTGCGAGACCAATAAAGTCTTATCTTATCTTATGATCTGCAGAATATGATTTTCTTTTTAGAGACATTTGTGTTCGGTCTTTCTCCGTTGTCTTTATAAGTCGATTTAAACTTTTTAAACTAAATTTTCAGTAATACGGAAGTAACAGAAGTAGCAAATACTGGCACACAAGCCTTGGAGCGCCCCCTTGTGGCTGTCAGTGTGAAAATAACCAACATGTGAAATTATAGATTTTATATATAAGTTGTACCTGAGTAGAAGTTGCACTTAAACCATAAAAAAAAACGTATAATCTGAAAAATATGCTATATATCTTATCAGCAACTTCTTAATGATGCCCAGCCCTAACTAGGACAGAGTTTAATGCGTTCTCTGTCCGAATACGCGATAATCCTTTGGCTACAGCTGGTTAAAGATGTGCATGTTCGTGCCAAATGTGAAGACACAACTGTAAATCTCGTCCCATCCCTAGTGTCAAACGTGTGAATGAAACGAAACACAACTCCAGGTCTGTTTGTGCTGAGAAAACAACATAACGGGGATCAGAAAATGGCCCAACGTTGCATCTTTAAATAACCGGGGTGTTGTGGCGTGTGGTTTGCAGCATGCGCTCCATCCTGAGGAATCACCGGTTCAGACGGGACGCACGGACGCTGGAGGACGAGGAGGAGATGTGGTTCAACACCGACGAGGACGACCTGGAGGAGGCCAAGGCCGTGGTGTCCCCGTCGGACAAGATGAAGCCAGAACAAGACCTCATGGAGCCCATCAGCAAGTTCATGGAGAGGAAGAAGGGTAAGGAAGCTCCTATGTTCAGTTTACTAAAAGGGTTTGGTGGTGTCGTGATTTCAGATGAAGGGCAGGGGTCTGTAAAACCCTCTACTGATCCAGCTTCTTCTGCTCTGATACCCAAAATGGCATTTATTTTTTATTTTTTTTAAACACAGTCTACACACACTATTCATTTTGGGTTAATTCTGTTGCTTTTATAGTTGTTCACAGCGTCAAAAATGCTTAAATGAGCTCAAGATAAGTTAAAGGACAAGTTATAAGACACAAAAATGTATAATGACCCAAGAAAAAATGAAATTTGTACCAGGGTCTCCAACCTTTTTCCACTGGAGAGCTCCTTTTACAAAACAAACGCCAGAGAGCAACTCATTTTAGTGATGACAAGAAGAAAGTGAGTAAATATAATTATCTGTTTATTAATGCCCAGATTTACATTTACAGTGGTTATTCATAAGAGTTTTGATTTGATGCATTTTTATTTCGAGTTTGTGCCAAAAAGAATAACAAACTTACCACATACACGTTGTAAACAGAAAAGCACGTTTCTCGAAAAGGAGTGAGAAGAAAAAACAGATATTAACCCCCCGTTCATGACATAGTTTAAAAAATAAAATAAAAAAGTGTTTGCTTCTGTACATTGATGATGAAATTTGACAAATATTTACATATAGCAAAATAAACTTACATACTTTGCATAATAAATATATTTTTTAAATCTATTTTCTTACTTTTAGGGATGCACCAATACCACTTTTTGAAAACTGAGTACGAGTACAATCATTTCTGTATTGCCGATGCCGAGTACTGATACCGAACAATCTTACAAATGCGAAAGAGCAAAAATATATATGTTTAATAAACCCGGAAAAAATACAAACAACTCTGATTTTCCGTCTTTACTGCCCAGGCTCCTTAAGAAGAACTTTGAACTTTTCTTTCATTTTATTATTTAATTTAGCTTTGATTGAGAGTGAGAAACGTAATTTCATTTTTTCATAAGTGAATATGAAAATTTGACAATAAACTTCTTGATTATAATGTGCTTAATGCAACGTATTGGTGCATCCTGACTTGTTTTTTTGGTATTACATTATGGTCGTACAATCTAATAACGATAAAGACACAGAAGTTTATTTATGATCATATCAAAATAAGCAAAAGGAGAATGAAGAATGTAAGGATTTATTTGTTTTTTCTGTTTATGGTCGTACAAACTAAAAATAATGTTAACGAAGGCACAAAAGTTTATCATTCATTCATTTTTAGGAAGAATAAATGTTTACATGATCGAAGAATTTAAGTAATTAGGCTTTAAAATCAGAATAAACACCCACTTTGGAGCGAAGTTTAAGTCTGAATAATCATTTTCATGAGGAATTAAGAGTTTAAAGTCTTTTTAAAGCGGAATCGGAATTAAATCTCATGTAAACGTGGCAAGTGTTATATTAAAGATGAGAAATCAAATCTTCCTGCTGTAAGTTTTCTAATTTCTGTTCCCTCTCTCGCTGCAGTAAAAGACTGTGAGGAGAAGGAGGTTCTGGGGAAGTCTGCGCTCTCCGGGAGGCCCAACCCCAGCTTCAAACTGTCCTTCTCCGGCTCCACCAAGTCCAGTCTGTCCAGCCCCCCCTCGGCCTCGCTCAACCCGGGCTCTCCAGGCTCGCCGGGGTCTCCGGGCTCAGGGGCACGCGGCTCCCCTCCGGCCGCCGTCACCACTAAGGTATGAACGAGGACTCCCCGGGTGTGAGCGCATTTGAAGTGTATTTCTGAGTAATGCAGTATTGGCCCATTACTGTAGTGCTTTAAAAGACCTGCACCTGATTTCAGTGTATTTATATTCTTGTCAAGTCTTTACGTCGGGCACTGTGGGAAAATCTGATGAATAAGAAAAATTAAGTCTGTAAAAGTTTAATCTATTCATTTGACTTAGTATTTTCTCTGGTAATAATGATATAGAAGCTCACAGGGGCTTTTTCCACACAGTTAGACACACCAGCCAACCGCAGTAACTGTAACCGCTGAGACTTACCTTATCTCCAGGATAAACTCATGTTGAGCTCAGGATCCAGGTCGGGTTTGGTGTTGGTATAAATAGTTCCTGATGAGCACTTGTTTCTTCATGTTCGTGCCCTTGTTTAAATGTGTGGACCTCCTCTGCAGGGGGGGCTGGTGGGTCTGGTGGATTATCCAGATGACGACGACGAGGAGGACGAGGAGGATGAAGATGGCGACAGTAAAGAGGACGCTCTGCCTCCGTCGAAAAAGTCCAAAGTGAGCTCCTAAAGCCACTGCCCTGTGCCCTCCCGGGCTCCAGAGACTCGGGCCCCCGATGAATGAAGCCACCGCAGCGCCCACAGCCCAGAGCCGGCTCTTCTGAGGAGCCACCTGCAAAGTGCCAATCAGGAGACAGACCATCACGGACACACCCCGGGAAACTAAGCCACTCCCACACTCCTACGCTCCGAGCCCCTCCCACACGAGGCTCTGAGCCCCACTCTGGTTTTCAAGTACTTTTGATTTTTCCCATAGTCGAAACAAACCGAAGGTCGATGCCACTACGGGAAAAATGAATGTAAATGTACCTTGAGTAACCAGGCGTGTGAAGCCGAGGAGTCGAGGCGTCTGCGTCGGCAGTTTGACTCAAAGACTCCCCCATGGAGAGCACTGGGGCTGGACCGATGCCCCACTGCCCCAGCCCCCACTCAGGGAAGGACTACACAGTGACCCCTACTGGTCAGCCAACCACACCACCACTCGCTCCCTTCCTCCTCCTTTCTCTCTCCACTCTTTCTCTGCTTCTGTCCCTCTTTTAATTTGTTTTATAGGACCAGGCGGGACAGTGTCTCCGTTTGATGATGTCATCCGTGCCGTTTCTCAGCGGACATTTCTTTCTCTGAAGAGAAAAACAAGCCAGCAGTTTGTTTGAAGCTGTCCTTTACATTGAGTTTGTCTGAATCTCTCCTGTTTTGTAAATGACTCAAAGACCTGCCTTTAAATGTTCAGGACATTTTCAGTCACACTTGAACAGTTTTTTAAAGACCTCCGTAGGCTGAGCTAGTTTTACCCTTTTTGCCCTTTGAAACTGCAAGTTTTTGGAAGAATTTGTAATCCCGTCTTGATTAAAGATTGAGTGGAATTCTCGATGTGATGGATTTTGTCATATCTTCTCATTTTTCTTTTACATAAGAGTGTACTTAGTTGTTGAAAATCTTTGGGACCATTAAAATGATGCTGTAAGATATTCTACTCCCCTTTGTCTACAGTCTTCACTTGTCACCAGCAAACGCCTTCACTCTGAGCCTGCAGGGGGCGTAGCTCCTGCAGAGACCAGGGTTCCAGGTGCAGGTTTATGTGGTCGGATGCTCCTCGAACACAACGTGGATGACAAAAGTTCCACAGGTGGAGCTAAGTAAACATGTACACAGTCTGTTACAGCGAACGATGTTCCTACGGCGGCTTAAAAAGTCCTAAACGCGTTGAGTTTATGAATTTGGAAATAATACCTTTAAAAGTCTTGAATTTTTATATCTGGGTCTTAAAATGTGTGCAGTACATAACTTCTCCGTATCACATTTCTCCTCTAAAATTTAATTTGTCAAACCATTATTTGGTTAAATAATGTCGCCTAAATAAACAGCAGTGAAACCAATAATCGAGAGAATAATCGCAACACAGCCCCGGGTCAAAAAAGAAAAAAATCTCAGCACGTTTGAAAGTTTGATTAATGCGGTTATGTTGTTTTTTTAACGTTGGTTTTACATTTCCTAGAAGAAGAGTTTCCTAGGGAAGAGTTTGTTTGAGAAATAAACACAAATTCAAGAATTTAGTTTTTCTTTGCCAGTAGGTCTATGAAATAGGCCGTGAAATAGGTATTAAGTTTAAAAAGACTTGAATTTAACTTGAAGAAACCTGAAAGAACTCTTGCTTGAATTGAAATGACTGAATTTTCCTTCTAAAATTGTCACGATTAATGTACAGCTCTTTAGGTTATTGGAAATCAGATACTAAAAGTAGTATCAATACAAAAAATTCAGACTCACGGGACAGAAATGAACCTTTCCTGAAGCTTTTAGAATGATTTTGAGCTGCATCAGAACAAGTATAAGAGCAAATAGACGAGTATACGCCCATGGACTTGGTTTAGACCTGGACTGGACCTGGTTTAGACCTGGACCACTGAGGGATTACACAAATCTAAGACCACATGGGAATAGAAAAGAAAATTCTATGATTTATTGTTGAAAATCACATTCTGTTGTCTAAATAAAGAGTTTTTATTATGACTGGTATCAGAATCGGTATCGAGTCTATTCCTTAGCATTGAAATCAAGTCACCTTTTTAGGGTTATGTTAAGACTTAATCACAAGTATCATAATCAGAAGAATAATCTTGACGTCCCCAAACACAAACATAAAAGTCTGAAAGTGCGTTTGTAAATGTAAGAATAAAAAAAGTCGTCTTTGCAAAGATTTACGCACCGTGAAATGTAATATAAAGGCGCCCCCTGCTGTTCGGTTTGTGCCATGACCAAGGAAATGCACAGCCCCAAATCATTCCTGATGTTCTGTGTCTGACTCGTGTATAAATATGTAAAAAATAGAAAAATTAGACTCGATTCCCTTCGACTCTTAGTCCAATTCACTTTACGTTAAAAAATTGCCGCCGCTTTCCCTGTAACTGCTACACTCGGCCTCGTCATTTTGGTCTTATGCATATGAACCCACCCTGAATGATCCTGGTCTTTTTATTTCGCCATTTTGTCCGTAAATAAACTCCTATTCCGAATAAGGAACTCTGCCGGCCTCGATAAGCTTCATTTGACTGGAGCCGAACGCTATGGGTGACGTCGCGCTCCCTTAGTCCACTTTTTAAATTCAGTCTGTGGCAGGTTAGGGCAATTATTTTTTATGAGAAACTGAAAATATTGTGGAGTTAACTTAATTCTGCATAAGATTAATTGCATTTCTTTATTAAAAAAAAAAAAAAAAAGCAGTAAATCGCATTGTTTTAAGAGTTTGTTATGACTAAGCAATGAAAAAGTGAGGTTGCCTTATAAAACATGGAATTTAATAATAAAAAAAACCAACTCTAAAATAAAATAATGCAGCTTTAGTCCATGCATGAGGTAAAAATGATAAAATGTGTTTATTTTGTAATTCCAAATGAGCTGAAACGGGCCCAGTTCTGCTCTATGGTCCGATTAAAGTTACTTCCTGTTAAAACTGAGCTCAAAACGCCCTGTTCCACCTCGTGATGTCATGTAGTGGTAAAGTTAACTGTTTACCTTTTATTTAGTAGAAAACAGCAATTCCAGGCCTAAAAAAAGGTGTGTGAAGTTTAAAAACATGACATCACAAGGTGGAACTGAGTGTTTTGTTTGCGAGAAGAACTCTTAAAAGCTGAAATCTGCAGGGTTTGTGTGTTAAACAAGTGTGAATGAAACAAAACACAACTCCAGGTAGGTTTTATGATGAGAAAACATAACATCTGGGCATTTTAAAACAAAATATGTGAAAAAATCTTATAAAGAAAAGCTGAAAACCCACAAATAAGCAGAATTTGTTGGATTTAAATTCCAGTTTCAGGATTAGAAGTCAATTTAATCATTTAGATTTCATCAGTATCATTTGGTTTGTGCTCAGTGATGGGAAGAAAACCACAAAAAAAGTACAATATTTAGTTACAGAATCTTGAAAACCTGCATTAAAAGGTATTTTTTAACATTCTGATACGAGGTCCAATCAGAGTTCTTTATTCTGAACGTTTATACGCCAAATTGTGAAAAAATTATAACGTAAAAACAGCTTCATATTTGTTTCGTTT
Source organism: Odontamblyopus lacepedii (assembly GCA_034769755.1). NCBI lineage: Eukaryota > Metazoa > Chordata > Actinopteri > Gobiiformes > Gobiidae > Odontamblyopus > Odontamblyopus lacepedii. The sequence continues at coordinate 7,035,067 of CM068365.1, read as the reverse complement.
GTTCTGCATTTCCTAACACTAATTCGAGAATGAAAAATGGCACATGAGCTCGCTATAAGAGCAGCGTTTTCCATTTTTCTCACTAGTTACGTCGAGTTTTGTTTGACGTCTGAAGCCTGAACCGTGTGATCAAGAACTGTACTGTATTCGGAAAGTAAACGTGCTCTGAATACCACCAAATGAAAAAGTAACTCGATTCAAAATCTGTATTCTGGGCACATGTATTCAGTTACCTTCCAATACTTATGTGTAAAGTGCATTTGACAGGTTGTATTATGTTTCGCTTATGACAGGAATGGGAAATATCCAACATAAATATTCATAATTTTAAGTAAAGTGTCAGTTTGTCATCAATTCATCCAAAACACACAAACTATTTGTTGACAGGTGGATCGGTGCAGCGTCGGCAGTGATGCGTCGCTGTATCGTTGTGGTGAAGGAGCTGAGCCCAAAGGCAAAGCTCTGGATTTACCTCAGTTCCTCCCCTCACCTGTGGTCCTGAGCTCTGAGGAACGACCAAAAGGACCAGATCGCGGATACAAGCGAAGAAATGAGTTTCCTCCGCAGAGTGGCCGGGCGCTCCCTTAGAGAGAGGGTGAGGAGATTGGTCACACGGGAGGAGCTCGGAGTAGAGTCGCTGCTCCTCCACGTCGAGAGGAGCAGCTGAGGGGAGGGCATCTGTTCTGATGCCTCCTGGACGCCTCCCTCAGGAGGTGTTCCGGGCATGTCCCACTGGAAGGAGGCCCTGGGGAAGACCCAGGACACGCTGGAGGGACGATAAGAGCGTTTACACTGAAACGAATCGCCGTATCAGTGAATCGGAAACGATTTGCGTCCACACGTCGTGTCTGGATTGCCAGAAACAGTGGTCACATGACTAGGCTGGCCTCACGACGTCATGACACCATGTGGACGGTAAAAACAATGAGTGGAGCACCGTGTCTGATGGTGCCGTAGTTCTGGAAGTTGCAGCAGCCGATTTCGAGCTGAGGAAGATGCAAGCGTGAAAACCGTCTTTTCATGGACCGACGCTGTTTCACGTTTGTCTCGAGTTTGTTTGTTTCACGTTTGTCTCGAGTTTGTTTGCCTTTTCGCGTCGCATGTTGATGTCACAAACCCAGAGATTCAGGAAGGCGCAAGTCACAGTGATGTTCAATAAGGACAGCTAGAGCCCCAGCGTCAGCGTATCAGCGTTTTCACTCGGCCACACGGTGCCGGATCAGCTCTGTGCTCAGGCGAATACGTGGGAGCCGGTGGAGTGGTTTCCCATCGGATTAGTGTGGACGAACACTGCATCCGCAAAGAAAACGACTCAAATACGAACGAGTGTGGATGGGGCCTTAGTCTCTGGCCTGGAAACACCCCGGGGTCCCCCTGGAGGAAGTGTCTGGGGTGAAGGAAGTCTGGGAGTCCCTGCTTACACAGCTGCCTCTGTGACCCGGCTCCGAATACGCGGAAGAAAATGGACGAAAGGAGCACCGTAGTCTAACCTGTCATATGCACTTTAACATAAACAGAAGTTTAAAGGAGCATTGTGGAACTTTCCTGGTGGAGCGTCCATCAAATGCTTTTCTCCAAGGCTTGTTTTGTCTGGAATGTTTCACAGTATGGCATTAAACCTTTCTACCTTCACAGACACCAAACCAAGTTCCAGGTCAGATCTGTGGAGAGGCGACCCCCATAAGTCAGAATTAATGTTGTTCTTGGTATTTCTGAGCTCTAAAACCAGCTGTAATTGAATAAATGTAAAGTAGAGCTGTTTAATGTCACACTGTGGAACATTCTGAGCAGAGCAATGACATCTCCATAGAAACAACCCCAACCGAAAAGTTACACAGTGCAGCTTTAACAAAATGACAAAATGGAATAAATAAAAAAGAAAGGAATTTTAAGCGGTTACACTGTTTTTATGGACCAAAGGATAGACAATAAAAATATTTAATATTTAAATATACAGAATAATCAAATTGCAAGATTCCAAAAAATCTTTTATAACACATCAAACATTAGAAACAAAACAAAATGAACCCAGTCGTACAACCGCTGACTTCAGGCTATTAATGTTTTTAGAATCATTGAATCTCTTCATCGCTCAAACCCCGGACAGGAGCTGGTCAGGTCCAGAGGAAAGGTCTGCAGACACGATTAAAGCGGGGGTATTATTACACTTCTGAGGGGTATTAACTGTAACACTCAACATATTTAGATCACCGTGTTACCTTTGGATTATTTTGAAGATGCTACAGTCTTAAGTTCTGGAAAAAAATAAGAGACCACTGCATTTTTATACGCCCGTCTCAAGACGGGACGTATTATGGTATGGCGCTGTCCGTCCGTCTGTCTGTGGACAATTTCTTGTCCGCGCTCTAACTCGACAACCGTCTCACCTAGGAATGTCAAACTTCATGGCTGGACACCCCATGGGTCAAGGATGTTCCCTATTGATGTCAAGGTCACAGGGTCAAAGGTCAAGGTCACGGCCCGACCCTTTGCGAAAACCTTGTTTGCGCTCTAACTCGACAACCGTCTCACCTAGGAATGTCAAACTTCCAAACTGCACCAACAATTCATCTTTAACTAGGTTTGACAAATTCTAACTTAATTTTATATACAATAATTCAAAGTACGGGCGTATTTTGCCCCGCTGGAGGAGCTCTTGTTCCTCCTGAAATCAGTGTCTCTACATGTGTGGTGGTCGTTTTATTCCAGCGTCTGTTAAATTCCAACACAAACGCACCTCATTCTGCTTCATGAGGCTCTGATGAGGAAATAACCTGAACCAAATCTAATTTTAGGAGGAAAAAGAGGAAAAAAAACCGCACGCGATGAATCATAATCACAATCGCACTAATGTTTTTTTTTCCACACAGATTAATCACATAATTTATTCTGAACGCTCCTCTGTGGAAAGTGTGGATGGACCTGAAAGGCGGCGCAGGTTATCAGGTCAGTGATCAGGTCCATACGCGGATGTGAAGACGACAGATGAGACTGTGACTGGAGCTCAGAGGTGAATTTCTCTTTAAAAAACTGCCCCACGGGACTTTAGACCAAACTAAGGTAGTTTGCAGATGTCGCAGCGATGAACTCTCTTTCCACAGAAGCACAACAAGTTTAAAACACCGTCTTAAAGCAAAACACGGGTTTGATTCAGCGGCAAAAACGACGCCACTTGTACCAACAACAAGCCGAGCACGACAACCCGCGGCAATGTTGTGAACAAAACGACCGCCGCCTTTACAAAATGGAACCACAGCACGTAAAACAACACCAACAATACAACGTTTTGATAATAAATTGCATTTTTGTCATGATATTTTGGTCTTTTTTTTGGAAGAATAATTAACTGCGATTAATCAAAATTCTAAAGTGCGATGAATCTGATTTAAAACAATCGTTTGACAGCATTATTAAAAACCAGGGTTATTCCACTCAATATTGATTTCTGAACTCTTCCTCAGTTAAAACATCAGTACTCTGTTGTTTTCAAATGAATATCTTTTCTTCACGTTATTTGCGGTTAATCTTTTTTGTGCAAATAAATGCTCTAAATGACAATATTTTTATTTGGAATTTGGGAGAAATGTCGTCAGTAGTTTATAGAACGAAACAAAAACGTTCATTTTACTCAAACACAAACCTATAAGCAGTAAAATCAGAGCTCATTTTGCAGTGGTCCCTTATTTTTTTTCCCAGAGCTGCATTTGTAAAGTTGTTGTGAACAGTTTTGGATCATGTTTTTTTGTATATTTCTGGAGAATTGTCGTGCGGGAGCGTGGGGGACGTAGGCTTGTGGGCGAAGCCTCGTACAGAATCTTACAGCTTATCGTAAGGAGGATTTGAATAGGGCCCGGGAGAGATCACTAGATTGCTCAAACACGCATGGATGACTCTAAAACCTCATGTTTTTGATGAGGGAACGACATTCTAACATGGCAGAACGCTCCAGAAATGTTTATATAATACCCCCTCTTTAAAATAGTAAATATAAGCTTATGGACAGAGTAATGGTGATGGTTTGTTTTAATGTTTATGGAATTTATTTAGGATCAGAAACTCTGCGTTGTGCCTCTGGATCTGACAATCTAGCACCGGCCCAGAAGGTTCTTGGGTCGTACAGGGTCGGACGTGAGCAGCATTTTGAATCGGAGTTTTCCTCTTGGACGCTCGGGCTGGACTCGTCATTTCATCTCGTTAATAGTTCCATTAAAATGTGTTAAGGCATTTCTCCTCCTCCGTCTTTCTCTGCGCTCTGAACTGCAGCTGACCTGTTCATACAAGCAGCAAGTATAAAACTCAATACATTATAAATATTCAGTCGAAAAGGAAAAGGCAGTATCTTTAGGAAAGATTCCACCACAGAATTCGGAGCCAGTTCTAAAGTGTCGAACCCTTCAGTCTTTCTGGCCTCGTTTCGTGCGTTTCTCAGTCTGGTTCTGCTCAGCCTCAGTCCTCTGTTCTTCAGCCATGTTGTCTTCAGTCTGATCTTCTGGCAGAGGTTCTGTGTGTTCTTCAGTCTTGCTTCGTGTGTGAGGTTCTGGGTGTTCTTCAGCCTGATCTTCTGTTTGCTCTTCAGTCTCGTTCTGCTCCTCCTGTGTGTGAGTCCTCATGTGTCTCTTGAGTTTAGAGTTTTCATTAAAGCTTTTATTACAGCTAGAACAGCTGTAAGGTTTCTCTCCTGTGTGAGTCCTTAAGTGTCTTCTGAGGTTACAGCGCTTCCTAAAGCCTTTGCTACACACTGAACAGCTGTAAGGATACTCGTCTGCACAGATCTGGCTGTGTTCATCCAGAATACTCTGTTCAGCAAAGGTTTTATTACAGGTCAAACACCTGTAGGGCATCTCTCCAGCGTGACCTTTCAGGTGTCTTTTCCATTCAGATTTCTGTGTAAATCCTCTTTTGCAGAAGGAACAGCTGAAAGGCCTTTCTCCCAGGTGTTTCCTCTTATGGTCGTCTAAAGTGCCCTTCTGGGTAAATGTTCTCTCACAGATGGAGCAGCTGTAAGGTCTCTCTCCCGTGTGTCGCCTCATGTGTCGGTTTAGATTCGAGCCTCCGGTGAAGCCTAAATCACAGAAGGGACACCTGAAAGGTTTTTCCCCTGTATGTATCCTCATATGTACATCTAACACGCTCTTGTGGGCAAAGGTTTTGTCACATTCTGAACAGCTGTAGGGTCTCTCTCCTGTGTGAGATCGTATGTGCTTTGTGAGGCTGGAGGAGTGAGTAAAGTCTTTCTGACAGATGGGACAGATGTACGGTTTCTCTCCTGTGTGAACAGTTATGTGCATCTGTAAATGCTGTTTTCTTCCAAATGTCTTCATACAAAAAGTGCACTGGAACTTCTTCCCCTCTGCTCCTTCAGCTGTTCCAGATCCGTCTCCGTTGTTCACAGCGGGAATGGCTGTCGTCTGGGCCTGGTTGTAGTTGTCTCCCTCAGCCTCGGTCTCCATCTGTGCGGCTGAAGAGCCTGAGGGGGGTGGAGGCCTCGACTCGTCCTCATTGTCTGAAGACTTGTCCGTGTCGCCCTCAGTGTCTGAGCTCATGTCCTCGGCCTGTGTGAGCGACACTTCCCTCTTCACAATCACAGACGCAGGGACAGGCCTGAAAAGTCATTTGAAAACAAAATGAGTACAACAGTGACAGAAAACCAGCTAACCCTGTGCTTTAAGCTGGAGCACTTTGTATTTCAGTCTCTAAAGCCCGGTGTCCACTGGAGCCTGTGTGATGCTCACATCAGTCTGGGAAAAGACCAAAGTTTGTCGGAGTGATTAGACGTGTCTGTAACTGTACGACAGCTGAGGTAGCGCTACACGCTAATAATGTGTTTGCATTTGTAAAAGTTCGAAAATGAAAGTGAATCAGTGACAGACGCTCCTGTTCACTGCAGAGCTCTTCTGAGGAGCTTGTATTACTGGTGTGTTTACTGTTGTGTTACTGTTGTTACTGTTGTGTTTATTGTTGTTACTGTTGTGTTTACAGTTGTGTTTACTGTCGTGTTAAGGTTTTGTTACTGTTGTGTTTCTGTTGCGTTACTTGCTGCTTATATCAGTGGCAGCTTATCTTGGTCGATTCCCAACAGCCACAGGTTTTATTGACAGTGTTGCTAAGCTCCCTTCCCCTGCCAAAGCAGCAGTGCGGGTGGGAGGGGGCGTTACCTCCAGCTCGGCTCCAGATTTGGCCCTATAATCGCCAGCACGCACGACTGGCTTCATTTCGCTTCACTTGGTCCACGTCTTTATACAGTTTACAGCTACGACTCAAGATTTCCCTCATTACCGGACGATCACAGGCGCCAGTGGACACCCGCCTTGAAATATTACTACACGTGCGAGTAAAATAATGTCTCCTGCAGGTACGAGTGTGAAATGTTTGAGTCTTACACTAGCAGCGGCTCTTCCTCCTGCTTGATGATGCGCTCCTCCGGCTCTTCTGGCTCTTCCGGCTCCCCGGGCTCCTCTTTAATCTGTGGAGCCTCTGGGACGTCCTCGTGCAGACTGGGACCAGGACCGGGGCTCAGAGGGGGGATCTGGACATCTGCAAGAGACAAACACAGAGTTAGGACGTCGGGGGGTGTGGTCTGGAGGACACGTTTGACTTTTAATCACGACTAATGTAAGTGGAGCTTTAACAGATCCATTACTTACAGTCGTGGTCAAAAGTTTTGAGAATGACACAAATATTACATTTTCACAGGTTCTGCTGCTTCATTGTTTTTAGGTGTTTTCTCAGATGTTTTTATGGCTTGACTGAAATACAATTACAAGCATTTCATAAGTATCCAAAGCTTTTATTGACAATTACACTGAGTTCATGCAACAGGTCAATATTTGCAGTGTTGAATCTTCTTTTTCAAGACTTCTGCAGTTCTCCCTGGCAGCTGTCAATCAACTTCTGGATCAAATCCTGACTGACGGCTCCATTCTTACATAATCAACGCTTTGAGTTTGTCAGAATTTGTGTCTTTTTTTTGTCCACTCGCCTCTTGAGGATTGACCACAAGTTCTCAGTGGGATTAGGATCTGGGGAGTTTCCTGCCACAGACCTAAAATCTTTATGTTTTGTTCCCCGAGCGATTTAGTTATTACGTTTGCTTTATGGCGAAGTGCTTCATCCTGCTGGAAAAGGCTTTGTTCATCACCAAACTGCTCTTGGACGGTTGGGAGAAGTTGCTCTCGGAGGACATTCTAGTACCAAAATTAATATTTGTGTCATTCTCAAAACTTTTGGCCATGACTGTAGCTCCCTCCTGAGCACCAGAGGGCAGTGCTGAAGCTTTACCCCAGAAGAGCAAACCCATTGTTCTATCAAGGTTTAAAACACAGCAGGCGGCACGAGCTTTGCTGTAGCTTGGAGCGTATAACTGTATGTATGTATGGTCCCTTCAGCATTCGTGGATATACAGATTTGAGCTGTTGGGCCACTGTTCTTTTCCGTGTCTTTGTGTCTGTGTTTGAGCTCAGTGTTGTTGAACAGGGAGGACAGAGCAGCTCCTCGTTCAGATGTTTCTCACACAGAGGACCGGACATGTTTGAATATGAAAAGTAAAGTCTCTGATAGACTTTGTGAGCAGAAGGTTCCTGTGCGCTCATGTGCTCTCTGCCGTCCCACAGGCTGAACAGCTGAATGTTTTGCACTTCCTTGTGCTCGTATGTAGCTGAAGATGAACTGTTAGAGCCTTTGGGAAGAGTTACTTACAGGTGAAGGGGATCTCTCCAGACTGAACTCTGATCTGCATGGGTAAATGCTGCTGAAGCAGGGAGGACTCTCCTCTGTTTTCATAGAAACCTCTGGACATTCGGACGGGCCTGGAAAATAACACCAAAAACACAAATTCAATGAATGCAGTCAGACAGTCCAAAAGTCACTACATAATTATTGTAACCCACAGTCTCCATGTGTATATCCTTGACTTTACATCTAAATTTGACTAATGAAAATGGGCTGTGAAGATTAATCGACGGTGGAGCTGGAAAAAGCTTTCAAAATAACAAGGATCTTAAAAAACCCATCTGTACAGTACAAGACAAGTGACAAGTTCACAGGATAAAAGGAAGATGGACACTGTTAGTCCTGTTGCTCTTGAACTTTGCATTGCAACACTGTTTTTTAGCCTGGGAATTAACAACAATTTCTAAAAGTGCAGACGTGTTAGTATTAAAGTTAGACTAGACATGAGAAGGGGACGGGGGAGGGATCGGGAAACAAGTTTGAATTATTTTTAACTAACAGATGAAATGTATCACGACACTGTAAATATTATGAATTACACCGTTTTATGCCTTATGTTCAGTCCAACCTTCTTCTTTGTTACTCTTCCCTGCTACAAACATCGTCTGTAATGTTGAATGAAAGTCTGGTACAAAGCATCTTTTCATTTTTTGTGATTAATGCTCCTGTACACAGTCCCTGTCAAAGAAATCAAATAAACTAAACTCATTTCCCCACTGTTGGACAAATAAAGGTTGATCTTAAACTCTTAATGGTCTCTCCCAAAACTCCAGAATCACTCTCTGCTTTCTCCTCCCTACTGCAGTTCAGAGAAATCCTTTAACCCCGATTAAGTAATTAACTCAATTAATTAATTTGATGAAAGCCGGCTGCACATGGGAGGATTTTAAAACCTTTGTCCATTTTAAGAGGTGACGCAAAGCGAGCAGAGCACAGACATAAGGACGTTTGTCTCACACAAGCAAAGCACAAGAGCAGAAAAGTGACACAAGGACACGGGGGCTCGTGTTCACAGCCAAACAAAGAGTTTATGAAGGCCACAGGAGTCTTCACACTGCTCTGGAGGAAAGGATCCGGTTACTGTTATTCTAGCGCTGATGAGAACCTAAAAAGTGCTCAAACACAAGCACGTACATGTTTGTGTCTCTGCTGTTTCGATTAATCATTAACATTTTATATTAACATTATCATCACTATTATTACTATCACTAATCCGCATAAATAAACTCAATTTTACAACATATAAACATCACCACTGCAGAGCCTCATCAGTGTGAGATCAGAATGTGTTTAATGCAGCTTTAAACATTTGTTTACGCTTTACAGAAACAAAACTTAAAACCGCACGGCTCATTTGCGTAAGTGAAAAAAAAGCCGCTCTTTCCTTGTGCTGATGTGGTTCAGCTTCTGTTGGACTAAAGGACACGACTCAGTGGAATATGAGTGTTCTCCCTGTGACAGAGGATGTGCTGAGGCTGGTGAGTCTGTTCTGTGCGTGTGTCGCGTTGGAGATGCTGCAGATACATGCGAAACCGGGATACTCAAAAAAAACGATCATACCCGAGACACTGATGTGCAGGTAAACGCACTCTGAGGAATATAGTGATCTCCGAGGAGCCAGAGCCGAGACGTGGGACTGTGGGGCTCCAGTGTTTGTGCTGTGAGATGCAGCCTCGACTCCTCACGCTACGTTACGCACAGACGCCGACATTCAGTTTGTCGATTAAAATGAACGTGATCGACGAAATTCTTAATGACCAATTATCGATTAATCGACTAATCCTGCCCATCCCTAGTTTCTAAAGTTTCTAAAGTTAAAGCGCCGTCACGAGACAACAGGCGTGTGAAGCCTCTGTTCTGATCTGAAATATCCTTTATGTTGGTTATCGATGGTTTGAGGTCCCCCAGGTCGCCGGAGCCTTTGGGTGTGGCGTTTGCATGTTCTCCCTGTGTCTGAGCGGAGCACACTGGTTTCCCCATCAACCCAAACGTGCACAAAAGGTCAAATCCTCCAGCTGAGGTCGTCCTGACCAAGACCAGCTCACGGTCTGGAGATGTGTCCCTGAACACTGTGTGGCAGCCAAGATTTTCCCACAAGAGCTCGATAAAGAATATCAACACCTTACATGACTCAAGGACTACAGCACTAATGACTTTTACTTCCTTCTGTATCTGAAAAACCATAAGGCATTTAGGCAGAATTTCTTTAAAAATCCTTTGCCTCGTAACTAAATATGATTATTCTGACTGGTTGCGATTTCAAACTTATTTAACATCCCCATATAGTGTAGTTTTGGCTGTAATTTGTGTAGAAATGTGAAGGAAGAGTTGTAATTGTTGTTGTCAGAGGAAAGTGTTTGACCCTTACACCGGCGGCATCGGCTCCGGCTCCGGTTTGAAACTCGGCTCCTCCTCCTCCTCCTCCGGCTCCTCTTTAACCTGTGGCGGTTCTGAGAATGTGTGGTTCAGACTGGGACTCAGGGAGGGCATCTGGACGCCTGCAGGAGACAACGGGGAAAATACAGTAAAACCACATTTATTCGTGGTTAAGTCACTGAGGCTTAACACATTTTGAAGTTGCTGGAGTAAATATATAAACACTGTATTAATATAAATAAACTATAAAGCAGAATTACCCCCCCAAAATATTGTAAACGCACAATATTGTGGAAAAAACATGAACTGCAATAAAAAAAATAAGTAATGAGTCTCTAAAATGAGTCTTGGAACAGTTATTTCTGCACTGAAACGCAGCAAAGGATCATGGTCTATGTAGTTCCCTCTGTTTTTTTTAGCTATTTCTGCATCAGAACTGTTCATTTAAACAAAGGGACTTGGGATTCGATATATTGTGATGCTCCACGATGTTATTGTGAGACCTTTGACGATACGATATCACCAGATTTACGTTACTGTTACATCCCTACTACTTTTCCCACGTTATTTACATTATCTACAGGTTGCCGCACACTGCAGGATTTTTCCGTCTTAAATGATTTTTAAACGTGCGACACAAGTCAAAACTGTGTTGTTATTATGTGTGAAATGTGGTGCAAAACTTCAGATACAGGATTTTAATGCACAGGAAGCTGCCGATAAAGCCCACAGGAAGTAGAGTCACTATCACTGATCTGCGGCTTCACCTCCATCCGTGCGCTGTGTGGATGGAAACAGGCGCTACTGCGTTTAGGTTGGGGGTCCGTCACCTGCTTGTTTCTATGGAGATGTCATTGCTCTGCCTGGAATGTTCCACAGTGTGACGTTAAACTGAATTACAAGTGCTTTTATAGCTCAAAAATACCTAGAAAAACAAAAAACAAGGGGGGTAAGTAGGTCTGGTTCGGTCTCCATGAAGATAAAAAGGTTTAATGCCGCACTGTGAAACATTCCAGACAAAAGAGTAAGATCTCCATGGAGAAAAACATCTGACAGGCCCTCCTCTTTAAATAACGCTTCAAATCTGGATTATCAGCGCTGTTTTGTCATTATTTGCAGAGTTCTGTGGATAATGTGGATTTACGGGAGGTGAGCGATAAAGTCCTCACGTTATTTTCGCTGTTTCCTGAGTTTGTCTCTATCCGACACTGACACTGTTATTGGCTGTTACCGTGGAGATATTTTACTGTTATGATCCAACAGTGCAGCTCACACACACACACACACACACACACAAACACACACACACACAAGGAGCTCACACACACAAGGAGCTCACACACACGAGGAGCTCACACACACACAAACACAAGGTGCTCTCACACACACACACACACACACTCACACACGAGGAGCTCACACACACACACACAAGGAGCTCTCTCACACACACACACACACACAAGGAGCTCACACACACACACACACACAAGGAGCTCACACACACACACACACACAAACACAAGGTGCTCACACACACACACACACACAAGGAGCTCACACACACACGAGGAGCTCACACACTCTCACACACACACACACACACACACAAAACCATGAGAAGCGCTGCTGCTGAAATGATCCCGTCTGAAACTGTGTCATTTCTACTTGACACCGTTTTCTCGTCCCATCCCTGGAGAGCAGTGCATTGTGGGACCTGCAGCTTGATACACGATATTCCACATGTCAAATTAACTCTTTGTAAATAACACGGAAGGGACGAGGTCATGATGTGCCACAAGATCTAGAGAGACAAAACTGTCCATGCATGAGAAAAAAAACTCTATTTAGATTGAACAAAAGGGTTTGTGAGCTACATTTCTTGAGACGCTGTAGCTCCAGCGACAGCAAAAATATTTAATACAACAAGTTTAGATAAAAAGATGAAATAATGAGCTGAATCGCACAATTTATATATGAGAAATTGCGTGAAAATCTTGTCTGGTCTTGTTTTCATGGACCCAATCTGGAGTCTCATCCCATCCCTCAATCCTAACCAGGGATGGGATTAGCCGATTAATCGATAATTGGTCATTAAGAATTTCGTCGATCACGTTCATTTTAATCGACAAACTGAATGTCGTGTCCGTGTAACGTAGCGTCTCACAGCACAAACTCTGGAGCCTCACAGTCCCACGTCTCGGCTCTGGCTCCTTGGAGATCACTATATGTCTCAGAGTGCGTTTACCTGCACATCAGTGTCCAGATTATGATTGTTTTTGTTTTTTTTTCTGTAGTATCCCGGTTTCACATGTATACGCAGTAGATAAGTAACAGTCATAATAGTGATGATAATTTTAATATAAAATGTTAACGATTAATAAAAAAATTGATAACATTTTCCCGAGGATCGATTAAGAAAATTTTATCGAATGCCCATCCCAAGTTCTAGTGTTTAAATCACTTTTTAAAACCCATTTTTATCGGTTGTCCGTCCTTTAACTGGTTTTAGTTCTTTTTATTCTATCTCTTTTATTTATTAGAATTAATCCGATACGTTGCTTCATTCACATTTGTTTTTATACGCCCGTTTTGAAGACGGGACGTATTACGGTATGGCGCTGTCCGTCTGTCCGTCTATCCGTCTGTGGACACTTCAAAGCTTTGAAGTTTAAAGTTCAAAGGTGACACACAGTTCCAGCTGCAGCGGTTGCTAGGCAACGGGAGAGAGAGAATACAAGACAACTACACATTACCTTGTCCGCGCTCTAGCTCGACAACCGTCTCACCTAGGAATGTCAAACTTCATGGCTGGACACCCCATGGGTCAAGGATGTTCCCTATTGATTTCAAGGTCACGGTCACAGCCCGACCCTTTGCGAAAACCTTGTCAGTATTGGAATCTTCCAAACTGCACCAACAATTCATCTTTAACTAGGTTTGACAAATTCTAACTTAATTCTATATACAATAATTCAAAGTACGGGCGTATTTTGCCCCGCTGCCGGAGCTCTTGTTTTTTTATGTGCTATTTTTATGTTTTGTTCTTTGCTGCTTGTACAGCACTTTGTGAACCTTGTTTTTAAAAGTGCTTTATAAATACAGATGAATAATACTAATTTATAAAGAACTTTTTTAAACAAGATTCACAAAGCGCTGTATAAGCAGCAAAAACAGTAACAGTAGCATCCAGAAAGCACACAGAATTACACAATGAAGCAATCAATTCAATTAATTATAATAAATAAGTAAAAAGAATAGAATTAAAATAAATAAGGAATCAAATAAAACCAGCTAAAGGGAGGTCAACCGATAAAAAAAAAGTGTTTTAAGAAGTGATTTAAAAGATGATACTGATGGCGAGTCTTATTTCCTCAGACAGGTCGTTCCCAATTTAGTACAAGACTAAATAAGCTTTAAAAGTGATCAGTAAAATCTTAAAATCACTTCTAAAAACGCACAGGCAGCCAGAGAAGTGAAGCTCACACAGGGGTAACGTGTTTGTCCGTTAAAGCTGCCGCGTTGTGAACCAGTCGGCGGCGGGAGATGGATTTGGTGTCGAGGCCGGAGCTGCAACAGTCTAAATGTGAGGAGGTGTATTAAACCGATGTATCACAAGGGAGACAGGCGGGTTACGGCACGACGCTGCAGTTCAGATCTGTGGAGAATCGCCCCAATTCACAGCAGGAATTACTGTATTCTTGAGCGATGGAAACACCCGTAATGAATAAATGTTAGATGGAGACGTTTAAAATTACACCACGGAGCATTTCAGGCAAAGCAGTAACTCTCGATCTCGGGGTCAGAAAACTAAATTTGTGTCCCCAAAGATTCTCGGTGTGTCCCCAGTTCTTCCTAAAAAAGGACCCAAACTAAACTAAACTGAATTCTAATGAAGGAGGCACAACTGCACGTGTCTATTTTCGACTTTCGGCAAACTTTATTGATCCCCAAGGCGTGTACTGCGAAATTATAGCTTATACTGTACAGGAACTGAGAAGTCTTTATGCTCTTTGTGGGGAAGTATTTACTTCCTCCCACTCCTTTTCAGACACAAGTAGAATCTGCGTGACATTTAATTTTGTTTATGGTTATAGAAAAGAAGTATTTATTTTTTGTATTATATCTATGCGTTTATGTTTTCTGTGCATGTTCTGTTCGTTCGTTCATTCAAGGCAAATTACTTGGACAGAGTAGCTCACACATCACATTTTACATATTACAATAACAGAGTAAAAAATACATATCAAAACTGGTAATGAACTTCTAAATAAGTAGCAATAAACAGTTAGGGTTGGGCGATATCCACATTTTGATGCCGTTAAACCTCAGCATTTTACTGGTGTATTTGGTATTACTGTGACTAATGAAGGATTATTTTGTCTCTTGCGCCTAAACCATCAGAAACAGAAGAGCAGCTTTAGATTTGAAGATGAGGCACAAGTTCTGATCAAACCAAACTTCACCAGCGCGTTTCTCCCTCCATTTAATGATCTGGGACACGCCGAGACAAGAAAAGCGCAGAAGAGGCAGATTCTGGAGTAAAAAGTCCAGGGCGTGTGATATTTCCCCCTGCAGCGTGTTGTATCTGACAGACCCGCGCTCTCGGCACTCGGAGAAGTTCCCGTCTCCTCCGTGAAAGTCTGACTTCGCCCTCAAGCGGGAACTTTCTCCTCTCCAGCGCCTCGTCCCATCTCGAGTCTCGGCGTCCAAAAAACCGTCTCCGTCGCAAACTTTCGGGCTCGACGTCGCACACGAAGCGTCAGTCAGGTTTTTTTTTCCTTCTTCCTCGCTGCGTGTGGATGGAAATCTCCGAGCGTAACGACATTTGAAGAGGAGAGAGAGCGGAGGGGAGGAAGTCCACGAGAAAGTCCGGTCCTTATGCAGATTTTTTAATGACAGTAATGAAATTGACACCGTTGCTACTTTTTGATACCGTATTATTAGATTAAAGTCCATCTGTGACATGCTAGTGCCACATGAACCATCTGCACTCTGAGGACCTCAGGGACCGGCCTCCTGCTGGTCCCAGAGTCAGGACTAAAAAAAGAGTCAACATTTCACATTCACGCAGCTAAAACCTAAAAAAGTTTTCCTGAACATGTGAGACAGACTCTACTTTGACTCCGTTTAAATCCAGGCTCAAAACAGTTCTGTTTAGCTGCAGATGACTGAAAGGTTTTCATTCTGCACACGTCTCTCTCTTTTTATAATTTTATGATGATTATTTATGTTTTGATTTGTTTGTATTGTGATTTTAACTTATTTCTTACTGTGTAAAGCACTTTGAATTACTTTGTGTATTTTGCTGTACAAATAAACTTGCCTTGCCACATTTATATACAAAAGGTCTTAAGGAAACAGTCTAAAGATGATATGGTGACTGACAGAAACGTAACACACACTGGTTTCTGGTTTCTAACATATTTCTTAACCATAAAAACAATTAGATTTTTTCCTAATATAAAGGTGGTAGAAAAATGTAAAAGCCCCAATATGCAAACGTTTCTGGATTGACGTTAAAGATGTTTTGCAAAATATATTGGCTGCTGATCTCTTGTTGAACCCACTGATCTTATTGCTCGATATATTTCCTGATGATCGCTCGCATGATCAGTGCTTTCTCTGTTGCATCTTCTACTGGCTGAAACCTGAGACACGCCATTAAACAGTGGATATCGAAAATCAAACATGTTTAACTCTAAATTAATTGTTCAGAATTAAATAGTTCGGAATTAAAATATTCTCCTACGAGTTTACATGGAAATAATCATTTTAAATTGAGGTTTCCATGGAAAACGCATTAAATCGTCTTTATTTAATTCCGATCAGAGTCTGGGGGGGAAGGTTCTGATTGGACAGCGACACAAACGTATTTACGTCTTTGGGAAGAAAACCCACACTTCAGCTGCTCCCGGTTTTACTGTCATCTCGGTTTGTCGTTTCGCCGCCGACACAAACACGATCCAAACTTTTTCCGCAGTGGTGTCGATGATAATGAAGCAGCGGCTGGAGAATTCTCTCCTCACGCTTTACGTCTGTGAGCTGAGGAGGAGAAGGGAAGAGTGTGGGAGAAGAAGGAAGAAGACAAACTGAGTCTGAGGCTGCCACACCTCAGCCCACTCCCACATCCCGCTCACAAATCCAAAGAGACGTGGAGGAAAGTCCGAAGCGATTGTCTGGATCACGTCAGAAGGACGACCCAACAAGCACGAACCACCGCGATTATAGTGAAGAATAAACGTTTACATGATCCAGAGATAAATTAATTCGGCTTTAGAATCGGAAACAAATCTTTCTAAAACTCCGGCTAAAGTGGAGATTCTGGAAAACTACAGATGACAACCTTTTGCTCTGAGCAGCAGTCGCAATTCTTCTGATACAAACACTTTTCATGTGTTTGTATTTGCAGACACAGCTGATCAGACACAGTGGATCATATCGATGACGGAGTCGAATGAGGGCGCGGAGGTCAGCGATTTAGCCTCTTCTCCCTCCTACGAAGACCCAGTCGCTGTCGGTTTTGGATCCGACCTGGCGGACTGTTGTCTGGTGGATAATTTCTGGTGAAGATTTTAGGATGTCGCAGTCTTCGCTGCTTCAAAGATTCGTTTTCAGACTCTAATTTACTTTTTGTGTGTAAAAGATGGGTACAAACGAAGGGATACTCATGTACATGTACATGAAAGCTTTTTTTTTTTTTTTTTAACTGCTATGTGCACGATGTTATTTTGAAAAAAAAAAAATAGAAGAAAAATACTAATTTCTCAACATACCTGGCTATGTGTAAACATATCCCAAGTTTAATTCTGAATAATCATTTTCATTAGGAATTACGTGTCTTTTTAAAACAGAATTAATTTTTATTCCGAATGACATTATTTTTATTCGGAATTAATTTTTTTTAAAAGAAGTGGGGTCCAATTATTGACTTTTTCAATGAGACACTTATGCCCTATCATGCCTTAATTTTATTTAGTTATATATTTCTTCTATCGAAAAAAAGTAAATATGCAAACTGTGTGACGGTCTCAGGACAATAAAGTAAAAAAAAAACAGAAATGTAAAAGACTGTCCTGTTCCCAAACTTAACCAAACCCTCACCTTAACCAACACGTGTTTAACCATAAAAAATAAAATAACACACACTCGCTAGGACCAAACTTGGGTGATTTGACGGTGCCATGAGCAGTTTTCCGTGACAAAGTGACCGGAGCAGGCCTCTCCTTTGCCCGTGGTCTTACCTGCGCTCTGCCCACCGCTTTGTTGCGCTTTTCCCACCGCTCCAGACGCATAAAGAAACGCGATCGCCCCACAGCGTCACCGCATCTCCTGCAAAAATCCTCCTCGACACCGTCATGCCCCAACGAGACGCGAACGGTGCAGTTTCCCCGCGATATTCAGCGGAAAAACAGGCCTGCAACGCGCGCTGTTAGCATCCACACCGACACACCGACACCACGCAGCCACTCACCCGCTTTGTGCAGCTCCGATCTCGGACGCAGCAGGACCGAGTCGAGGAGGCGCTGTTTCCGCTGGTTCTGGCTCTCCCGGGACCGGCACAGCTCCTCCTCGTAGTCCGCAGTGAGCCGCTGGTTCATCAGAGCTCGCAGCACCGTGTCTCTGGACATTTTTGCGGGTTTTTGCAGCGTTAGCTCCGACAGAACCTAGCCCTGACCTGTTGCTGCGCGTCCCATTGACTTCCGGTGTTCCTGAGGCCCGTCTGCGCATGCGCCCCGACACCTCAGCAAAAGGAGTAAACTGTAATTAAACTCTTAACATCTGTAATTCTCCAGTGAGTCCTTCCCTAAGCCCGTAAGGAGACGATTTATTATGTTCACAAGTCAAAAAAATAAGTCAAAATAATAAATAAATAGATGTACCTCCTCCTCTGTGCTCAGGGCATCACTGTCTCTCATCCAGGTGTTTTTTTTTTTATTGTTTCTCTTAGTTTTTTCATTGTTTCTCTTAGTTTTTAAACTAAGCCAGGCTCCTACACAACTCTATGAAGTTGGCCCTTCATCAAACTCAAACCTTCACAAAAACTATGCAAATCGTTTGTGCTCCGTTTGTGCTGCAAAAAGTTTTGTTTGTGCTACTTTAGTTTTTGAGAAATTAACAATTCTTTTACAGGTCAAATTGGGGTCAACCCCCCAGGAAGCTTAAACATGCACTAAAACGCCCAAAATGGTGTCAATCATTTGTGCTTCGTCTGTGCTGTTTTGCTAAAAGTTTTGTTTGTGCGATTATGGTTCCAACTTCATGCAGGTTCCTACACAGTTTTAGTTTATCTGATAATCCGTTCCACAGATTAACTCCACATAAAGAAAGAGTTTTTACACTCCAAATGTAAATAATAATAATTAAAGGGGAACTCCGGCATGTGTGAAGCTAAAGTCCGTTTCTAGAGGTGGTGGAATTCTGTCAGAAGCCAAAAACCGGCACAGGTCAGTGTTTCCTCGGTGGAGATCTCACTGTGGCAGTGAGTCTGTCAAGGCAACAAACTAGTGTAGTGATGGGGGCAAGTTCTTAACTTCCACGTAAAACGACAATTTGCTTCACACTGAAGAAGCTTAACACCACTTTAACCCATCTTACAACAGCCACGAGTCTAACAAACAAAACGCTCTGCCTGGTTCACTCATTAGTGTCTGGAAACGTTAGAAAACATCTTTATAAGCACCTTACACTTCCCTCTGCTGATTTCCCAAAAGACTCGATTGTCGACTCCAGAAGCAACAGGTGAGGATCGACTACTGACGGTGAAGAAGAAGAGAAACTGAAAGTTGTTGAAAGAAAAAAAAAAGGAAAATGGTTCGGGAATGTATTTTCTAGTATTTTAAAAAAATATATAATTCACTCGTAAATAAATGGGATTAGAAACGACATCGACGATCGAGTCTTTTGGTTTAATAATAATATTGTTGCACTTTTGACCCCTGTGGCGCCTCAGCAGTTTTCATACGGCTTTAAGTGTTATTTACAGGTCCACTTTCAAACTGCCAATTTGTATTATTATTATTTTTTTGTGTTAACTACTCAAATGTGACATGTTGACTACTCTATAAGTGTGTACGGTTTGATTATTGATTATGTGAATAAATAAATACACTGAAATTAAATGTTAAATGTTAAAATGTTTAGTTTTGTCCATTTATTAATGTATTTATTTATTTATTTTAACGAGCACAGCACATATTAAAGGAAGTGTATGTTTTTAAACATTCTGACTAATTGTACTATTGCTGTATTGTGTAGAAAAATTGAAAAATATTTTGTCTTTGGCTCTTGACATTTGTCTTGACGGTCGTGTCGTTGATGAATTGTATTTTAGAGGATAATAACACTGATGAATTTGGTAAATGCACATTTTAGAGGATTTTGACGACAATAAATCTGAGTATTTTTAGAAGATGGTGATGAATTTGAACATTTGATCATTGTAAATGTTTCAGGATGAATTAGATTGTGATTATATGAGAGAGACACAGTTACTGATGAAATGTTGTTATAGTCGGTCTGATATAAATCGATAAGTAGATAAATCTGGCACAGAGAATCTTTTCTTTCTCAGATTAATGCTTTCTGTGCACTGTCCTTGATTTAAATAAACAAATAAAATAAATCACAACTGAACCTGTGTCTCCAGGGCCTTCACCTGCAGACAGAGACACATCCAAGTCAGAATCAGAATGACTTTTATTCATCCCTGAGGGGAAATTTTCTTTGTTACAGATGCAACCGACCAAGAACATGTAGTTAGAATCAAATATCAAGTGTAAAAGTTAAGCACCAGTGCAAAAGGATGAAAAGACAATTAAGAACTTAACGTTTGCTTAATTCCAAAAAAGTGTGTTTCATTCTCAGTTTATGGACAGACCAGGCCTCATGTGAAAGCTCAGAATGAATGAATGAATGAATGAATGAATCAGTGTCAGTCTGTTTACATAAAAGTGATTTAAAAAACTCACTTGTAGTTTCGTAACCAGACCAACAGAGGGCAGTGTAGACCAGTGATTTATCCGTGGATCTATTCACATAGCTACTGTATCCTGCCCCCTTCTCTTTTTCCTTTTTATTAAATACTATTATACAATTATTAACAATAAATGAAACACAAAACAGTCACTCTCACCTTTTTGTTGAAAATCAAACTCCTAAACAGGACCGTGAACACTCGTATCGCTCACAGGCTCCTGAATATGTGCAGTTTAAATCCATTTTGTTTGCTTTTTCTTGAGTTACCTTAAAACTTTCTTAAAATTCACCGCCAGTATTGAACAGTTTGATGTATTCAGTTCCGAGATTCATGTATATGTCTCATTTTGGTCAGCAAATTGGTGTAATTAGATGATTTACTGACCAATGTTGACCCAAAAGACGTCATATCGTTGAATTCATATCCCTTAGTTACTTTAAATGATAAATAAAAGTTGGTAAATAGTAAAAATTGCCACATTTAAGTCACTCAAAGCGCTTTACATCAAGGAACCACTCACCCATTCACACACACACACACACACTCATACACCAGTGTACGCAGACACTGGAGGAACGAGGGGGGTCAAGTGTCTTGCTCAAGGACACGACGACAGCACCGCCAACCTGTGAGTCACTGAATCTGACCCCTCTACCAATGATGCTTATGTCAAGAACGAGATTCAAACGTCAATTTACACATCAGCGGACAAACGCGCAGCTACAGAAGACATTTAGGTCGTTTGATTTGCGTATTTGTTCGGGCAACTAAGAAATGTGCGTTCTTTTACAATGGAACATATAATATTAGTGAAATCATAATAGAAATAACAACAACAACAAAATGGGCCGAAAAAGGAGTGGGAATTTATATAATCCCACCGCCCTCTTCTAATTGAACACAATGAGCTTTATTTTTTTTTGTAATTTTACATTAAATTTATGAACTATTTACAAGTGCAGATCATGAGTGACGGTTCTGTCCTGGTTACATAACAGAAGTGTCACTGTTCTCCATTTATTCTGATTCATTCAGACTGAACACGGACAGAAGAAGACGGAGATAAACACATTTCCAGCATTAAATTGTCTGGTTGTTCTGTGTGTGTTTGTCCATCCATCCATCTTCTCCCGCTTAATCCAGCTGGGTCGCGGGGGCAGTGCGCTGCCCAATCCTCATAGCACCTGACCCCCCCTATGAACCCCTCTGCAGGTGGTGAGCCCACAGGAGGGTGGACAACATGGTCCTTGATGTTAGTTCATAGGGGTGCGGGCATGTTTTAGGTTGATGGGGGAAACCGGAGTACCCGGAGGAAACCCATCCAGACACAGGGAGAACATGCAAACTCCACACAGAAAGGCCCGGGCGACCCGGGGATCGAACCCGCAACCTTCTTGCTGTGAGGCCTGAGTGTTGCCACTCCCCGTGCCGCCGTGTGTGTTTGTCAGAATTGTTATTCTACCGGTGGACTAAAGTTTTAAAGTTTTACTCACAAGGATCTGACAGTCGGACACAGTTTGTCAAAGGTTTGTTGAGGAAATATTCTCGATCTTTTGACGATAATCCTTTCACAGAATTTGACAAACTGCTGAGTTCTGCCGTATTTCTGTTGCCAAAATGCACAACCGAGTCTGCGTCACCACTGTTCACGAACACTAAAAGGGTCTAGAATTAATTAATTAATTTATTTAACCTTTATTTAACCAGGAAAAGTCTCAGGAAAAGATTAAAAATCTCTTTTACAACAGCGTCCTGGCCAAGACAGGCAGCAGTTCAGTCACATGTTTGTTACAGGACGCTATCGATCACAACACACACAGATAATAACATTTTACACTTCAGAAATATGTCATCACAGTTTCTAGATCTAAAATGTCAGACTGTTTCATAATATACACAAGACAATGAGGAAAAGCAGCTGCATCCAGATGTTACGGCATCAGTTATAATACATGAGAATAAGGAAATTAAAGATACCAACCAACCATATTACACAGAGGTGCCATATTCAACCATGCGACATTTGTGTTTTTTGTTTTGTATTTGCGTTTAAAGAAACATTTAAAACTATATTCTCAGTCTGTGCTCTACACAGCAAAAAAACGCCTTTCAAAAAGAAGAAAAAAATACAAATTTTGAGGTAAAAATGCCTATTTTAAGTGAAATTATCTGCCAGCGCAGTAAGAAATTTCCACTTACCAAGTTTTCTTAAAACAAGATGAAATATGAATCTTGTTCTAAGCAGAAAACACGAGTTTCAAGTATTTATGGCAAGATTTTTCACCTTATTGGTTTGAGAAGGAAGTTAAAGAGGCTTAACCTGGACTGAGTTAATATAAAAAGTGCTTAGAATAAGTTGTAATATCGAGATAAGATAAATCAGGAGGGAAAATCTGGAAACAAGTCAAAAATATCTCATCTTATTAAGTAAAAAAATCTTAAAATTGGTCTTTTAAGATGAATCTGCTTAAGTCCAGTCAGTTTAACTATGCTAGAAAATCCTTTGTGCAGTGCAGTATTGGCTGGTATCAGGTTTTTTTTTAGCAGATTCTTAAACCCAAAGTGTCGGTGTCATAGGAGAAAAGGTCAGACTGGTGCATCCCGAACTGCATCACCAAATGTAGCGTCACAATATTCCTGTATTTTTGCGCAGCTCCACAAAACACAGCCCCGTATTTCAGCGCCGTTATCTTCCACAATCTGTATTCCACAAGGAGGATCTGGGAGCACGACACGGCTGCGGTTTGGAGGGGAAATCCTTCGCTCTCTTGTCCAAACACATCCACAAAGCTCACCTTCAGACGCAGTGAGCCCGGGCGTCACCCAGGGGCACCCACCCGCGTCCGCCCCAACAAAGTGCCCTGTGTCTGGGTGTCCCCCGGCTGACGGGGCCGAGCCGGGACCGGGAGACGGATCGGCCCCTTAACCACGGGCCGTCGCTCGCATCTGGTTTGCATCAGGCCGAGGTGAGACGGGGTAAGGGAGGCAGGTTTTCCGAGGGAGACGGAGGCTTTTGGAGTTGTAATTTTAGTTTGGCCGAATCGGGGATGGCGGCGGTTGGGTCGGCGTAGGGAAGCAGACTCGATACCAGGAGTTAGTGTGGACAAAAGTATAGAAAATCAGATAATAATAAGACAAAGAATCGACACTAAAGTCACAGGACAAAGCGCTGTTTTGTCTGTAAATAAATTCCTATTCTTAAGTGAGCTTCATTTGGCTGGAGCTGAATGCTGTGGGTGACGTCACACTCGGTTATTTCACTCTTTATAACAGAGGTGTCAAACTCATTTAGGTCCGGAGGCCATATACAACCTTCTTTGATCCCAAAGGGGCCGGATCAGAAAACTCACGGCATATATACCGCAAAAATAGAAATAAGTCCAGAGAAGCACAAATCTATTACAGAAATCTTTTTTATTTGATTTTATTTGACAAAATATTATAATATTATGCTAGCGATCAAGTAGCTTGCTTTCACAGCAGCATCACTGACCTCTTGGTTCCAGGTGAAAACACACGCCTGTTTCTTCAGTCCGAGCAATAATTCATTTTTCTTCTGTCTTCTCAATTCTCCATCCAAGTCATTTATTTTTTGCTGTGTCTTGTAGTGGCGTTTAAGATTATATTCCTTGAACGCCGCCAGTTGTTGCAAACACACCAAACACACAGGTTTCCCATTCACCTCCATGAACAAATCCATTTTTCTGGGGAAATCCTGCACTCAGCTCCACTTTTCTCATTTTTGACATTTTGCTGATGAGGGTGTCACAGTCGACAGTCAAAACGGTCATCCTTTAAGAGCGTTGGGAGGCACCACAGAGCGGTGGGAGGCACCACACACAGAAGCGCTGGAGATGGTGCTATGCAAAGCGGCACAAAAAATTACCAGAAAAATCTGAAAATTTTTTATATTTTAATAGAAAATCAGCCGAGGGCCAGATTAAAGGTCTTGGAGGGCCGGATCTGGCCCCCGGGCCGCATGTTTGACACCTGTGCTGTATAAGATCAGAACAGGTATAAGAGCACGTGGACGAGTGTACGACCGGGTACGACTGAGGGTCACACAGATATAAGACCACGTGGGAACAGAAAGGAAAGTGCTGCGATTTAACGTTGAAAATCTCATTCTATTGTCTAAAGAAAGAGTTTTTTAGGATCGTCGTGGCATCAGTCGTGGTCGTGGTCCGATTCTTCTCATCGCATAGTTCCTCAGTCTGTAGGCAGAACTGTGATGAAGTGACTCACAGCAACAAGGTTCTGGGTTCGACTCCGGGGCCGGGCCTTCCTGTGTGTTGTTTGCATGTTCTCTCTGTGTCTGGGTGGGTTTCCTCTGGCCACTCTGGTTTCCTCATCACAGGTCAAAGGCAGCAGAGTAAGCGGGGACTCCCAGACTTCCTTCGCCCCAGACACTTCCTCCAGCTCCTCCGGGGGGACCCTGAGGCGCTCCCAGAGTCCCTCCAGCGTGTCCTGGGTCTTCCCCGGGGCCTCCTTCCCGTGGGACATGCCCGGAACACCTCCTGAGGGAAGCGTCCGGGAGGCATCGTGAACAGATGCTCCTCCCCTCAGCTGCTCCTCTCCATGTGGAGGAGCAACGGCTCTACTCCGAGCTCCTCCCGTGTGACTGAGCTCCTCATTTCACTGCTTGTGTCAGTGATCTCGTCCTTTCGCTCGTTCCCCAGAGCTCAGGACCACAGGTGAGGGGAGGAACGTGACTGAGGTAAATCCAGAGCTTTGCCTTTGGGCTCAGCTCCTTCTTCACCACAACAGGTCCTGATACGGCGACCGCATCACTGCCGCCGCTGCTCTCCACACACCTTCACTAGGATCATCTGAATCATTACAGCCCTGGATTTGTCAGTCTCCTCTGAGCGGTAAAAACTACAGCTTCATGACATCACAAGGTGGAGCAGAGCATTTTGAGCTTTGTAGATGTAAACAGACGGATGCAGGATCAGTCAAACACGTGTGAATGAAACAAAACACAACTCCAGCTCTGTTTTTGAGCGGGTAACAACATTATAACACAACTTGAAGCTCACAAGAGTCCATTCTGTGTAATTTAGGACGTTTAACACAGTTGTCCAAAGTAGATTTCGGTGGACCAGTGCTACAGCTGACGTTATCTTTGAAGCGTCTTCATGTGGCGCTGACTTGGTAATGGAAGCTCACTAAAAGCGTATCATTGGCTGTCGTGGCCCTCTGACATATGAGGAACATCTGCTGCGTCGTTACATAAGACGGTTTTCTTAGAAAGCCGTGATTTGTAAACCTCACAGAGCTCCTCAGAGAATATGTTCTGTCTCGAATGCACCGAGGTCCTGTACCGCGCAAAACTGACTCTTGTGAGCTGCTTCTGTTTGAGAGAAGAGCTCAGCCTAAATACTGGAGGGCAACGACGTAACTTAACTCATCTGTACTTTACTTAAGCACGTTTGAGGCCACGTATCTGTCCTTTTTACTCAACAGCCTTTCTGAAATGGACTGAAAAGTAAAAAGCACTTTTCTTTACGGTTTGAGACCTGCTGAAATGGCTGCGACTTATTTTTAACACGTTTGATTTGAGTAAAAGTCCCAACTTTGAGCAAACCAAACACAAAAACACAAGAATCTCTTAAAATCGGCCAAATTTTTTCCAAACTCAATACATTTGATACTTTAATTGTTCTAAAAAAAACTCTGCAAAATACATGTACTTTTCATTCTTTAAGTACATTTTTAAACAAGTACTTCAAGATTTAGATGTGGATTTTTCATGTGATAATTTTACTTTTACTTGAGTCACTTGTTTTTTTTTTGTTTTTAGTCGATACTTTTTACTTTTACTCCACTACATTTAAGACCCTGTATCTGTACTTTTTACTCCACTATCCTTTGTGAACTGGACTAAAACTGGACTAAAAAGTACTTTTCTTTAAGGTTTGAGAGCTGCTGAAATGGCCGAAACGTATTTTTTAGCACATTTAATTTGAGAATCACCTAAAATCAGCTAAATCATCATCGAAATCACTACATTTGATACTTTAATTGTTCTAAAATTTTGGAAAATACATGTACTTTTTACTCTTTATGTACATCTTTAAACAAGTGCTTCACTAGTTTTACTTCAGTAGATTTTTTCATGTGATACTTTTACTTGAGTAACTTTTTGCCCCTGTATCTGTACTTTTACTTGAGTGACAAAACTGAGTACTTCTTTTCACCACTTTTGCTTTTTTGGCACTAATAGTCCTCACAGTGGGAAGAGTAACTGCAACTTTTACACACAAGTAAACAAGTTACAAGTTACACTGTATTTCTGAAAAGTACAATTTCTTCAAGTAAATGTACTCAAGTAAATGTAACAGAGTACTACCAGTGTTGGAAGGGAATGAAGTACAAAAGTAAAAGTACTATATTTATAAATGATACAACATGAAGTCATTTTTACAGGGGATACTTTTTACTTTTAAGACCCTGTATCTGTACTTTTTACTCCACTACCTTTGTGAACTGGACTGAAAAGTAAAAAGTACTTGAGTTAACGTCCCAACTTTGAGCAAACCAAACACAAAAATCACAAAAACAGCTACAAAAATAAATAAAAAAATCAGTTGAATCACTTAAAATCGTCATCAAAATCACTACTTATTTTACTTTAATTGCGCCAAAATCCTGCAAAATACATGTACTTTTTACTCTTTAAGTACATTTTACTTCAGTAGATTTTTTCATGTGATACTTTTACTTTTACTTGAGTAATCTTATGTAGGGTGACCAGATTTTCACTCTGAACTCTAAACTGGGACGCACTAAATAAAACGGTGAAAAGAGCGCGGAACTTTGTGCGTTCTCCTTCTGCCGCTGCATTTTTGTGCTTTGTGCTCATTCGCAAACACGGATTTCAGTATTTTGGCGAAATAAATGACAATTTATGCTCCTTTTTACTGCTGCCAGGGATCAGACAGTCCTGTTTTAGACCTGGTTTAGTCGTAGTTTCGTCCTGGTTTAGCTCAAATCGGTCACGAATACAGAGATTTCTTGGGAAAAATCAGTGGTTTTGGATAAATCTGCCGCGACATGTGACACGGGGCTCAAACCTGGGACTGTCCCGGGTAAAAAAAAAAAAAAAAAAAAAAAGGACGTCTGGGCACCCGCTAAACTTTTACTTCAGCGATAAAACCGAGCACTTCTCCCGTCCCGATCCCCGGTTGTCTCGTCCGCGCTTCCCGCTCGACCCCGGGGACATTCCGATATCCTGGAAAGTTCTTCGCTTCTAGGAACGGGACTCCGTGGAGTTGCAGATTTTACGCGGACGCGGAGATTTACGGCGGGCACTTCCGGGCGCTGCTGGCACACACGTCCGCCGGGATGCGCGCCTTATCCGCGTGACGTCGGGATTATCGGGATTCTCCGGGCCGCGGCGGACGACGTCAGCGCTTCCGGAGGACGTCCCTGCCAGGAGTTTAACGTTTAGTCACAAGAGATCAGCCCCGGATTTTCACACTTCCCTGGGAAAAAAAAGAACGGTATTTACCTTTGATTTAAGAGCGACAGAAGGAGGGAGAGAGGGAGGGAATGAGGGAGGGAAATATAGAAGGAGGGAGGGAATGAAGGAGGAAGGGAGGATGGAAGGAGCAAAGGAGAGAGGAGAAAAGGAGGGAGAGAGGGAATGAGGGAGGAAGGGAGGGAAATATGGAAGGAGGGAGAGAGGGAATGAGGGAGGAAGGGAAGGAGAGGGAGGAAGGGAGGGAAAAGGGAAGGAGCAAAAGAGAGAGGAGAAAAGGAGGGAGCGAATGAGGAATGAAGGGAGGGAAAAGGAAAGGGGCAAAGGAGAGAGGAGAAAAGGAGGGAGAGAGGGAATGAGGGAGGGAGAGAGGGAATGAGGGAGGGTGGAAGGGAGGGAGAGAGGGAAATATGGAAGGAGCAAAGGAGAGAATGAGGGAGCGAATGAGGAATGAAGGGAGGGAAAAGGAAAGGGGCAAAGGAGAGAGGAGAAAAGGAGGGAGGGAATGTGGAATGAAGGGAGGGAAAAGGAAAGGGGCAAAGGAGAGAGGAGAAAAGGAGGGAGGGAATGTGGAATGAAGGGAGGGAAAAGGAAAGGGGCAAAGGAGAGGAGAAAAGGAGGGAGAGAGGGAATGAGGGAGGAAGGGAGGGAGAGAGGGAATGAGAGGGAGGAAGGGAGGGAGGGAAATATGGAAGGAGGGAGAGAATGAGGGAGGAAAGGAAGGAGAGAATGAGGGAGGAAGGGAGAGAAAAATGGAAGGAGGGAGAGAGGGAATGAGGGAGGAAGGGAAGGAGAGGGAGGAAGGGAGGGAAAAGGGAAGGAGCAGTGGAAAGAGGAGAAAAGGAGGGAGCGAATGAGGAATGAAGGGAGGGAAAAGGAAAGGGGCAAAGGAGAGAGGAGAAAAGGAGGGAGTGAGGGAATGAGGGAGGAAGGGAGAGAGGGAATGAGGGAGGGAGGAAGGGAGGGAGAGAGGGAAATATGGAAGGAGCAAAGGAGAGAGGAGAAAATGAGGGAGCGAATGAGGAATGAAGGGAGTGAAAAGGAAAGGGGCAAAGGAGAGAGGAGAAAAGGAGGGAGTGAGGGAATGAGGGAGGAAGGGAGTGAGGGAATGAGGGAGGAAGGGCGGGAAATGTGGAAGGAGGGAGAGAATGAGGGAGGAAAAGAAGGAGAGAATGAGGGAGGAAAAGAAGGAGAGAATGAGGCAGGAAAGGAGAGAAATATGGAAGGAGGGAGAGAGAGGAGAAAAGGAGGGAGAGAGGGAATGAGGGAGGAAGGGAAGGAGAGGGAGGAAGGGAGGGAAAAGGGAAGGAGCAAAAGAGAGATGGAGAAAAGGAGGGAGAGAGGGAATGAGGGAGGAAGGGAGGTAAAAGGGAAGGAGGGAGGGACAGAATGAGGGATGAAGGGAGGGAAATAGGGAAGGAGAAAGAGAGTGAGGGAGTAAGGAAGAGAAGAAAAGGAGGGAGAGAGGGATGAAGGGAGGGAAATGTGGAAGGAGAGATAGAATGAGGGACGAAGAGAGAGAAATATGGAAGGAGGGAAGGGGAAATGAGGGATGAAGGGAGGGAAATAGGAAAGGAGGGAGGGAATGAGGGATGAAGGGAGGTAAAAGGAAGTCGCGAGAGAGAGGAGAAAAGAAGGGATGAAGGGAGGCAAATAGGGATGGAGGGAGAGAGAAGAAATGAAGGGAGAGAGGGAAAAAATGAAGGAAAGAGAGTGAAAGAGAGAGGGGATGAGAGAAAGAGAGGGATAGAAAGAGGAGGAAGATAGAAGAAGTGAGAGAAAGGGGGAGAGGGATGGAGACATGGAGGGAGAGAGAAAAAATAGAGAGAGAAAGAGGGGAAGGAAGGAGAGGGTGAGAAAGAGGAGAGAGACATAAGGGGAGTTAGGGAAAAGAGGTTGAAAGAGAGAGGGAGGAAAGAGAAAGGATAAAGAAGGAAAGAAAGAGGAGGAAGACAGAGGGATTGAAAGAAAAAGGGGAGAGAGAGAGAGAAAGAGATGGAGACACGGAGGGAGAGAGAAAGAGGGAAGGAAGGAGAGCGTGAAAGAGAGAGGAAGAGACACACGGGGGAGGTTATAGAAAAGAAGTTGAACAAGAGCTCCTCCAGCGGGGCAAAATACGCCCGTACTTTGAATTATTGTATATAGAATTCTAGAATCGGAATTCCACCAATCAGATCGCAGCAACAGAACTTAAAGACACTACAAAGCTTTAATGTGTCAAAGCTCAAAGACTTCAAAGCTTTGAAGTGTCCACAGACGGACGGACGGACGGACAGCGCCATACCATAATATGTCCCGTTTTATCACGGGCGTATAAAAACGAGGCTAGGCGGAAAAGGCGGAGACAAGAGTCGTCACTGCTGCGCAGTATTTATTGCAGAGCCGCTCGTTTTTAGGTCTCTAGCCTCTACTAATCCTTTTGTTCTCAAAAATGAGTGACCGGCTTTGCAAACTCGTTGGAGGCCTCAACGTCAACACAGACGACGATGGGCAACACTTTGAGCAATATGGTACGTCCACCGACATCGTGGTGAAGAACAAGGAGCTGCAGCTCTCCCGCTGCTTCGGCTTTGTGACCTACGCGTCCCCGGAGGAGGCCGACGCCGCGATGGCGGCCAGGCCGCACACCATCGACGGCAACACCGTCGAGTTAAAGCGAGCTGTGGCGAGAGAAGATGCCAACAGACCCGAGGCTTTGGCCAAGGTTAAGATTTTCTTAACCTTCGTCGGTGGTCTAAAGGAAGACATTGAAGTGGAGCACCTGGTCGAGCATTTTTCCACTTTCGGCGAGGTAGAGGAGGCCGAAGTCATCTCTGAAAAAGTGGAGGTGAAAAAGGCCCTGACCAAGCAGGAGATGCAGGCGACACGAGGCTCGATGGCTCTTAGCGTGCGAGGCCGCGGAGGCATGATGAGGGGCAATCAAAATGGCTACGGTGGCAGAGACTTCGGCGGAAGCTACGGCTACGGAAATGGCGGCGGCTATGGCGGTGGCTATGGAGGCTACAGAGGCCCGTACGGGGGTGGTTACGGCGACCAGGGCAGTGGCTATGGGGGTGGAAACGGCTACAACGACTTCGGCAGCGGCTACGGTCAGCAGCACTCCGGTTATGGCCCCATGAAAGGACCTTTCGGGGGCCAGAGAAGCTCGGCTCCCTACAGCAGAGGGGGTGGTGGTGGCGGATACCCCACGGTGGGCTACGGTGGTGGCTATTAAGTCAGAGACAATGGGAAATCGATTGTCCCCACCCCCATCCTTCATCCATCTGGATTCCACAAGCCAAAATCGGTAATGGGGCTTCTGCTGTGAAACCACGGCAGAAAGTGACAGAGCCCCAATGATAACGAAGACCTCAGACCAAACAGGTAGGAAGGTCACTTCCCAAAACCTGGTAGACAAAGCAGATGTTGCCGTTTCAACTAGGACACAAACCAATACAACGATCCCTTTTTATTATGTATATACGCTTACAATGGGTAGGCGTCGTTTATAGTGAATTTTATTTTGCCGCCACTTGTTTTTGCATTTCGTCGTAGGGTCGTTTTTTTGACAAGCTCTTTTTATTTTATAATATTTGCATTTAAAGCAAGTAGTATAGATTTTGTTTCCTGGTGTGGTTTCAGTGTATCAATATGGGCAAGCATGTTACTTTAACCTTTAGTTATGTTCTACAACCTCAACTTGTTTGACTGCACTACACTGGTTTATTTGATATAAATGACAGGAGCAGGATCGCTTCTCACCCCATATTCTGTTCCATTCACATAGTGTAGATTAAAATATTGTTAGTGTTCCATGCAGATAGATTGTATATTGTATACTTTGTCTGGAGATCAAAACCTGTTTACCTACTTGCTTATGTATGTTCATTTTATATAAAACTTTATACCACTTAGCTTAGTTATTTACTTATTTAACCAGACTTCTAAGTTGTTTCACAGGTCTTACAATATAAATGATATCACCTTTGAATTAGTAGTTAAGTGAAATCTCAACAGTTTATTCGTAACTTCAGGTGGGTGAAGCATGTATACCAGTAGTCTACCCACAGCCAATGCATGTAGGCTTGGAAGGGTTTGCTTGATTTATACCTGTATATTATATTTATGTGGACTTGAGGGCTGTTATTTACCTTTTATTATTCCCTATATTTAAGTGTTCTAACTCATATTCCAGTAGGCTATCCCCAGCCAAAATAGCCGTAGCAGTTTTTTATACGCCCGTGATAAAACGGGACGTATTATGGTATGGCGCTGTCCGTCCATCCGTCCGTCCGTCCGTCCGTCCGTCCGTCCGTCCGTGGACACTTCAAAGCTTTGAAGTCTTTGAAGCTTTGTCTTCATGAAAGATCTGAACTCTCTTCTCAAATGTTCTGCTGCTGAAAGCGAGAACAACCCACATTCTCTGCTTCTTTGAGCTTTGACACATTAAAGCTTTGTAGTGTCTTTAAGTTCTGTTGCTGCAATCTGATTGGTGGAATTCCGATTCTAGAATTCTATATACAATAATTCAAAGTACGGGCGTATTTTGCCCCGCTGGCGGAGCTCTTGTTATAGACTACAGGACCCTGTTGATTACCTGGGGTCGATTGTGATAGGAGTCTGAAATATCTCTTTAGGATATCTACATCCAGCAATATAGGTATGTAAATCAACCTGTCTTCACTCTGTGTTGTTTTTGAGATGGTGCACAAATTATTATACCATTACAGTTATTAAATTGTTATTTGCGATTTATCTAGCTAATAAAGTAGATGGGTATGTTCACACCTTATATCCTGAACTAAAGGGGACACTAAAAATACATTGGTGTCCGCACAGTATTCCCACATGTGTTCGTTTTCTCTGCCTCTCTTTTTCTCCCAGGTTGCTATGCTAACCTGGATACAGGGCATCACTCTGCAAATGGCGGGGTGTGTCTTCATGCAACGAAGAAATGGAGGGAATATGCCGCCTTCACTACAGGTGAAGTCCATGTTACAGGGATTCTGAACGACAAGCCTCAAAACAACTAATGTAAAGAATTTATATAGTATTTGCTTCTTAAACTAAACCAATTTGGTTAATGTTTAGGGAGATGGTACTTTGGGCATTATTTTGTGAATTAAATTATTTTTTTAGTGTGGTTTCTTCTGTATTATTGACTTCCTTCAATATAGAAACAGTATAATAACTGGTACATATTTTTAAGAGAATAATATTCATATTTTGGTCAACGAGTCACCCAAAACATAAGTGTAAGGAATAAACCCCAAACAAACATGAATATAACAAAGCAATTTGGAGGGTATGAAAATGACATGAGAATACTGTATTATAAATGAACTTTTCCATTGGCTAGTTGATTGAAAAAGTGGATGGTATTGCCATACAAAAAAAAAACAAGAGCTCCGCCAGCGGGGCAAAATACGCCCGTACTTTGAATTATTGTATATAGAATTCTAGAATCGGAATTCCACCAATCAGATCGCAGCAACAGAACTTAAAGACACTACAAAGCTTTGATGTGTCAAAGCTCAAAGAAGCAGAGAATGTGGGTTGTTCTCGCTTTCAGCAGCAGAACATTTGAGAAGAGAGTTCAGATCTTTCATGAAGACAAAGCTTCAAAGACTTCAAAGCTTTGAAGTGTCCACGGACGGACAGACGGACGGACGGACGGACGGACAGCGCCATAACATAATACGTCCCGTCTTACACAACGGGCGTATAAAAAGATATGAGCTGTAGGTTTGGGCCTATTCATGGGTTTCAGCTAATGAGTCTTTGTTCAAAAGATTTGGTGAGAATCTTTACCTGTTATAGTGTTGTTGCTATAACAAAGACATAAGCAAAATCTATATATATATATATATATATATATATCCCTGAAAACCATGAATATACATTTATTATAATTAGGCTGAGAAACTTTAGAACAATATCCAATTGCAATTTTAAGGACAATCATTGCAATTATCTCTGCAATTTAAGCTTAAAAAAAAAAAAGAAAAAATCTTGGCACCCAGTTTAAGTAAGAAGCTGGTAAATTACAGTTAGATTTTGGGGGATGGGATCTATAGTCTCCAGTGGAAATGCAAACATTAGCTCAGTAACTATTACAAGAGCTCCGCCAGCGGGGCAAAATACGCCTGTACTTTGAATTATTGTATATAGAATTAAGTTAGAATTTGTCAAACCTAGTTAAAGATGAATTGCTGGTGCAGTTTGGAAGTTTGACATTCCTAGGTGAGACGGTTGTGGAGTTAGAGCGCGGACAAGACATTGTCCACAGACAGACGGACAGACGGACAGACAGACGGACGGATAATCAATAGGGAAATGTGGCTCTTGCAGTAGGAGTATGAGTATGACATCATCACATTCTAGAATCGGAATTCCACCAATCAGATCGCAGCAACAGAACTTAAAGACACTACAAAGCTTTGAAGTGTCCACAGACGGATAGACGGACGGACGGACGGACAGCGCCATACCATAATACGTCCCGTCTTATTACAATAAAAAGAGAGAGGGAGGAAGGTGAGAAACGGGTTTACAGGGAGAGAAAAAGAAGGGAGGAAAACAGAGGAACACAGAGAGAAAAAGAGGGTGAGAGAAAGAGAGGAAGGAGGGAGACGGTGAGAGACAGAGAGAGAAGAGAGGAGAGAGACATCAGGGGAGTTATAGAGAAAAGAGGTTGAAAGAGCGAGAGAGCGGTTTACAAAGGGAAAAAAGAGGAGGGAGACACAGAGGGAGTAAGAGAAAGAGGGAGATTGATGGAGACGTGGAGGGCGAGTGAAAAAGAGGGTGACATTTGACGGAAGGAGGGAGATGATGAGAGAAAGAAAGAGAGAGGAAAGAGAGACATGGAGTAGAGGTGTGCAAAAATAAAAGAGTATTTTGTGAAATCTTTTAGCAATTTTTTGTGAATTTTTATCGGAAGGAAACTTATTTATGCGATTCGCTCGTCGTATTCACTGTTTTCACGATTAAAATGGACGTATTCCATATTTATTTTGCACTGGTAGTGGCTTAAAAAAGAATTATTGTCGCTAAAATGGATTTGGAGCTTAAAAAAACCGCAGTATATAATGCGTAATTTATCGATAATCGTCATGAATCGCCATATCGTGTTAGGACATTACCGTATCTACTGACCCTTGGATTCCCAGATCTAAGATGGAGGGAGCTGGAGAAGAGGAAGAGGGAGGGAGAAAGAGGAAACCCAAAGATCCGGAGCGTTTGTGGGGCAGGAGAGGAGCTTAGAGGTGCTTAAGTTCGGAGCCGGCAGAGAAAGAACGCACACAGATCAGGGTCTTTTTATTAATGATGAGGGAACACCGGCACTTCTGAGTTTCCCAAGTGGGATTTTATGTTTTAAAAAGTCGAATGTGCGTTTGACTTCTATGGTAATGTGTCCAGACGTCTTTATTTACCCGGGGCAGTCCCAGTTATGAGCCCTGTGTCCCCTGTCACAGCAGATTTATCCAAAACCACTGATTTGTCCCAGTTTTATACGCGAAATGTCCCTATTTTTGACCAATTCTAGTCAGAAAGTTGATATCATTTTATCTGTTCGAATGTTAAGATGTGTCAGAACGCCACTGGTGTTCATTTTCATATATTTTGTTTGTAAAATATATGTACCTTTGAGTGATGTGACCTTTTACTTTGCAAGAGCGAGTGAGAAATAGTAGCCGTGAAAAAGACAATAGAGAGAAATAGAAAAGGTGTAAAGAAAAGACGTCAAAAACGCGACTTAAGATGGAGGTGTACAGACGAACACGGCAACGATATTGTTGGTATTTTGTATTTAGTTATTTACTTTTTTTCTCTTCATGCCGAACGTGATTGATTGATATGTTTGCGCTGAGCAGAGGAGGGAGCGGCGGTCGTCCAACAGAAGCTGACCACATCACGTCAAGTGAAATTTACTCAAATCATGATAAAACATTCTTAATTCAAGTCATCTAAAAGTTGAACTCCGGCACGTTTGAAGCTAAAGTCCGTTTCTAGAGGTGGTGGAATTCTGTCAGAAGCCAAAAAACGGCACAGATCAGTGTTTCCTCGGTGGAGATCTCACTGTGGCAGTGAGTCTGTCAAGGCAACAAACTAGTGTAGTGATGGGGGCAAGTTCTTAACTTCCACGTAAAACGACAATTTGCTTCACACTGAAGAAGCTTAACTCCACTTTAACCCATCTTACAACAGCCACGAGTCTAACAAACAAAACGCTCTGCCTGGTTCACTCATTAGTGTCTGGAAACGTTAGAAAACAACTTTATAAGCACCTCACACTTCCCTCTGTTGATTTCCCACTGCACATGCGAAAGCCAAAAAGACTCGATTGTCGATGTCGTTTCTAATCCCATTTACTTACAAGTGAATTATATTTTTTGAAAACGCTAAAAAATACATTCCCAAACCACTTTCTTTCAACAACTTTCAGTTTCTCTTCTTCTTCACCGTCAGTAGTCGATTCTCACTTGTTGCTTCTGGCGGCTCGAGCCTCTCGCTGCCGCTGGAGTCGGCGATTGAGTCTTTTGAGCTTTCGCATGTGCAGTGGGAAATCAACAAGCTAATGCTAAAGCTGTTGTTATAAAGTTGTTTTCTAAAGTTTCCAGACACTAATGAGTGAACCAGGCAGAGCGTTTTGTTTGTTAGACTCGTGGCTGTTGTAAGATGGGTTAAAGTGGTGTTACGCTTCTTCAGTGTGAAGCAAATTGTTGTTTTACGTGGAAGTTAAGAACTTGCCCCCATCACTACACTTGACAGAGTCACTGCCACAGTGAGATCTCCACAGAGGAAACACTGATCTGTGCCGTTTTTTGGCT
This sequence comes from Odontamblyopus lacepedii, assembly GCA_034769755.1. Lineage (NCBI taxonomy): Eukaryota > Metazoa > Chordata > Actinopteri > Gobiiformes > Gobiidae > Odontamblyopus > Odontamblyopus lacepedii. The sequence goes on along the minus strand of CM068365.1, from coordinate 6,998,691 downwards.
TCTGACAGAATTCCACCACCTCTAGAAACGGACTTTAGCTTCAAACGTGCCCGAGTTCAACTTTAACTTTTATTTTTTGCGGTGCAGTTTCAGTTTCATTACTTTTTCTATAGTTTGTCGGTAAATCTTTACACTGACACTGTTTGCGGACACTATTCTTTTTTCGTCGAAGTACATGATACAGTAATGTGTGCGTTTGCAGAGTGGCAGACGTGTTGCAGAGGCGATAGAAAACCGCTCACATAAAACAGAATGAATGAAGTCTTTATAGGTATCACCTTTCAGTCTGTAAAACCCGGAATCGGACTCGGGGTCAGCGGGAGTTAAACATGTGGGGCCTGTCTGTCTCACACTGAAGCAGGCATTCAACCAGCAACCCCACGGCTGGCTCAAGGGCACGACCCGCCGTAAAAACCTCTCATTAGCGCTCGCGATCGTGTTTGACGTTCGTAATTGGTGTAATTTTATAATAATAATGCTCAGATGACATTACAAAACAACACAGGTTTTGTAAAGAGGAGGTTTTAGACTTCGGTAGGGTCTTAACTGCAAACACGAAACATATTAAAAGCACTATTTTATCGTTTATCGTTTTGAAAATGTTTTAAAATTCACCAAAAGTCACTCCCCTTTTTCAGAGCAGCATCACAACGCAATCAGTGCGGATCCAGCGAATGAAACGATCAAATTTTAGGCTTGTGGAACTTTGGAGAGAATCACTGCAAAACCATCAGGAGGGTTTGAACAGAGATCTCGAGATTACTGAAACATGCATGGATGACATCTAAAACCTCAGGCATGTTTTTAAAGGAGGAAAAACGTTAGAACATGGGAGAAAGCTCTAGAAAGTCAATTTTGGATAATACTCCCTCTTTAAAAGTGTTTATAGTCATCCTGTATTAACAACAAGCCCACAAAGCTCTCTAAACTCAATAAAAAGTCTGCAGTGCAAAAGATCTTGGCCAGAATTGAAGACATAAACACTTAAATCTATCAGAAAATGACTTAAAAGTAGTGAAATGCTCTGTCCGTGCAGCAAAATCATTTCACTTGACAAGTTCTCTTAAAATAAACGACCTCTAGACTAGAATGAAGCATCTCTGGTCTAGTAAGTAAATAATAAATCTGAAAACAAGATGAATAACCTGATGTAAATTTTAAAATCTTGGCCAGATCAGAAAAATTTGCAGTGTGCATTGGGGAGCGTGCCTATGTTCCCTCAGTCCAGCTCGAGGCCCTGGTGCAAAGGACCCTCAGAGTTATTCTAAGGCCATGTACACACGTAGCCGGGTATTTTTAAAACCGAACATTTCTTCCCCTCTGTTTATAAAAATAGTTTTATCCACACCACCTGGTCTTCGAAAAAAAAAAAACCTTCTACACATAACCGAACATCTGCGTTTTCAACCACATTCATACGCATTCCAGACCTGTAGATGGCGTTATTTCCATTGAGCCCTCACTTCGCCGTCACTTCCGCCTAAACTTATCTTATTGCTCTTGGAGCAGTAGTTGGACTTCTGCAATTAAACATGTACATAGCACCTGCACAATAATTAATGCTCCCACAGCTCTGAAGAAACGACTCCGATCCATAGTCTGCTTTGGCTTTGGCTTTGGCTATTGCAGTCGCCTAAACAAATGTCGCACGTTTGACGTCAGGGCAGATTCATATTTTTTGGCGCAGACAGTGACGTTTTAAAACGCAAAACCCCAGTTATCTCTGTCCACACAAACACGCATAAACGGAGTTTTCAAAAATCTTCACTTTGGCCGGAGTTTCCCCTGAATACTCGTTTTTGATGCGTGTTCGTGTGGATGACAGGTCAAAACGCAGCAGAACATCTTCGGTTTAGCAGATACCCGGCTACGTGTGGACAAGGCCTAAATCAACTCTTTAAATGCGGTAATAAAAATAAAAATGACTTGACTTAGAGTTTAATTTGGAGAAAAATCTTAGAAATGAGGGAACATAGGGCTGACCCCGGGTACTGACGCTGTAATAGGCCAAAGTTCATCTGTCGCCATCGCCATGTTTGCTTTGGTTTATTTGGGCGCTTCACCTGTGGGTTCTGCACAAACCTCAATGCTGCAATGACGCTGGTTTCCCCTCCGTTTAACCTGTGCGCTGGGTGCACTCCAAGATGTATTCTTCTGAGTTTGTGAACTCACAAATATCGTGAGAATCCATCTTGTTCTGCAAGGTTAATCGATACCTGCTAGGGATGTTGTCCGGTAATCGTTTCACCTCAAAATGCAACACCCTCAAGCCTCTTCTACAGGTGAGAAAAGCCAACCTACCATGCTAACTATGCTAACCGTGCTAACTCTGCACCGCCGAGTGTTTTCTCTGTGTTTCTGTTTATCTCTACAGGCTTTAGTGCTGCTACGAGCTGTAGTTTGAGTTTGCCACAGAAGTGCTTTTGTTGTGTCGGCGACTGTTGGATGTTTCGGCGTTTTCTCCTCACGGTTTTGTGCAGACTGTGGACTGAAGTCATGACTGCTGGGTTAAACTGAGCCTTACGTGTGTGTCTGTGTATAAATGTTTCATGTGCGGTGTTGACAGACTTGTGCTCAGTAGTAGTTTTAGTATCGATTAGTATCTGATTACAATACTTTTGACGCTCCTAAACTCCGGTGTGCATTCTGAACACCAGGTCCAGCGCCTTTAAATCACTGAATATACACTGAGCCTCGACTGGTCGGTCCACCACGCAGACCTAATCCTTTATCTTCATTTGTGAATTATTGATGGAAACGCTGGATGGAACTGGTGAGCTTTTATCTCTCTACAGCAACAGAAATAGTCTACTCCACCTTTCTGCCTCCTAAACGCAGCCAGATGTTCGCTGCAGCAGAACGAGGCAGCGGAGGAGAGAAGGAGGAGACGGGCGGTTGGAGTTGAAAGATCTGGAGGAGACCACAAGCCAGATGTTCCAGCCAAAAGAACCACGGAGAGGAGATGAGGTGGACGTTGGCTCCCTCACAGCGTTTGCTAAAGTTACTCCAGGACAGACAGAAATAGTACGGGTTTTGTTCTGTTGATCGTGTATTGGTATTGGAGGGGAATTCAACTAGCAACAAGGGGGCGGCTCCAGGCATTTTTACTGGAGGGTTTAAGGGACGCTCATTTGATTCTAAACCATCTCGAAACAAAAGAATTTAGAACATTTTGTGGTGAGAATTACCAGCTCGAAACAGTGCAGGGTGAAAGCAAATATCTAGAAGCAATTATAGAATATGAATCTCATTCTCATTGTCTTTTCTTTAGTATCGAAATCGAGTTTGAAATCTTACCTTGTCCTACTTCCTGGTTCACAGAGGATAAAACAGCTTCATATAAACACACAACGGTCTCACTTGGACCTTTAGATCTGCTTTTACAATACAGGGTGTCCCAAAAAATTGACATAAATTGACATAATTTCGCAGGTCAATAATTCTTGTTGAAATTGAATTGAATTTCTAGAAACAGATCAAGATTTTATATGTAATGTTTACTTTTTGCTTTGTTTTCAGGTTGAGCCATGCCGATCACTAGTGCCGTAGCCCCCAAGACTAAACTCGAGATTTTTTTTACAGTCTTGGTCTCGTCTCTGCATTTTCTCTGCGTTTGGACTCGGTTTTGTCTCGGCCTCGAGGTCTGACACTCAACGAGGGATAAAATAGAGATAAATTTGTAAAAACGTTGATGTAAAAGCACCAAAATAAGTGTAAGATGCAAATAAATGTTGAAAATAACAAAGATGGTCTCAAATTGGTCTCGGTCTTGTCTCGCTCTCGACCCTCAGAGGTCTTAGTCTCAGTCCTGGTCTCGGAACCCTGTGGTCTTGGACTGGCCTTGGTCTCGATTAGTCTTGACTACAACACTACTTTTCACTCCCAAGAGAAGTCATTTTGCGTCTTGGAATCTGCTCACACACACTCACCCGAGACTGTGCAGCTTTCAGTGCAAAATTTGGAAAAAAAAACTTCACCAAATGGCAAACAAATTTGGACTTGGTACCAAAAATGTAAAGAGAAAGGCTCTGGTACCAACATCAACATCATCACTGAGCTAGAGTTAGTAGTTTTCAAGATAAGAGCTTTAAAAATGATGTCAATTTTTAAAGATACAGCCTCTACGTGTACTTTACTGTATTGTACTGTACGGTATTGTACTACAGATGTGTAAGTGCAGGTGAGTCTTCTATTATTAGCCGTGCGACGCGATTGGTCCTTCCTCCTCTACCTTCTTTCTCTCTCTCCGTCTCCCCCCCCTGTTCCCATTCACAGATCTTTAAATAGCGCAGCCTAAATGTGTTAGTATGTCTGTGTCAGGGACTATATGAGGAGCAGTCACCGGGGAGGGCCGGGGCCGGGGACTGGTGGATTCTGCAGCAGATCTGATTGGTCCGACAAGAACACTGTTGCCATAGCGTTTCCTGGCGCTTCTGCTGCTGCCTTCATCATCTGCACCCAATTAAAACCATCAGTGGTAAAAGACTTTTAATAACAGTTGTAATGTAACGCGCGGGTTGCTTATGTTTGTTTTTTTTGTTTTGTTTTGATTGCCGAGCCAATTAACCAATCAGAGAGCACATTGGGCTCCTCGCGTTGGCTGATTTCAGCTCAGACCTGTTCTCTCTTCATGGTATCAAATCAAACTGTATTCATAAATGATGTGGGCAGTGGTTTCCGAGCAGAAGAGTCAGGTGAGTTTACCCGACTGGACGCAGTAAACGTGCAATATGCAAAGCCACCACTAGATGCTGCTCATGAGCCACACACAAACTCTCTGGAAAACAAGTTCTGTCTCTTTATAAAGATGTAAAACCTGTGCTGTGCTAAAGCTCGCAGATTCTCAAACATTTCTCCTGTAAATAAAGTATAAATGCTAATAAAATACAATACTAAATACAATCAATCAATTAAATACTATGCCACTTTAACTATAGGCTTTTCACTGTATGTTTTAATCATATTTAATTTGTTTATGTTGTTGTAAGGCGACCTTGGGTGTCCAGAAAGACGCCTAATAAGTAAAATGTTATATTATTATTATTATAAAGCACCACTAACTTAACTTGTAACGTTCTGGAGGTGGCATTTCAACTGCATGATTACATGGAGATAGAAAGCTAAAACTTTCTTCATTCTTTCATCGGAATCAGAATCAGAAGGGTTTTTATTGCCATATGAGTGAACAGGTTCACAACATTAGGAAATTGCTGCGGTACCTGGAGCAGGATGTAGACAAACACTAAACATGCAACAAATAAAGTAGAAACAATAAGCTATAATATAACAACAAAATTTACAAATTTACAGGAATATAATAATATAAGAGTATAAGAGTACATACATTCATACATTCTTCATGGAGACAGACGAGTTTTATGCCATGCTGTGGAAAAGTTTAGCCAAAGAAACAGCATTTACATGAAAGCGAGCAGGAAGAGGCCCTAATGAGAGTCAGGTTTGTGGAGATGCGAGCCCGCTTACTGTAAGGACACATGTTTTTCAGTTTATGGAATGCACATGACCCCATCCCTGCCAGTGCCTTGTAACCTGTGCTCTTACATAAAGAAATACAGAACACCCACTGTACCCACTGTATGTAGGGCCTTCATACCTTCTTAAGAACTGTTCAAATAAAATTAACTCTAACTCTCAAGGCCGCTACACACTGCAGGATTTTTTGGTCTTAAACGATTTTTAAACATGTGACAAAATGTGCAAACACCACAGACACAAAGAGAATCTTATGAGACTGAAAATCTCTGATCGTAAAGACTGCAGCGGGATCTGACTGCGTAAAACAGGCTGCAAAGCTGTGAGCGCTGTGTGTCTACAGTAAAAAGAATCAGTTTGAGACTCTGAAGTGTTCAAAGATCAGAGCTCTGCACTTCCAGATTAGACACAAGTCAAAACTGTGTTATTATTATTTGTGAAATGTGGTGCAATACTTCAGATACAGGATTTTTAAAGCAGAAAAGAGGCGATAAAGTCCACAGGAAGTAGAGTCACTGTCGCTGATCTGCAACTTTACGCTCTGTGGACGTAAACAAACATGCGAGGAACAACTTTTGCCTTTTTACATTCAAAGAACGCTTCAAACTGGATTCACAGCGCGGTTCTGTGGACTGGATGTCATTATTTGCTGAAGAATTTCTACAGATAACGTGGATGAGACGCTGCACTTTAAATTTACCACTTTATGGGAGGTGAGTCTTTATTTTCGCTCTATCCTGAGTTTGTATGTTGCCCCTGACGCTCTGTTTTATCGTCTGTTATCGTAGAGTTGATGATGGTGGTTCTGATCTGACACTGACCCCGACACATGAGGAGCTTCGAAATCGCACACGGAGACAAAAAGTCGGGTCACGCCTCCCTGAACTCGGGGAGAAGAAAACGCCGCCAAAATCGGGCAAATTCTCCTGTAGTGTGTGACGGCCTTAAGTCTGCCTCATTCTCTTTATATGGACAGGCTCATGTGAAGCTCAGAACCTCCAGAATTCCCTCCCTGAGCTGCAAAGGCTGCACTAGCGCTGACTCATGACTGGCTGTAGGTGCTGAGATTTAGATAGTGACCTTCAGATCAGAGAGAGGCATTTTGTTTTCTGATTGTTTGATCATCTTGAGAACTAAAACAGAAAATTATAACACAAACAACTTGGCCTTCGTGTTGTTTTGTTTTTGTAATTCAGAAAAAAATCAGTATTACAGTTGTTATCAGTAAAAGATAGATTTGATTTGAACACGTTTACCTCATTTCTTGGGCCACTTTCCGAAATTTAAAATCAAAACCTCGTAAATCTCACGGTTTCAATCAAACTATACGTCCAAAGCAGACGTCTTTAAAGTGTCGTTGTGCAGAACCGTAAACCGCGGCAGCTGCTCTCATCGTGATTGTGCAGCTCCACTTATCTGGGGCCATCCTCTCTTGACCTATGTAATGACTTCAAGGGCCCCGCCTCAGGGCCCAGTACACTGGCACTACAGTGATCAGAGTACAGTCGCCGCCACCGGCCACACACGCCCCCTTCCTTCCCGCTCGCACAGACCTCCCTGGCTGCCCGGCTCTGCTCCCTCTGTCTCTGTTACACATAAGTGCGCTGGTATTGATGGGGTCACGGCGGTGGACGGTACCCGGGTGACCTTACAGACGGCTGTGCGTTTGCCCCACGCAGATGGTCAGAGTCTGGGGTCTTCTGGAGTCCTCTGGTTTCAGGCAAAAACAAAAATGGACAAAACGACACTGGAATGTACAAAAGTAACAGAAATATGGTGATCTCGTATCGTCAAAGGTCTCACAATAATATGAATAGTTATAATTCCCTTTGAAATCTTCATTCTTTGGATTAAGTCTTGTGAAGGCGTTTTTAGAGGAAAAAGTAGCAGATTCAGAGTTTTGTGAGTCTCCACAAAATATTGCAATAAATATGGTGATGGTGAGATGTATATCGTGAAAATATCGTACAAATGTAATCAGTTTTATCGCATTTTATCATCTATTGTCTACAATTACTGCACTTTATCTTCGTAGACTGTTACAGCTACTGCACTTTTGAAATATTTTCTACATTTATTGCACCTTACGTTCATAACTGATGTTTATCTTAACTGATTGTTTTCTGCTCTTGACCACTTGACCAAGTCACCCTTGTAAATGAGATCTGGATCTCAATGGGTCTTTACCTGGTTAAATAAAGAAGAAAAAAAAAAGAGAGAGAGAGATTTGGATATTGTTACATCCCTAATGACAATAAATCCGTGTATCTTTTGTTCATTCGTTTTTCAATATAACGCCAAAAATAAGAAAACGAAAAAGCAACAGTTTTTTTTTTCATTATTGTCTACTTGTAAACAGTTCTTTTTTCGTTTTCTTCTTTTTGGTTTTATATTGAAAAACGAATGAACGAATGATACACGGATTACAATAAATGTTGTACCAAACGACTGGTCAAAGCATTTTACAATGTCAGTCTTGTTATTATGTGGAATATCGTAATATCGTGAGCTTTACCACGATATCGCAATAAATATGGTACTGTGAGGTTCATACCGCGACGATAAGACTTGGATATCGTTACGCCCCTACCACATTATCATCATGTACATTCATATAGTTCATATTAGAGGCAGTGGTGTTTAGTACTCAGTTAGATTTACGCAAAAACGTTTATTCGAGTAACTTTCAGTCCTCGAGTTTACCTGCGATCCAGAACACACACTTCTCCAATAGTTGATGTAGATGTGAGTTATTGAATCTCCCCGAGTTCAGATGGGTGTGATTGACAGGTGGATCAGCCAATCAGGGACATGCACGGTCTGTTTGTGTCAAAACAAATGGCACTGCTTAAAGGGCCCAGATTACGCTTTTTTCTGACGTGTGTTATGTTATAATGTTGTTTCCTCATCAGAAACAGACCTGGAGTTGGGTTTTGTTTCTTTCACACATGTTTAACACAAAAACCCTGCTCATTTAGGCTAAGTTCTACTCTCAAACTGAAAAAAAAAACTGTGTCCACTGTGTTTTTAAACTCCACACACCTTCACGAGACTCATTTGGATCATTTTATCCCTGGAATTGTCAGTATCTACTGAACTAAAGGTAAAAGGAAGCGGCTAACTGTAAAACTACGGCAAATTATAAAGCGCTTTACTGTCTATACTATAATGTGGAAGTGCGCTGTTAGCATGCTGGCTTTTGTTAGCTTTACCATGACAGCTAAACTTCGCTCTGGTCTCTGAAAGTTGAGAAAAGTGCTTATAAACTCATCGTGGTGAATAATTAAGATGCTCTGAACGCATAAGGTAAGTGAGGAAGAACTTTGGACCATTGCAAACTGTTTTTTTAAAAACATTTTTAAGAAGTAAAAATCTGGCGCACAGACTTTTCGCCGTATTTAAACATGTTAAATACGGCGGATAGACTTGGGTTGTGTGGTGTGCTGAGGAAACCAGACCAGGAATTCAAATGTGGGACGCTAACCACTCCACAACATATGGAGGAGGTATACGGGAGGTGGTGGTGACAGTGATGGAGACGCAGAAAGCTCATGGGGACAGGACAGGACAGGAGCACCATCGACCCTGTCAGTGGGGCCGCATCACATTTCACCTCCTCAGCGTTCACACCGGCTCCTAACTCCTACGCAGAGAGAGGGAGATACGCAAGTGAGATACTGGTCTGTGTTCAGGGACTAGTTCAGAAAGAAAAGAGTTTGATTCGGGACTGAACGACACCTGAACGTCCCTGTTGGTATACGTAAAGGTCCAATATGTTAAGCAGTTGTCTCCAGTGAGCTCTAAACCCTGTTAGAATGATGTTACCTCCTCAAAACATACCAAGAATTGTGTTTCGTTTCATTCACATGTTTGAGTAACCCTTTACGCGCCTCCATCAGTGTGTCCCAGGGCAGCTGTGGCTACAACAGTAGTTTACCACCACCGGGTCTGGAGTGAATGAAGAACGCTCTGAAAATAATCCTCTGTTAAGCGTCTTTGTGACATCTGTCTGTGAAAAGCGCCATATAAATAAACACTTACTCACTTACTTTATTATCAGTCTGTCTTCATTTAAAAGTTCACAGCTCAAAATGCTCTGTTTCTCTTTGTGATAGAGCAGAATGAGCCTCACATGAGTCTGCCATCGTGATCTGTAATCATAAATTAGTGCTAGTACAGCCTCTGCAGCTCGTTGAGTGAATTCTGGAGGTTCTGAGCCTTCACATGCAGGTTAAGGTCCCGGCAATCCAGGTTCTGTTGTAGATGTAGTAACATTTTAAAAACTGTAAATGAGCGCAGGCTACAAACAATTTCTCCATCCATCCATTTTTTCCCACTTATCCGGCACCGGGTTGCGGAGACAGAAGTCTAAGCAGGACTCCCAGACTTCCTTCACCCCTGACACTTCCTCCAGCTCCTCCGGGGGGATCCCGAGGCGTTCCCAGGCCCAGAGACATAGTCCCTCCAGCGTGTCCTGGGTCTTCCCCGGGGACAAACATCTCCTTTTAGGTTATAGTAGGCTCTATTCATGTTACGTCACAAACCAGGAAGACGTTTGGAAACATGCAATGACAACTTCCGGTGTAGTTCCCGACACATTTTAAAAATTCCATCTTGTTATTCCCATTATTAAAGGGACAGTTCTGAATTTTGGACATAGGGCCGCATTTCCTTGTGAGCCAGAGTGTTGGAGACGTGTGGAGACACTTTTTAAAATCTTCCCTCCAGTCCTTGTATTTGCAGAGGTTGCTGGTGCTAGGCTAGTGCATGTCAATGGCCACAGTCGTCCTGCCACTAAAAACAGTCTGACCCACTCCACAGACCCGAGGAAAAATTATTAGAACTTCAGACTGTCCATTTGAATGTCTGTGTCCACAGAATCATTTTAGAAGTAAAACCAACTGTTGCATTTGAAGGATTCATGTCTGAGCAGCAGCAGCGAGTTGTACTTCCTGATAGAAGCTCAGCAGCGGCGGACTGATATATGAGAAAATAGTCCCTCAACATGTGACGATTCATGCGATGCAAAGTTAGTTTTATTTCAAACAATAGGCCTATTCTATGGACACAGACGTTCACATGGACAGTCTGGAGTTCTAATAGTTTTTCCTCGGGTCTGTGGAGTGGGTCAGACTGTTTTTAGTGTTTTTGGCCATTGACCTGCACTAGCCTAGCACCAGCAACCTCTGCAAATACAAGGACTGGAGGGAAGATTTTAAAAAGTGTCTCCACACGTCTCCAACACTCTGGCTCACGAGGAAATGAGGCCCTATGTCCAAAATTCCCAACTGTCCCTTTAATAACTGCACATTCCCTAAGCCTGTATGCGAGAGGAGCCTGAATTGCCACTTGCCTATAATTTACGTTTATATTTTAGTTCTGCGCTCTCCCACACGAAGAATGTTTGAATCTGTTCAGTTTACAGAAGAACCCGAAGATCCTGCTCAAATTTTATCGCTGCACTCCTGAAAGCCTTCTGGTTGTTCTGTCACCGTGTGGTTTGGCAACATAACGGCCAACGAGAGGAAAGCTTTAAGCAGTGTGGTCCGCTCTGCCAAAAAAATAAAACTAAACTGTGACCCGACTGTCCCAGATCATTCACGAGGTACTCATGGTTCACTTGGAGCTTTTTACACGTTTTTCCAATGCGTTTTTTAACTACAAACGGTAAATAAACCAACCTAAACCTAATATTTCATTACGATTACGACGGCTGCTCGCGCTGGCGGCTTCTCCTGACCTCAAAAACACAAAAACGTACCAGCAGATGTCCTTGAACCGCAGCTTGTATAATAGCTCCCTTTCATGCTATGTAATTTACTCGCGGACACTTAAAACCGCGCGCCATCTGACACACACCCGCTCCTCCGCAGATCTAAACGTCCCCCGGCTAATTGCCCCTGGCCCCGCCCCCTCCGCTGTCCGCCCCGCCCACGTGACAGACGAGCGAGCATGTGGCATCTCCGCGACCTCCGACCCCGAAACCGCTTCCCCCCCCGTGACCGTGTGGCCCTCCCCGGACATCCCACCCACCGCCTCCATCGTGGGGTCAGAAGACACGACCGCTGGACACAAGGAACTTTTTGTTTACGAGATGAATTTCGAGCGAGTGCTAAAATATGATTATGCGTTGAACATCTAGTGTAATCTGATATTTTAGCTTGAACCACAGACTGTATACATACATATTTTAGCTTGAACCACAGACTGTATACATAAATGGACGTAGCTAACCCGCCAGATGACGATTTGCAAATAGACGTGAAGGTGGACGTGCGTTTGGCTCCATCGACTCTGGTTCCAATTGACTTCACTTTGGCGTTTGGCTCCATCGACACGACTTTACATCGAAAAATTGTCGTCCTTCTCTTCCGTCACTGCTGCAGCCTCGTCATTTTGGTCTTAAAACGTTCGTATTACCCGCTCTACATGATTCTGGGGGTTTTATTTCCCTATTTTGTCCGATAATAAATTGCTCTTCCTACAGAACTCGGCTCCAGTTTCGCTTTTATCGGCGGTAGCCTCTGGAAGCTTCAACGCTGCGGATGACGTTAAACTCTTTTATTCCTGTGTGATGTTTTCAGTCGTTTCACTCAGCTCCAGCTCAAACTGTACGACCAAATCTCAGGGTTTAAAAGTTCACAGCTCACGATTCCTGTTCTCACACTGAACGAACGACTTCAACAGCGTCAAACCCTCACGAGAGGCGACTGGACTTCAAACAGGTTTGATTTTCTTGCGACCTACGATTGCCGATCAGGAGCTGGTCGTGAGGTATTAACCGGTTCTCGTTTCCCCATGTTTACTACACGAATCACAACACACGATTAAGCCAAAACTCGATCCCAAAAACAGCCGCACGAGTGAAAAATCGGCTCAAAAAGGGCCAAAAATCGCACAGTGTAAACCCGGCTTTAGTCTACTTCAGTCTATGGTGTAAACATCAAAAACAAGTTCATTTTAGACAGTTTGCAGTGGTCCAAAGTTATTTATCACTTAACTTTTGCATTCAGAACATCCTAATTCTTCATTGTGAGGAGTTTATAAGCATCTTTTACAACTTTCAGAGACCAGATTTGTCACAGTGGCGCTTCGAATGCTAACGCCACAGTAAAACTGCAATAAAGGAGCTTGAGGGAGCAGGTTATCGGTTTGCCAGGAACGTGTTGTGTTTTGTTTCATTTACTTATTTAACACACAAACTCTGCAGACTTAGGAGGGCTCCAGGCGTGTTCCTCATGAGGTAACAACATTCTGACATGGCTTAAAGCTCATGTGAGTCCATTTTGTAATGTACACGGCAAATTTCTCTGATCTGGCCAAGATTTTAAAACTTATATCCGGTTATTCATCTTGTTTTCATGTTTGTCATCGACTTACTAGTTCTAAGGCCGCTTCATTCGAGTCTAGAGGTGGTTCACAGCAAAAAAAGATTTTCTAGCATAGTTAAAGTGACTTGAATTAAGCAGATTCATCTTAAAAGACCAATTTTAAGATTTGTTTTACTTAATAAGATGAGATTTTTTTTACTTGTTTCAAGATATTCAATCCTGATTTATCTTATCTAAATATTACAACTTATTCTAAGCACTTTTAATATTGTCTCAAGCCAGGTTAAGCCTCTTTAACTTCCTTCTCAAACCTATAAGGTGAAAATCTTGCCATAAACACTTGAAACTAGTGTTTTCTACTTAGAACAAGATTCATATTTCATCTTGTTTTAAGAAAACTTGGTAAGTGAAAATTTCTTACTGCACTGACAGATAATTTCACTTAAAATAGGGCATTTTTACCTCCAAATTGGTATTTTTTCTTATTTTTGATCTTTGGTCTTTTTTGCAGTGTTTATTTTAAGATGACTTGTCAAGTAAAATGATCTTGCTGCAGGAACAGATCATTTCACTACTTTTAAGTCATTTTCTGATTGATTTAAGTGTTTATATCTTAAATTTTGGCCAAGCTTTTTCGCAGTGTAGGATCTTTAAACATTGCAGCTTTAATTCTGATGTTGACTTGTACGTTTTCACTGGTTGAATAAAACATTCAATGGAAGAATTCAAAATTGCACCAACAAAATCCTGTATCTAATTGGCGAGTAGCTTATTCTAAACACGGAGATCATGTTATTTCACAAATGTCACTTATTTTCGCGGGCTGCTTTTCCACTCATAAACAGATTAGTGTGTGTTTAATCAGGAGAGCGCCCCACACCCGTCCCAGCAGACCTGTCCACGGCCAGGGGGAGTCTGGATGAATCTGTCCTCTGTTCGGACCCTCTCGCCTCCTCGTCCCCGGGTCCGGCGTCCACGCTCCACTGCGTTCAACAGGCCTCTGGTTATTTTGGCTCTGGGCCATGTCCTACAAGGCATTAGTGTGGGCCTGACCTCAAATGAGCTGCTAAACCTGCGTGTGTCTGTGTATATGTGTGAGTGTGAGTGTGTGTGTTTCCAGTGTGGTCTGTGAGCCGGGGTGTTTACGTGGAAATTGGGGGATTTAAAGGGCAGAAGAGCCGTTTGACGTCTTATTCATTTAAAGGTCCATATTATGCATTTTTCCCTCTTGGTATTTTACTGGCATCTTGGTATTTTATGTTTTTTAGGTAAAATGTTGCAGTAACAGGACCTGACACCAGCGATTTCGTACACACAACCAATTAATAATCAGCGTAATCACACTGTGCGGATTTATGACTTTCTGTGAGTCTTTTAGTTCTTATTTATTGGCCTGATTTCTTGTACACTACAAAAAAGGATTTTCTAGCATAGTTAAACTGACTTGAATTAAGCAGATTCATCTTAAAAGATCAAGTTTAAGATTTTTTTACTTAAAAAGATGAGTTTTTTTTTACTTGTTTCAAGATATTCCATCCTGATTGATCTTATCTCGATATTACAACTTATTCTAAGCACTTTTTATATTAACTCAGTCCAGGTTAAACCTCTTTAACTTCCTTCTCAAACCAATAAGGTGAAAAATCTTGCCATAAATACTTGAATCTAATGTTTTTTAGAACAAGATTCATATTTCATCTTGTTTTATGAAAACTTGGTAAGTGAAAATTTCTTACTGCACTGGCAGAAAATTTCACTTAAAATAGGGCATTTTTACCTCAAATTTGGCATTTTTTCCCCTTATTTTTGATAGGCCTTTTTTACAGTGCAGCTTACAGGTCAACTCTATGGAGATGCACTGCAAAAAAGGATTTTCCAGCATAGTTAAAGTGACTTGAATTAAGCAGATTCATCTTAAAAGATCAATTTGAAGTTTTTTACTTAATAAGATGAAGCCAGGTTAAGCCTCTTTAACTTCCCTCTTAACCCAGTTCTTTCCTCTGGCTCAGATCTGTACCTCAGTGTCCTCAGAGTCGTGTCCCGGGGCTTTTAGGTGCAGATGTTCAGCATTTCCAAGATGTTTGGAAAGTGGAAAATGTGACATTCCAATAAATGCAGTGATCAAATGTGTAGATGTTGTGAATGCTCGAAAGAAGTTATTCTTAAAACAAGTATCTATTTAAGAAATAATAGCCTAATATAAGACATGTTATATACTAAATAAGCAGTAATTAGCAATAATTACTTAAATCAAGGATAAATACTCAAAATAAGGTGAAAAATCTTGCTATAAATACTTGAAACTAGTGTTTTCTGCTTAGAACAAGATTCGTATTTCGTCTTGTTTTAAGAAAACTTGGTAAGTCAAAATTTCTTACTGCACTGGCAGAGAATTTCACGTAAAATAGGGCATTTTTACCTCAAATTTGGCTTTTTTTCCTTCTTATTTTTGATAGGCCTTTTTGCAGTGTACTGTATATTTTTAATTTATATTTACTCAAAGTTTTGCATTTTCTTATTTTACTATTTCTTACTATTGACGCCCATTATTTTATCTTGTACCTTATCACTGAAGCACTTACTGTTCGTGAATTTTGTGCAACGGCAACAAAACGTGTCCGATTCTGCTTCCAAAACACGTCACAACTCTACCGTACTACAGTTTTACAGTTTCCTTTTGTTGCCAGCGGCCTGATTTTGTTTTTGTCACTCTGTTTTCTCAGCTCTCAAACTGTATTAGCACGATGTACATAAACAGCACACCACATATCGCCCGGTGTAACGAACCCTCTCCTCCGTCTGTCTCTTTCCTGCTTCCTTCGCTGTCTCCCTCCATTTAATCAGCCTCATCTTTCCATTATTGATCCGCACAGGAAGTCGTGGTCATGTATCTGTTCAGCTGGTGCGTACGCGTGCGTCCGTGCGTGTGGTAGAATCAGATATCGCACCACATTATCTGCCTGGTATTTTTGCCTTGGCATTTACTGTTTCTTGAAAGGAAGTCTCTCGCTAAAAGGCTGTATTACATTTGACCTTTGGAAATGTTCTTAAACCTGCTTCAGATACGGCGTTTATATCGGACGGACCTTGGATTTCTTCAAAAAGGTTAGGGTAAAATCTGGGTCTGGTGCGTTTGACCCATCCTTTAATGCTACAGGAGATCATCAGGAGTGTCTAGGTGGAGATCAGTAGTTAAAGGTGTATTAAAGGTGCATAAAAGGTGCGTAAAAGGTGCATAAAGGTGCGTAAATGGTGAATAAAGGTGCGTAAATGGTGAATAAAGGTGCGTAGCTTTTCTGGTAGAAGCCTGGAATGTTGCACGGTATGATCTTAAACATATCCATCCAGCATTTAATCATTACGGGTGTTTCTCGTTCTCAAAAAATACAATTAAACCTTCTGTGAATAAGAGCGTGTCTCCACAGATCTGACTTGTCTGCATACAGGGTCCCTACAGTGTCTTAAAAAGTCTTAAAATTTATGAATTTGGAAATAATACCTTAAAAAGTCTCGAAAAAGTCTTGATTTTTTTATACCTGGGTCTTCACATTTGTGCAGTTCGTAACTTCTCCGTGTCCCTAATGACCCATTTCATGCCGGGGAAGAGTTTGTTTGAGAAGAGAGTTGTGGGTGATCACTCTGGCTGTACCTTATGTGTTGAAGTGTCTTACTGTAACTCCTCTCCTCCTCCCTCCTCTCCTCTCCTCTCCTCTCTCCTCTCTCCTGGTCCAGTAGGAAACATGGATGAGCTGCTTTGCAAACAGAGCGATGTTTAGTTTCGCTCCGCACACGTCTGCAGGAGCCAGAGGTCCAGACCCACATGTTCCACAACCGCATCAGAGGAGGAAGCAGGAGAAAGGTGAAGATCCGTTATGCGTGAGTGACCTCGAAAGCAACGTTCATCGAAAACGGCTTAATAAAAGGAACAAATCCGATGAATTCTGCGCGCGGTGGGAGCTGACGTCGCCGTAAACGTCACATCACAACAAAGCGCCTCACGCCCTAGGCTCCTCCTGTGGATAACTGCACATCACTAGAGAACAACAGATTCTTTTTGTACATAAGGATGAGTTGTTGTACAGTTGTAGGGAGTATTATAGTATGAATGTAGTCCTGTATCTCTCACTGTTTGAGCGGAGACAGTGGAACTCATTACCAACAGAAATTATGACATGTACTAATATAAAAACATTTGCTGCTTTTGGAGAAGCAGATCTGTCCCCGTGTGCGATGAGTGATGAACGTGTGAACATCTGAAACTGGAGAGAGTGAATGTTTTGGAGTGTGTGGCGGCTCAAAATGGTTTTACTCATGTTTGATACAGAAGCGGATCACTTGTTTTGTAAATTAAATGTTAGTATATTTGTATTTATTTATCTGAAAAGGGACAATGCACATTAATCACCATCAAAACCATGTAAATGTTGAGTTAGCTGATAAATGAGTTCGCTGAAAAGAGCTAATTTGCGTCGGTCGTCCCTTTGCCAGATGTTAAAAAAAGGCATCCTAAAAGAAAATACACTTAAAAATTACACAAATGTACAATAACATTACAAAAATACAATAGAGGTTTTAGTGTTCACACATTTGCGTTTCTAAAAGCCACTTTTTAGCGTTCTTTTTAAAAGCAGAGGATGAGGGAGATGTTCCGATGGCTTCAGGCACAGATCCACTGATGGGAGAAAACAGAACTGACCAAATCCAGTTTTTCTATGAGGAATAATGCTCTTCCCTCACTGCTCCTGTGGTCACTCTCCCCTCACTAGATCTGAAATTAACAAGGTCATTCAGCGAAGGGGCCGAGCCATGTTTAATCTTGTACATTAGACAGATGTTTTTTAAATTGAATAAGATTGTCCCAGGTCATTAATTTGTATTTCTGCATATATTAAGAGTGTTAATGTGGGGACATGGTCATAGATCCATTTAATTCCACTGTACATTTTTATATCAACCTGCAGAGGGACGACAGGTGGAAATGAGCGTTTCTTGCTATAACCTGGTACATCTTTCCTTTTGGTCAGTGTTTGTTGCACACTGTCCCTGTATAAATAAATACCAGACCATACTGTAGCTGTAAGAGCCTGTCGGAAAATGGGCTCCTCCGTCCCTCTGTCGTCTGGTGCAGTGGGTGAGTTGTTGTACAGTTGTAGGGAGTATTATCTGCCCCTCTATAGTCTGCACTGGAAAAAAACAATATCTAGGCCAGTTAAAATGACTTAAATTAAGAACATTTTACTTTATTTGAATAGATTCATCTTGACAAGTGAATTTATCTGCCAGTGGAATAAGTGTTTTTTTCTTTCTTTCTTTCTCATGCATCAACTCAAGGAGAACAACAACAACAACAAAAAACAACAACCAGTGCATATTCTAGCCATTATTTGCCTTGTCTTTGCTGCATGAACAAAAGAAACAGGAAGAAGATAAATCTTATAAACCTGCTCCTTTCACAGATCAAAAATAATTAACCCCCACCCCCAAAAAAACAACCCAAGTCTGTAAATATATTACATTATCTTTCTTGTGGTTTACATTTCATTAACTTTATACATTTTCCTCAGTTTAATTCAAGCAACATTTGATTTTATTTCTTATTTTAAGTGGAAAAAGTTGTTGTTTTTCTTATTTTAAGTGTAGCATTTTAAGCGTATTTTCATATTTTAAGTACAAAAATCTCACTCCACTGGCGGATAATTTGACTTGTCAAGTGAAATTGACTCAAATCATTGTAGAACTTTCTTAATCCAAGTCATTTTAGCTCGACTCGATTTTGTGTTTTGCAGTCCGGTGCAGCAGGAGTGTCCATGATGGAGCGGTTTGTCCGTCACTGTGACAAATGCCTCCAGCTCACAGTCGATCACAGTTCGTCGATCCGCCCAATGTCCCTTTTACTGTTGCTGCTCCCCCCAGAAGAACAGGGCGCTGACCACCACACACTGGCAGAAGAACTCCAGAAACTCCACTGCGAATTTCTCTGATCCGGCCAAGATTTAAAAACTTATATCAGGTTATTCTAGGGAGGCACCGAAATGAAAATTTGGGGCCGAAACCGAATAAAAATAAAACGCTTGGGCGAATACCGAAACTGAATATCAAATGCAGTTGTTAAGTTTGTCACAGTTTTTTTTTAATATTGCATAAATAGCCTAGAATAAAATTTTAGACATGTTTTTAAAAGAATATGTTTATTTAATATTTCAGTAGCCTTTACAGTAAGTGCACCAGTAAGTTTTTCATTCATATTAGGCGAGGCCAGGGGGCGGCGACCGTAAATACTCAAAGAGCCGTTTGGAGCGTCTCCCACAGAAAAGAAAACACCCAGAGCCACAAAACCCTGTGACTCTAAGACGAGGAGAACACTGCATATGTTCTGCTCTGTATAAAAGACTGTAGTGTGTTGGCATTTATGAAATCAGTGAAATGCTACAGAGAAAATATGTTCATTATGTTCACCACAAAGAACGATTTTCTAGCATAGTTAAACTGACTTGAATTAAATTGATTCATCTTAAAATCAGAAGAATCAGAATCAGAAATTACTTTTATTCATCCCCGAGGGGAAATTTTCTTTGTTACAGACGCAACCGACCAAGAGCATGTACATCGAACAAGTTACAAAATAAGCTAAATACAATAAGATAAAAGATAAAATAGCTCTCTCTGTGAAATTATTTACATCAGTGACATATTTATGACCAATTTTATGACTTTTTTACTTAATAAAATGAGATATGAGATTTTTTTTTACTTGTTTTAAGATATTCCATCCTGATTTATCTTATCCAGATATTACAACTTATTCTAAGCACTTTTTATATTAAATCAGTCCAGGTTAAGCCTCTTTAACTTCCCTCTCAAACCAATAAGGTGAAAAATCTCACCATAAATACTTGAAACTAGTGTTTTCTGCTTAGAACAAGATTCGTATTTCGTCTTGTTTTAAGAAAACTTGGTAAGTGAAAATTTCTTACTGCACTGGCAGAAAATTTCACTTAAAATAGGGCATTTTTACCTCAAAATTGGTATTTTTTTCTTATTTTTTGATAGGCCTTTTTTGCAGTGTAGGGTCTATGTGTATGACGTATAACCTCTGAAAGGTTTAACATGAACCATCTCCAACGCGATAGAAACACAGCGCTTATAGTGTATGCAAATGAGCCATGTGGTTTTAAGTTTAGTTTCTGTAAAATGTAAACAAATGTGCGTAAAGCTGCATTAAACACATTATTACTCAATCTCCATTTGAGTCCTCTTCATAGGAAATAAAATCTATATTATTTGTTCCAGAATATTCAGGGCATCCCTAGTTATTCATCTTGTTTTCAGATTTATTATCGATTTACTAGTTCTGTGACGGCTTAATTCCAGTATAGAGGTCCTTTATTTTAAGATAACTTGTTAAGTAAAATGATCTGTCCATGCAGCAAGATAATGTCACTACTTTTAGGTCATTTTCTGATAGATTTAAGTGTTTATATCTTTATATCTTTTTTGCAGCAGTTTGATATTCCCACGTCATGGCCCTGGACGGTGACGGGCTCCACTGGTGTCCTCTTCCTCCTGAAATCACTCACCAGTTCCTTGGTTTTGTCACCATTCGGGAGCAGATGGTTCGCTGGGACTTGGGCCTAATTTGTCTACAATTCTGCCTTAGTATAAACAGTTATTGCACCTACAGTAAGACGTTCTGTGCCTAAAGCCGGACGTGCTCTGCGGCGGTGCAGCGGACATGTCCAGTGGACTCCGCCTGCTCCATCAGTCACTCCTGCATTACCGCTCCGATTGTGAATCCAGTAGGACTTTGATCTCCTGCCTGTGCTGCCCCCTCCTGCCCCTCCCCTGCACACTCGCACATGTTGCTGTAGTTTATAATGAGTAAAAGCGTCCCATGTGTGGCTGCTTCTGTACGGCGCTCACACAACAGAACCATTAATCATCACCTGAGAGTGTGACAGTGTGAGTGGAGCTGTGATCAGGCTCTTGACAGCAGCCGCCCCTCTGAGCACCAGCTCCAGGGCGCAGGGGCAACGGGAGGGGCACATAACACATGCAAGGAGCAGGACTGAGGGCTACTGAGCGCAGGCAGGAAAAGGGAAGAGGCACCTAAATGAACACATCCCTGTCGGCCTCTTGGACCCCCACCAATCCCTCACTCACACTGCAGTCACACTAAACAAGGCGCACTCTATTATCCTCGTAAGGAAATGTGTCCTCTGCATTTGACCCATCCTTCAGTGCAGCTGGGGCGTCTTGTCAGGAGTGGGGTGCACTAGACGTGTCCCGATCAAGGTTTTTCGGCTTCCGATCCAAGTTTTTTAAGGAGTGCTCTTTCCAATACTGATCCAATACCTTTTTTTAATAGCTCTGGTAGCGCCATCTCTGTAATTTAGTGTCGTGAAGAAAGTCCATTAGACGATGAAAGTCTTACCTACCTCACCTCGCCTCCGCCAGTGTTTACTGCTGTGGCTTTGTCGTCTTGCGCTTGTAAATCTCAGACTCGTCCGGATGATTCTTTTGGAAGTGACGAATCAAATTGATAGTGTTAAAGTGGCTCTGCTGGTTCCTCCACGAGAAACAGTTTGTTTGCAACTATTTCATCGCTGTTTGACTCTCGTTTTGTTGTTGTGAAAAGTCCCACACAGCAACATTTTGATTCGTTTTCAGGTACGGCTGCCGTAAAGGGCGTCAATGTCGCAAAAACAGTGAAACTAAATCAGTCTGATCATGTGACTGAATCCGATAATGTCAGATACTCCAGATCAGGAGCCAATACCGATACTGAATATCGGATCGGGACATCCCTAGGGTGCACCACAGCGCGATGCTGGGGAACACATCTCCAGGTCTTGAGCTAGTCCAGATCAGGACTATCTCAGCTGGAGGATTTGACCTATTCCCTGAACCTTCTTGTTGTGAGGCCACTATTACTTATTACCTGTGCAATAACCTGCTCCACAACCCGCGTGCAATACTGTATTATGTGCAATATGGAACTCAACGGAAGCAATGTTACCACCTTTGAAATACTCTTACATTTTAATCCTACGTACACCTTTGTATTTTATTATATTTTATTACATTGTATTATATCTATATTTTGTATTTTATTATATTTTTTACTATCTTGTTTACTTATTTCCCTTGTATTTGCAAACACTTTTTTACCAATACTATTTATTGCATTCTAATAGTACTTCTTGAATATCTTAGCAAGTCGTCCTAAGTCCTAAGCATTTCACTGCATTGTCGACCTTGTGTTGAACCTGCATATGACAAAAAAACAATCTTGAATCTCGCAGGGTGACTGTGGTGAAGTGTCTTGCTCATTAACACAATGACAGAGTGTACTGGATTTTGAACCCTATAAGCCACTACATTTTTCATTAATTAATCAATCATCGCATTTATACAGCGCCTTTCAAGACTTCACTCGCTCATTCACTTTCTTACTAGGCAATGTGGGTGAAGTGTCTTGCCTAAGGACACAACGACCGTTTTTGTCTCTGTCGCCTTCCATCCAAGTAGTCACAACTCCCGGCCCTGCAGAGCCTCTGAGATCCGTCGAGATCACCCTTTGACAAACCGGTATGACCATCGTTCCGCTCCATTTCTAGGTTTCCAGGTTTTGGGAGTGAAATGTCTTGCTCAGTGACACAAACTCATACGATCCTTGAGCTACTCCCGCTGTATTGCTGTTATGCGTTAGCTCTGAATACCCCGTAGAAGTATAATACCCCCTCTTTACGAAACCTGGCTGTACTCTAACATCTGAGCGACTACCCCCACCGAATTTACCCCAACGTTTAGTCGCTCCCATCACCGTCCCGCAACCACCAGCACATGTGAGCCCGCCTGGACCCCCTCCGAGAACTGCCAGGGATATTTTTAATCTCACCTCCATCCGACATCAGGCTTCAGGAATGCTGCGCGCCCCCGTCCCACCGCTGGAGACCCCCTCCCTCACCCCTGCGCCTTTCATTCACCGCCGCTCTGCTTCCTATTATCTTTATTTGAAATGCAGATCTTTATTGACTCATAAGAAACACATGCTCGCCGTGCACGTTCTCTGCGGGATTTGCATGCGCGCAGACAAACCGTAGCACGCTAATTCGCCTTTTCGTTTTTTTTTTTTAGGAAAGCCGATACGCACGTTCACTGCAAAATAGACCCAAGGTGCGCTTCGGAAATGGCGGGAGCTGGAATGCATGTTGTTTTATTCCGAATGATGAGGTCGGAAAAGTTCAGCCGTGTCTTCAGACGGAGACGGCTTCCACTGATGTGAAACAGGGCTGATGCTTGCCCCAGGTACGGGGAAGGAGCCTGTGCAGCGTGGAATCTGATTTGAGTTGGTAATTCCTGCGCTGGGATGATGTATGTTAACCTGGAGAGAGTTTAAACAGGCAGAGATAAATGAGGGAGGGAGTTTAGTCAATACTCACAGAAGATGTATTGCGCTTTCGTCTGCCTTATAATCTGTTACATCCGTGGACCACTACGTTTTATTTCGGACATTTGAAATCACAACATTGATCGAAAACGACTTCATGAAAAAAACATTTGGCTTCTGGCTGAAAACTGCTGAGCTGATTTTCATTTGTGCGGGAATAGCTCTGTATGCAATGCCAGCCTCGCACTAGGGTTGGGCGATAATACAGTATCCTACGGTATCAGAAAGTAGCAACTGTATCAGTTTCATCACTGTCATTAAAAAAAACCTGCATAAGGACCTAAAACCACAGCAGGACTTTCTCCCCTCCGCTCTCTCTCCTCTTCAAACGTCGTTACGCTCGGAGATTTCCATCCACACACAGCGAGGAAGAAGAAAAAAACCTGACTGACGCTTCATGTGTGACGTTGAGTCCAAAAGTTTGTGATGGAGACGAGAGGGGACGAGGCGCTGAAGAGGAGAAAGTTCCCGCTCGAGGGTGAAGTCGGACTTTCATGGAGGACGGTAAAGAACAATTTATGGTTCTGCATCAAAACGTGTTTGTGTGGACGTGCGGCCCCTACGCACAGTGTCCGACCGCTGTGCACCTCCCGAACTTTCTAACTACGCCTCAAAACGACGCAGACGATAAGGGCTGTGATTGGTCCTCTCCACCGCTCTACATTTCCACTGCTCCACTCATTAAATATTTTGAGTAATAATGTGTTTAATGCAGCTTTGGCACATTTGTTTACGTTTTACACAAACCAAACTTCAAACCGCATGGCTCATTTGCATACAGTATAAGCGCTGATAAAAACAGCTCGTGCGCTGATGCTGAAGCGATCGAACGCGCTGCAAAGTTTGGTTTGATCAGAACTTGTGCCTCATCTTCAAATATAAAGCTGCTCTTCTGTTTCTGAAGGGTTTAGGTGCAGCTACGAAATACTAAATAAGTCACGGTAATACCGCATACTCCGGTAAAATGTTGAGAAAGTTTAATGGGATCAAAATTTGGATACTGCCCAACTCTACCTCACACAGCAAGATGGATTTTCTGATATTTGTAAGTTCACAAACTCACAGAATCCGCCTTGAGAGACTCCTGCTGCAAGGTTCAAATTCACCCAGCAGCAGGTGAACCGATCACGTCGCAGCTCTGAGGTTTGTGCAAAGGCCAAGCGCCCAAATGAACCAAAACAAACATGGAGATTTATATTATTAGGGGTTTTTTTTCAGAGGCTGCCAATCTGCGCCATCGGCCTCTCTGAACACCACCATCACTCACGCACACACACACACAACGTTCATACTAGGCAATGTGGGTGAAGTGCCTTGCTTAAGGACACAACAACAGTTTTTGTGACTGGAGCCTCACTGTGGCACCTGGAATTCCCATCCAGTACTAATACTAGTCTAGTACTAATACTAGTCCAGTACTAATACTAGTCTAGTACTAATACTAGTCTAGTACTGGTAGAAGATCTCCAGTAAGTTGTGTTATCATTGTTATCATGTTCATTACTGATCAAAAAAGGCATGCTGTGCTTATGACTGCTCTGTAGTTATAATTTGGCCATTTTAAATCACTATATTGATCTAAGACAACTTAGTAAAAGAAACAAGTGCGCTGACTTTTGCTTTAGAAAATTGCGGTGTCCAGTGAGAACTGACGGCACCATAAATTCATCACAACAAAGGGCCCCTGCTATGAATAGCTGCACATAACATGAGCGAGCAGAGTACTTTTTTTCATTTGTACCAAAATGACTACGTAATGTTGCCAGATCCTAAGAGTTACGTGTATGGCTGATTAAGAACATAAAACTGGAGAACAAAATAAGTACGTTACAGTGGTCGTGTACCGGAGGAGGTGAAAACAGAGTGATGGCGCCTTGAATAGAGGAGAATAAAGATGACTTAAACATGAATCACTCCATATACAACTTCAGGGAGAAATAAAACCTTTAAACTTTGGAGCTTAGACCCTGACAGGTGGAGACGTCAGTGACATGTGAAGTTGTGTCGGATTGAAAACTCTCTGGACGCCGGTGAAGAGCAGATGGGGAGGCTGACGGTTCTGCTGCTGCTGCTGCTGTGAAGTGGGACATCGTTGGGCTGCTGCACCCGTGGACGGATACGAAAAACGAGCGGTAATGTGAATGCGGTGAGAGGCGATTGGCTGAGGAGCAGTGGTAACAGCGTGCGATTGGCCCACAGTGACAGACCGAACAAACCCTGCATTATTCATCCTCTTCTGAGCCGCAACGACATGATCCAATTATGAAGATCAACCTTTGGGCGAGACCGATCGCTGAAATCATTATCGTTAGGGAATGTCAGAGGTGCTTGTACTTTTCGACTTTTCTACAAGCGTTTTTGCACTCCTACTTATTTCACTCAATTTTACTGCTAATATTTGCATTGAAGTAAGAGTACTCGAGTAAAAGTTGTGCTTTCTAAAGTGATAAAAGCTTCACGTGACAATATGAAATGATTAGAACTTTTATGTTTCTTGCAGCGCTCCTTCAAATATTATTTAATTTGTCTCATTTTTGTTTCTGTTATTTGAAAATACCAGATTTTGAGCCTCATTTAATATATTTTTTGCCTTTTTTCTGTACAGTTACTCTTTCCTTGAGTAGTTTTAGTTTTACTTGAGTAACTTTTTCGGCTTCTCTACCACCTCTATCAAAAATTAAGCCCGAAAAAAGGAAGAATAGAGTCACTATTAGTTGTATTTTTGATAGAATTTCTCCCATCTGCTTGTTTCTTGAAGATGTTTGAGATGCTTTTCCTTGAAATGTTCCTCATTATAGACCAAAGATGTTCATTTTTGCGCTTTGTGTTGCATTTTTGTGTATGAAAGATGCTCTATAAATAAAGTTTGATTGATTGATTTTGTTTTCTTATGCACTTTAACGTCTTGGGTTCAGTAAAGTGTATTTACCTACAGGACGCCTACAGAAAATGACAACATCTGATATATGACACTTCTCCACCAACACCGGGGGCAGTTCTGAGGATGCAGCAGCCGAGAAATGTCAACCGAGTTCCTCATTATGGCTTTAAATACACCTATCTCGCATTTTCTTTCAATGACAGCTGTTATAATTGCTAAAAAATAAACAAAAACATCATTCTTACTGTGAAATCCGACCTGTAACTTGGCCTGGAGACATTACCTGCTTGTTTCCATGGAGATACTGTAGATATGTTAACGTAACATAAGTCATACTGTGGAACATTACAGGCAAAGCAGGAGGATGTTGATCTGTACCACAACAGCTGAACATAGTGCAACTTTAATCACTTCAACAAGCATCGAAAATCAGATACTAAACAATACTAAACTCTTGTAATTTTGTACATTTTTGTCTTACATTATAGAGTTTAGTGTTTTCTACTTTATTTTATTTATTGCGTGGTTAGTCTATGTTTCGCTCCGAGTATTCCTAATGAATCTGTTCACTCATATGACAATTAAACCTTTTTGATTCCGATTTCTGATCGAAACTAAATACTCAGTTGTGAGGGTATTGATACTAAAAAAGTCCCATTCACAGGACAGAAGTGAATGTTTCCTGAAGATGGCACACGAGTTTTAATAGAAGACGTTTCGCCGCTCATCCGAGGGAGGAGTTAGATCCTCCAATTACTTAGAAACTCGTTTGTTTACAATTTCTTGAAATAGACTTGGGGTGGGGGTCAAATTAGCATCATCATACAGGGCCGTAATGGGGTATTCACACCTCTGGGCCTGACTGTGGCTGCACCTATTGTTTTCTTAATTTGTTTTGATTTCAGTTTGAGAATGGAGTTATAGATGGAGACAGGTGGTGCCCGAGTCCTCCATTCCTGTTTAAAGAAGGGTTCTCTTTTTTAACAAAGACGCTTCTTTAACTCCACGTTCAAACCAATTCTTCTCTCTGGCTCAGATCTGCACCTCACTGTCCTCAAAGGAGTGGCCCGTGGCTTTAAGGTGGAGATGTACCGCAGACTGAGGTCCGCTCTGGGTTTCTCGTCTGTGCTGGTACATCCTCTTGTGTTGTGGCTGTTTTGTTTCTCCAATGTAAAGCTCACTGCAGTCTTCACTACACTGAATAGCGTAGACGACATCGCTTTGTTTGTGGCTCGGAGTTTTGTCCTTAGGGTGGACCAGTTTTTGTCTTAAAGTGTTTGTGGGTTTGAAGTAGACGGGAATATCATGTTGTCTGGAGATCCTCTGGAGTTTCTCAGTTTCCTGAAGAGTTGAAGACCTGGTTTAGACCTGGTTTAGACCTGGTTTAGACCTGAACCGCTATGGAACTTACCTGGACCTCTGAGGGATTACGCAGATATAAGACCACATGGGAATAGAAAAGAAAGTTCTACCATTTAATGCTTAAAACCACATTATATTGTTTAAAGAAAGTGTTTTTTATTACCCTCAGAGTCGGTATTGAGTTTCGAGTGTATTCCTTAGTATCGAAATCAAGTTTAAAATGGTTGTAACGTGACAATACAACTTCAACTACACCATTTTTATCTCAGATTGGAACAGAAATAACCCTAGCTATTTGTTTAGTGCGTATCTAACAGAAAAAAATAACAAAAACAGGTTAATCTTCTGCTCTGCCACTGTACCTCCAGCCCCAGTGACGCGTAATACGAGCCCTTTACCAACATCGCCTTAAAATGCTAATCCATAATCAATATTTCTACTCTCCGCGGTCCATGTGAAGAGATACATCACCTTAGATCCTCCTGTATTAGATAACACGACACGAGCCCCTTCCCCCACCCGTCTCCGCCCCCTCCTCACTCCAATTCACCAAAACAATAGAACCCTGTGGAAGTCGTATTCATTTGAGAGGGGACGTAATTAGCACAAGAGCGGCTCTAATTATAAGCCATTGTGCGGTAATTATCTCGGGATCTCTATCATTTTCCTAACGCACGACCCTTTGTAATTGTGGCATTCGAGAGCTTAAAGGCACCTGATTTTTACCGTCTTATATTACACAAAATGGACTCTTTATGGAGCTTTAAGCCTTGTTAGAATGTTGCTACGCCCTCAAAAACAGACCTGGAGCTGTGTTTTGTTTTGTTGCATTCACACGTTCGAGTAATCTCAGTATTAGTCCGTCTACATCAAAGTCGTCGATACGCACGCGCTCCTCCATGAGCGCTTTGTTGTCATTTATTTTGGTCACTAAAGCAAACAGTTATCGCTGCGTCCTCCTCAGGTGCAGCAAGAAAACAGCTCCACGAGGATTTACAGCTGAAATGTTCTAACAGAGGAGGGTTTTATCTTTCACTCACTTTTTATTTTACGTTGGTAGACCCAGAAATGACAAAGATATGAACTTTTAAACATTTTAGAGTCGCTTTTGGCTTCACATCGGCTTTAATAAAACGGGCTCCTATACGCACCTGTGACGTGACTTGCGATATGCGTGATCTATTTCTCAGACTCTGCCTCTTTTTCACTAGTTTTACTCAGAAAACAGACTGTCGAGACATTTCTATGTAATATAACATAGTTTTAGTGTCCAGAAAGAGGACGGAAGAGCTCTGTGTGTCTGTATGACCGCAGACTGTAGCAGGACAGCAGCTATTTATTATTATTTCTATTTTTATTATTGTTTATCTTGATTGCATCACACTTTTTCCCCCTTTTTTGCACTAAACTGTCCTGGAGCTACTGTGACTGTTGAATTTCTCCACTGTGAGATCAATAAAGTCCTGACTTATCTTATCTTATCTCTATGGACGTGGAGGCAGAGCAGCGTGAGCACAGGAATAAGGTGTGTGCACTCAGTGAGACTCAGGAGGAAAAGAAATCATCAAATTGTCATCATCAACCACTCTATATTAAGAGTATGGCTATAGTATAAAATATAAAACAACCTGAGAAAGCTCTGTTCTTATTTTCACTAAATAAAAATTTCTGAGCTGTGAATCATTCAACCAAATGAACTAAAACACTTCACATATGAAATATAACTGCACAGTAGTTGTACTGTAATGTACTGTAATGTACTGTATGTAATGTTATAGTGTTATTATATAAAAAATTATATATATCTTTTTTGTCTTAAAATGTATCGAATCAAAATCATGACCCATGTATCAAGGTACATATCGAATCGTGGGAAAACTATCGCTGCAGCCCTGATGATGTCCTGGACCTTCTCCGTTAGCTGGAAACCCCTCGTCTATATTTCCAAAGCTCAAAATGCTCTGTAAACGGTCACATTGTTATACAGCGTTTTTCCACATTCAAGGCACTCAAAGTGCTTTACAACAAGGAACCACTCACCCATTCACACACACATTCATACACCAGTGTACGCAGACAACAACAGTGTAGATACAGTATGTGGGAGCTGGAGTGGATTTGTTCGCTCGACCAATTTTTTTTATGTCGAGAGCAGCATTCAAACCACCAAACTTCGGGTCAGTGGACAAAAAAGCTCTACTATCTGCACTGCAACAAAGCTTGGCCAAAATTGAAAATATAAACACTTAAATCTATCAGAAAATGACTTAAAAGTAGCACAATTATCTGTTTGTGCAGCAAGATCATTTTACTTGACAAGTTATCTCAAAATAAACGACCTCTAGAACTAGTAAGTCGATAATAAATCTGACAACAAGATGAATAACCTGATAGAAGTTTTAAAATCTCAGCCAGATCAGAGAAATTTGCAGTGTGAGCCTTTGTATGCACATGGAGCAGTTGTTTAATAGTTTTTAACACAGTTTTTCCCTTTAGTTCAACAGAGATCTGCAAAACCACATCTGAAATCATCCGGGTGATTCTAGTGAAGGTAAAGACCTACGACATCGTATACGATTCAGAGGAATATGTTTTATGTAACTGCGCAGAACTTTCTAACTGTAAAAGACAGAAACGTACTTTTTCCCCTCTGAAAGTGCAGACATAGAGGTTTCCGTACATTTCTGCGGCTTTATCCTACGTCACACTCACGCTGTGTGATGACGTGAGCAAAACGAGTGTCCAACAGGAACTTTGTTTTCCCCAAACTCATGCGCTCCGTCCATTTTGATCGAGCCAAACTTTGCCAAAGAGTGAAGTGAGTCAAGATGGTCGACTCCTCTGACTGTGTGTGTTTATAACGAGTGAAAAAGCCGCTCTAAGTGCAGTTTTTTCTCAAATAAATGGTAAATTATGCATCTTGGTGTGCGTAATTGTGCGTCCCTTTCTATTTTTATTTGAAAGGTTTATTTCAGTCAGAATGAACAAATCCAAATGTGGAAATGCAGAAGTGCTGTGGCTCTGGACCTGACAGGAGCTGTTTCCAGGACTGGACCAGAAAAGTCATGGGGCGATTGCACTTTTTTTGTTTTTAGGGCAATAAGGAGATTTTTATTTACTTACAGACTTGATATTTTGCATTTTTGTAGCTAAGGCCCTACATTAAGCATTTTTTATATCCAAAAAGTTGTTTCTACATGTTTGCTGTGTGTTTTGTATAAAAGAGTGGGGATTTTATTTTAGCCTTTATTACAAACTGTGAAATAACAGGTTGTACTGAAAAAAGGATGTATAATACTTCATTATAGGGTAAAAAGGGCAGTTTTAAAAGCAAAATAAAAATAAAAAATCCAGGTGAGGAGAAATATACTAAAATTGCCCTTAGGTCTTCGGGAGTTTAAAAACACATCACAAAGTGGAATCCCGGGTACGTTTGTGATGCGGAAACAACGTTATATCGTAGATCGGTGAATAGCGTCGTGTGTCTTTTTGAAAATATTGTCAAGTGCCTCGTTTTGCCCATAAACTCCGCACACTGTTCCAACGCCCCGGTACGGCTCCGGCTCCGGCTGTGTTAGAAATACTTGTACAGGAAGCTTTTCACCACCTAAACGACGCCCACGGGACCCGGGATTCTAGGAACAGCCCCGTACAAAAACACCTAACCAAGGATAGAGAGCGAGAGAAAGAAAGAATTCCACGGATAATTGTGGGAATGCGTTCTCCCGGGCCTCTTGGAGATAGGATAATTTGCGCGTTAATCTGCGACAGGCGCTGACAGGGGCTCAGTGTACGGACGAAAGCTGAGAACATGTGAGGGATCAAAAGGTGGAGGGAGGATGGAGGGTTTCCTAGAACCCCCCCCCCCAGGCCTGCAGGACCTCCGCGGGTGACGCCGAGGTGAGACGGCTACGGGTCAAATGCAAAGGGCCCACCGGTGCTGCGCTGGGCGGCTTTATGGAGGTCTGCACTGTAAAAACTGTAAGAAACTCAGAACAAGCTGGTCAAATGAGCTCGGTTTGGGTTATTCTGGATTTGGAAAAGGTTTGGGTAATTTGGGCTTCCAGATTTATGAGACTATCGATACGTCGCAGCTGAGGTTATTTGTGTTTACTGGGAAAAAAACGATATCTAGGTGAGTTAAAATGACTTAAATTAAGAACATTTTACTTTATTTGAGGAGATTAAACTTGACAAGTGAAATGATCTGCCAGTGGAATAAGTGTTTTTTTCCCTTAATTCAACCAACATTTGATTTTGTTTCTTATTTTAAGTGTAAAAAGTTGTTGTTTTTTCTTATTTTAAGTGTAGCAAGATGTATTTTCATATTTTAAATGCAAAGATCTTACTTCACTGACAAATTATTTTACTTGTCAAGTGAAATTTACTCAAATCATGATAAAACTTTCTTAATTCAAGTCATTTTAGCTTGACTAGATTTTGTTTCTTGCAGTGTTCACTCAAGTTAAAATGACTTAAATTAAGAACATTTGACTTTATTTGAGCAGATTCGACTTGAAGTAAAATTATCTGCCAGTGGAATAAGTGTTTTTCTCTGAATTCAAACAACATTTGGTTTTATTGCTTATTTTAAGTGCAAAAAGTTGTTTTTCTTATTTTAAGTACAGCAAGATGTATTTTCATATTAGTACAAAATGTCTTGTCCCACTGGCAGATTATTTTACTGTGAGTGATATTTGCTCAAATCATGATAAAACTTTCTTAATTCAAGTCATCTTAAGTTGACTAGATTTGTTTTTTTTTTAGCAGTGCTGGGGGTGTGATGCTAACTGTAGGCTCTGCTCTGTCTGAGAATAGAACAATAATAAAATCTGGAAGGTGAATCCAAGATGGTGTCGTATTGTTTTCAGTGGCCTGACCTCATTTACTTCCTCAATCCGGACAAGCTCCTCCCAGCTTTGTGACGTCTGTAACGTTCACGGCGTGGAGCGTTTGGACCAGTCAGAGCGAGAGCTACTAGAGTGGGGCTAGACTAATTCTTATAGGTCTTAGGTCTATAGCCTCACACTTCCCTCTGTTGATTTCCCACTGCACAGGCCAAAGCCCAAAAGACTCGATCACCGATGTCGTTTCTAATCCCATTTATTTACGAGTGAATTATATATATTTTTTAAACGCTAAAAAAATACATTCCCCAAACCATTTTCTTTCAACATCTTTCAGTTTCTCTTCTTCTTCACCGTCAGTAGTCGATTCTCACTTGTTGCTTCTGGCGGCTCGAGCCTCTCGCCGCCGCTGGAGTCGACGATCGAGTCTTTTGGGCTTTGGCCTGTGCAGTGGGAAATCAACAGAGGGAAGTGTGAGGTGCTTATAAAGTTGTTTTCTAACGTTTCCAGACACTAATGAGTGAACCAGGCAGAGCGTTTTGTTTGTTAGACTCGTGGCTGTTGTCAGATGGGTTAAAGTGGTGTTAAGCTTCTTCAGTGTGAAGCAAATTGGTGTTTTATGTGGAAGTTCAGAACTTGCCCCCATCACTACACTAGTTTGTTGCCTTGACAGACTCACTGCCACAGTGAGAGCTCCACCGAGGAAACACTGATCTGTGCCGTTTTTTGGCTTCTGACAGAATTCCACCACTTACAGCAACGGACTTTAGCTTCAAACGTGCCGGAGTTCCCCTTTAAATCTGTCAGAAAATTACTTAAAAGTAGTGAAATTATGAAGTTATCTTAAAATAAACTACCTCTAGACTAGAATGAAGCTGTCACAGAACTATTAAACTGATAATAAATCTGAAAACAAGATGATTAACCTGATATAAGTTTTCAAATCTTAGCCAGATCAGGGAAATGTGCAGTGTAAGAGTCGGGTTTGTGGAGACGCGAGCCCTTACAGCACATCCACGCAGCTTTTGTGCAGTGTACCTGACGACACTTCCCCCTTGTCCCAGTACATTGCCGTGAGCTCCAGCAGCACGGGCGAGGGGGTCCGAGGGGGTCCGAGGGGGTGGTCCTGCTCACAAGGGCCCCTGTCCCCACATAAAGGGCCCCTGTGTTTGCCCGGTGGAGGCAGCGGTGCAGTAGCTTGTGTTACGGTCACACACAGAGGACGCTGTAGGGCTCCGGTGGGGCACACATAATACAACAGGCACTTTTAAAGGAGCTTCATCTGAACATAAGCGCTTACACAGAGGTGGATATGCAAAAAAAAACCAACACATAATCACGTAATCTCGTATTTATTTATTCGGCGCAGGTGATTGATAGAGAAATCGCAAACATCGATTCTGGACAATACCCCGCGCGCTTATTTATGTATTTATTTATGTATTCAATATTTTACCAGGTAAGTCAATTGAAAACACCTCCTCATTTGCATTGAATTCAGTCCAATCCAGCGTTATTTCTCTCCAAAGTGCTGCACAGTGTAAATTAACACATTAAATCAAATAAAGCATAAAATAAATAAACGAGCAGGTCAATAAAAAACAGAAAAACACTAAAATTAGCAAAGGGAAAAATAGCAAATGCAATCAATAAAAGACACAGCATCAATAATATGGACCCTGCAGTGGAAAAAAACACTATCCAGGTGAGTTAAAATGACTTAAATTAAGAACATTTTACTTTATTTGAGTCGATTCAACTTGACAAGTAAAATCTGCCAGTGGAATAAGTGTTTTTTTTAAATTAATTCAAGTAACATTTGATTTTGTTTCTTATTTTAAGTGCAAAAAGTTGTTGTTTTCTTTATTTTAAGTGTAGCAAAGATGTATTTTCATATTTTAAGTACAAAAAATCTTATTCCACTGGCAGATTATTTGACTTCTAAAGTGAAATTTACTCAAATCATGATAAAACTTTTTCAATTCAAGTCATTTTAACTTGACTGGATTTTGCTTTTGGAGTGAACGGCATGACTCAACCTGAAAACACAACGTAAAATAAAACATTAAACATAAAATCTTGATCTTTTTCTAAAAAATCTGTGAAAATTTGAGGCCATTTCAACCAGAATTGCCCAAATTATTGACCCGCGAAATGAAAGACAATAAGATAAAACTTTCTTAATTCAAGTCATCTTTACTTGACTAGATTTTGCAAAAAAGCTTGGCCAAAATGGAAGACAAAAACACTTAAATCTCTCAAAAAATGACTTAAAAGTGGTGAAATTAGTGAGTTCTCTTAAAATAAACGACCTCTAGACTAGAATTAAGCATTTTCTGGTCTAGTAAGTCGATAATAAATCTGAAAACAAGATGAAAACCCTGGTATAAGTTGGTAAATCTTGTTCCAGATCAGAGAAATTTCCAGTGAAACACAAACCTTACAGTATATTGTGTTCCTTTGTGTTTTGCCATATGCAGCTTTTTCCATAACACAGATCTCCGCGAGGTCAATTGGCCGCGACACGTCCTTTTATTTTATTTATTCTGAGTTACCACAGCGTCAGTTCTTAGTTAGATTCGGTCCCGTCAGCAGTTCGGCGCCGGCGCGTTTCGACTCCTTTGTGCACGATATTATTTTTGTCGTATTCAGTGATTCGCGGCCGGACACGGCGCACAAAGGGGGGTCCCGGGGGAGCGGCGGAGACGTGCACGCTCAGCGAAAACCCCGGTTTCAGCGCCCCGTAAAGAACGCTCAGCGACAGCAGCGGCGTCGGCCTCCTCAGCCTCTCCGTCTCCTCCGCGCCGTCGTTTCCTATGTGTATGTGCATAGAGAACCCCAAAAGAGCTAAACCAAACTC
The DNA here is from genome assembly GCA_034769755.1 of Odontamblyopus lacepedii. Lineage (NCBI taxonomy): Eukaryota > Metazoa > Chordata > Actinopteri > Gobiiformes > Gobiidae > Odontamblyopus > Odontamblyopus lacepedii. The sequence continues at coordinate 6,963,467 of CM068365.1, read as the reverse complement.
AGATCGTCTTGTTTTTGGTCTACAGCAGGTGAAAGAACCCGAAAGTTGCAGTGGTTTGGTCTCCATGAAGATTGAAACGTTTAAACTACACTGTGGTTTGGTAATAATAACCGGAACATTCGATTATTACCAGTTTTCAAATCTCAAAAATCTCAAATTAAGACCCATATTTTCAGAAAAGCCCCACTTAATTCTCCATCTTCTTGCTGCTCGTCCATTTTTACGTGTATTGCTTTGTCTAATTTCTTTGTCTTGTACTGTATATGTTGCCTGTTTTTAGTTAATCGTCATTGTACGGTGTCCTTGAGTGTCCAGAAAGGGACAATTATTAATAAAACTGTGAAACGAGTGCGTGATTAAGCAAAATTGTTACGCACTCGGCACTAATGTGAGTCAGTACAGTCACATTTTCTTTGTGTTTTTGTCGTTTTTGAGCAGCTTTTCTGTATTTTACCTAAACGATTGACAGTTTATGCCGCTCTTTACTGTCGGCAGGGATCAGATTGGTCAAAAATAGGGACACCAGGGATATTTCTTGAATAAAACTGGGACAAATCACTGGTTTTGGATAAATCTGCTGGGACAGGGGACACGGGGCTCCAAACTGGGACTGTCCCGGGTCAATAGGGACGTCTGGTCACCTGCTTGTTTCTATGGATATGTCACTGTTCTTGTTCTTGAAATCCTCACGTTGGCTCCCTGTTCTTTTTCGTATCCACTTTAAGATCCTGGTCTTGACCTTCAGGGCCCTACACACCCAGGCCCCTGCCTACATCACATCAGATCTGATAAAGTCGTACGCCTCCGCCCGTTCCCTCAGGTCCACCGGCCGAAACTTGCAAATGGTCCCTCGGAAGTTAAGTTTTAAAGCTCGAGGTGACAGATCGTCTCCCCTGAACTCTGAACGAGCTGCCTCCTCACCTGCGCTCTCTAGAAAGTGGAGATGCTTTGAAAATGCAACTAAAAACATTTCTCTTTGAACAAGCGTCCCAGGTTTAAGCACTGTTATGACTGATTTTAATATGAATGTGTCTTATGCTGTTTTTTATCTTTTGTATGTGAAGCACTTTGTGTAAAAAGTGCTCAATAAATGACTTTTACTTAATTAATTACTTAGTTCTGTCTAGAATGTTCCACAGTATAACATGAAACGGCTCTACTTTACATTTATTCAACTACAGGTGGTTTTATAGCTCACAAATACCTTGAAAAACAGGCGTTCTGACTGTGAGCGGGGTCGCCTCTCCACAGATCTGACTTGGAACTTGGTCTGCACTGCAAAAAGGGCCTATCAAAAATAAGAAAAAAGTACCAAGTTTGAGGTAAAAATGCCCCATTTTATCTGCCAGTGCAGTAAGAAATTTTCACTTACCAAGTTTTCTTAAAACAAGATGAAATATGAATCTTGTTCTAAGCAGAAAACACGAGTTTCAAGTATTTATGGGAAGATTTTTCACCTTATTAGTTTGAGAAGGAAGTTAAAGAGGATTAACCTGGTTTAATTTAATATAAAAAGTGTTTAGAATAAGTTGTAATATTTAGATAAGATAAATCAGGATGGAATATCTTGAAACAAGTAAAAAAAAATCTCATCTTATTAAGTAAAAAATCTTAAAATTGATCTTTTAAGATGAATCTGCTTAATTCAAGTCAGTTTAACTATGCTAGAAAATCCTTTTTTACAGTGTGGTTTGGTCTCCATGAAGATAGAAAGGTCCACAAGGTAACGTCTCCACGGAGAAAAGCATTTGACGAACCCTCCACTAGAAAACTTACACAATGCGCCTTTAAAATTGGACTAGGCCAGTTTTCAGTGACTGTGACCGTGCTCGCCTCTCCACAAACCTGACGCTTATCTGGCCTGTGAAAATCTGGGTTTATTTCAATTAACATGGATTCGTGCAGGTCTCCAGAAAGTTACACACTGTGGCTTTAAATGAAACGGTATTAATTCATTTCCTAATTTCCCCTTAGACACATTCACACAGAAGGTGCCCTTGAACAGCACTTAACCCCCGGCTGAGCTGTACCGCAGCCAATAACAACAGACGGGTGTGAAGCGCATTTGTAGTCCATACGTTTCGCCTACTTGCATAAGATAACATAATAAACCATATTATTATCGTCACATTTACATCATCAAGAGCTCGTACGAGGTTTTTTTCCCCCTGTAAGTGAAGCGAAAGTGAATTTGGAGTGAGTTTCATATTAGGAAATTTGTTTAAGGACAAAATAATGCCATAAAAACACCAGGATCATGTAGAGCGGGTTAATCCGAGGGGAACTCCGGCACGTTTGGAGCTAAAGTCCATCGCTAGAGGTGGTAGAATTCTGTCAGAAGCCAAAAAACGGCACAGATCAGTGTTTCCTCGGTGGAGATCTCACTGTGGCAGTGAGTCTGTCAAGGCAACAAACTAGTGTAGTGATGGGGGCAAGTTCTAGAGATCGATATGCATTTTTCCATAGGCGATGTTAAATGAGCTCATGCCTCTACATCTCTGCTCTGAGGATGCACTGGGCACAGAGACGCCACAATTTTAATGAGCTTAATGGACTAATTTAAGTGTTTTCACTGCTTTGTACACAGCAAAAAGGCCTATCAAAAAATAAGAAAAAATACAAATTTTGAGGTAAAAATGCCCTATTTTAAGTGAAATTATCTGTCAGTGCAGTAAGAAATTTTCACTTACCAAGTTTTCTTAAAACAAGACGAAATATGAATCTTGTTCTAAGCAGAAAACACTAGTTTCAAGTATTTATGGCAAGATTTTTCACCTTATTGGTTTGAGAAGGAAGTTAAAGAGGCTTAACCTGGACTGAGTTAATATAAAAAGTGCTTAGAATAAGTTGTAATATTTAGATAAGATAAATCAGGAGGGAATATCTTGAAAAAAAGTTTTTAAAAAATCTCATTTTATCAAGTAAAAACCTTAAAATTGATCTTTTAATTCAAGTCACTTTAACTCTGCTAGAAAATCCTTTTCTATAGTGTGTGTTTTTGTATCTAGTTCTTTTAAACTACGGGCCGAATAATATTTGTGTCTGAAGGTAAAGAAGTTAAGTAAGATGCCCATGGTTTAGAACCAGTGGTCGACATTTAGATCAGATTTTGGTAATTTTCCCCAAATTATTGGATTAGAATTCAATATGAACTTTTCCATAACCTTATTTTACTGCAAACTGTGTGGAGAACAGTGTAATCATGTTTTTGCAGTGCTCAGTCTAAGCTTTATTCTTATTTTTCATGTATATTTAGGGAACTGGTTGTATAACAATAATAAATAGATAAAAGCAATAACATAAGTAAAACATAAATGAAAGAGACGGAGGAGCACACAACTCAGGCAGTGTTAAAAGCCAAAGAATAAAAGTGGGTTTTAAGACGAGACTTAAAACCCTCCACTGTGCACCGCAAGAAACTAAATCTAGTGAAGTTAAGATGACTTGGATTAAGAAAGTTTTGCCATGATTTGAGTAGATTTCACTTGACAAATAAAATGATCTGTCAGTGGAACAAGACTTTTTACACTTAAAATAAGAAATAAAATCAAATTTTAACTTACCTACATATTGTTTTTTTCGTAAGCAACCTTCCTCTTTATGTCTGAGCCCCCACACTATAACAATAACAAAAAACAATATCTAGGTAAGTAAAAATGACTTAAATTAAGAACATTTTACTTTATTTGAGCAGATTCAACTTGACAAGTAAAATGATCTGCCAGTGGAATAAGTGTTTTGTTTTTTTTCTCATTTCAAGCAACATTCGATTTCGCTTCTTATTTCAAGTGCAAAAAGTTGTTATTTTTCTTATTTTGAGTGAGATCAGATGTTGTTTTTTGAGTGACCGGCACGACTCAACCTGAAAACAGAACGAAAATCAATCAGTAAACATGAAATCTCGATCCGTTTCTGTACATTCTGCGAAAATTTGAGCTCATTTCAACAAGAATTCACCTGCGAAATGACGAAATGATGACTTTTTTGGTGGACACTTTGTATATATATATATATTTTTGTACAAATATAGGACAAGTTCACCGCGCCCTTCGTGAACGTGCGGCGGCGCTTTTGTTCGTCGCCTTTACGTCCTTTAAAGGGAAGTGTGCCAGAGCCCGGGGGACGTGTGGACGAAGCTATAGGAAAAACACCTGAAATCTCCGCACTCGCCTTTAAACAATAGACCTGAGACAAAGAGCGAGGGATGAGCGCTGACAGCCGAAGAAAAGATGATCCACTACCTCTGCAGACCCCCGGCTCAGTCCGCCCTCTCCCCCCAGACGCCTCCCCCACCCCCACCCCCACCTCCGCTTCACGTCTTTCCGTCCCTCCGTCCATCTCCTCCCGTGTTTTTGTTGTTTCCACACTTCTCTGCGTCTCTAACTCCCTCTTTGATTCCCCGATCCGTCCTTCTTTACCTCCCCCTCCCTCTCTGTGCCCTTGTTTCCTCTCTCTTTCTGTTTTTCCTCTCTTTTTCTCTGTTGTTTTTTTGACATCAATCTCTCCATCATTCTCTTCTTCTTCCTTCTTTTACTCTCTCCGTCCTGGTCCAACATCTCTCCTTCTTTATTTCACTCTTTTTCTCCCCTTTTTCTCCTTCTCTCTCTCTGTCTTTCTACAGTTTCCCTCTCATCCTCCCTCGCTCTTTTCTGTTTTTTTCTTTCCCACCCTCTCCTTTCTTCTCTCTTCACCTTCTTCTTTACTTTACTCTTTTTCTCCTTCTCTCTCTCTGTCTTTCTCCTATTCTCTCTACAGATTTAAGCTCATTCTCCCTCTCTTTTATGTCGTTTTCCCTCTTCTCCTCCCCTTTTTTATCTCTCCATCCCTTCCTCCTCTCTCATCTCTCCCTCTTTACCTCCTTCTCTCATCTCTTTCTGTGAGTGTCTCCGTCACTTTTCTGGTTGTCCTCTCCCTCTTTTCCTGCCTCTCCTTTCTTCTCTTTCTCCATCTCTCCTCCTTCCTTCTCTTTCTCTCCTTCTTTTCCTCTTTCCCTCTCTGTCTTTCTTGTACTCTCCCCCTTCTCCTCTTTCTTTCGCTCCCTGTATTTTTCCTCCTCTCTGCACCTCTCTCTCATCCCTCTTTCTTGTAGTCTCCCCTTTTCTCCCTCTTTACCATCCATCCTCTCTTCTATCCTTCCCCCTCTCCACTTCTCTCCCTTTCTCTCCATCTACCTCCCTCTCCTTTCTTCTCTCTCTATCCACCTCTCCCACCTTCTCCTCTTCCCTCATCTCTTTCTCTCTGCATCCGTCTCTCTTTACTCCTCCACCTCCTCTTTTTCCTTCCCTCCTTTTTCTCTTCCTCTCTTTCTGTCTTTCTTGTACTCTCCCCTTCTCCTCTTTTTCTCTTTTCCTTCCTCTTCCCCTAGTCTCCCCCACCTTCCCTCCTTCCTCTCTGTATCTCCTCCCTCTTTCTCTCTTTCTAACTCTCCTTTCTTTTCTCTCTCTATCTCTCCCACCTTCTCTTTTTTCCTCCCTCCTCTTCCCCATCCCCCTCTCTCTCTGCATCCCTCTTTCTTGTCTCCTCCACCTCCTCTATCTCTTTCCCTCTCTTTCCCTCTTCCCCTCTGCCTCTCTCTCTCTCTCTGTCTTTCTTGTTCTCTCCCCTTCTCCTCTTTCTCTCTCTCACTCTCTTTTAGTCTCCCTCTTTATCTCCATCCTCTTTGTATCTCTCTCCATTCCTCCCTCCTCCTCTTCCCTCTTCTCTCTGCATCCCTCTCTCTTGTCTCCTCCACCTCCTCTTTTTCTCCCCCCCTTCTCTTCCTCTTTGCATCTCTCTTTCTGTCTTTCTTGTACTCTCCCCCTTCTCCTCGTTCTCTCACTCCCTCTATTTTCCCTCCTCTTCATCTCTCTCTTCATCCCTCTTTCTTGTAGTCTCCCCCACCTTTTCCCCTTTTCTCTCTCTCTTTCCCCTCCTCCCTCTCTCCTTCTACCCGTCCGTTTCTCCACTTCTCTCCCCCTTTCTCTCCGTCTACTTTCCTCTCCTTTCTTCCTCCCTCCCCCTCTCTCTGCATCCCTCTTTCTCGTCTCCTCCACCTCCTCTTTTTCTTTCCCTCTTCCCCTCTGCCTCTCTCTCCATCCCCTCTTTCCCCGCAGCCTTTTCTCTCTCTTTCCCCTCCTTCCTCTGTGTATCTCCTCCCTCCCTCTCTCCTTCTACCCTTCCCCCTCTCCTCTCCTCTCCCTCTTTCCCTCCTTCTCTCTCTCCCCGAGTCTATTACCGTAATGATGCCGAGCGGTGACGTAATGCGCCGCTATAGGATTTAGTGCAAACGTATGGGACAAAGAGAGAGAGAGAGAGAACGGAGGGAGGGATGGAGGGAGGGAGGGATGGAGGGAGCAGACAGAGGGGCGAGCGAGCAGCAGACGTATAGATTTGTGCCATTGAAACGCATGCATTTTTAAAGAGACAGAGGGAGGAGAGGCAGTAAACGACGAAAGACTAATGCAAATGATACGAGAGACGGCGACGCTCGAAGGGAAAACGAAACGCGACGCGGCTTTGATTTGATTTTTCCGACGGCAAATTCAAGCGGGGCCGGGGTCAGGCCAGGAGAGAACGAGGGAGAGAGAAAGAAAGAAACAAAAGAAAGAAAGAAGAAAACGTGAAGCAGATCAGAAAATGTTTAAAAGGTGAAAACTCCAAACACCTTCACTAGAATCAGTTGGATAATTGAAGCTCAGAGAAATTTTCAACTTCAGAGCTTCAGTTATCCAAAGCCTATCGAAAAATAAGAAAAAAAAAAATCAGTTTTGAGGTAAAAATGCCCGATTCTAAGTGAAATGATCTGCCAGTGCTGTAAGAAATTTTCACTTATCAAGTTTTCTTAAAACAAGATGATATACGAATCTTGTTCTAAGCAGAAAACACTAGTTTCAAGTATTTATGGCAAGATTTTTCACCTTATTGGTTTGAGAACAATGGAATAAAACAATATCTAGGCCATTTAAAATGAAAATTAAGAACATTTTACTTTATTTGAGCAGATTCAACTTCCATCCATCTTCTCCCGCTTAATCCGGCTGGGTCGCGGGGGCAGTTTGCTGCCCAATCCTCATAGCACCTGACCCCCCATATGAACCCCTCTGCAGGTGGTGAGCCCACAGGAGGGTGGACAACATGGTCCTTGATGTTAGTTCATAGGTGCTGCATGTTTTGAGTTGATGGGGGAAACCGGAGTACCCGGAGGAAACCCATCCAGACACGGGGAGAACATGCAAACTCCACACAGAAAGGCCCGGGCGACCCGGGGATCGAACCCGCAACCTTCTTGCTGTGAGGCCTGAGTGTTGCCACAGATTCAACTTGACAAGTGAAATGTTCTGCCAGTGGAATAAATGTTTTTCTCTTAATACAAGCAACATTTCATTTGATTTCTTATTTTAAGTCCAAAAAGTTGTGATTTTTCTTATTTTAAGTGTAGCAAGATGTATTTTCATATTTTAAGTGCAAAAATCTTACTGCACTGGCAGATCATTTTACTTGTCAAGTGAAATTTATTCAAATCATGATAAAAATTTCTTAATCCAAGTCATTTTAGCTTGACTAGATTTTGTTTTTTGCAGTGAAGGAAGTTAAAGAGGCTTAACCTGGCTTGAGTCAATATAAAAAGTGCTTAGAATAAGTTCTTAAAATTCTTAAAAATCTTAAAATTGGTCTTTTTAGATGAATCTGCTTAATTCAAGTCAGTTTAACTATGCTAGAAAATCCTTTTTTGTGGTGTGATGTGGCCAAGATTTTAAAGTTTACATCAGGTTATTCATCTTGTTTTCAGATTTATTATCTATAGGGAAGCACCGATACCACTTTTTGGAAAACCGATACGAGTACGAGTACAATCATTTCTGTACTTGCCGATACCGAGTACCGATACCAATACTTTACCAATCTTACAAATGTGCAAAGGCAAAAAATATATATTTAATAAACCAGGAAAAACAAACAACAAACAACAAACATACAAACAGCACTGCAAAAAACAAAATCAAGTCAAGCTGAAATGACTTGAATTAAGAAAGTTTTACCATGATTTGAGTAAATTTCACTTGACGAGTAAAATGATCTGCCAGTGGAATAAGATTTTTGTACTTAAAATATGAAAAATAACAACCTTTTGCATTTAAAATAAGAAATAAAATCAATTGTTCTGCATGTTTTTTGTCCTTAAAGTGTTAAAATGTCATGTGGTGCGACCGTGCATCATGTGGTGCCACTAATAACAGCAGGAATTCTATGGCTGGAGTTTAATAACAGACAAAGTCGACTTGGGTGAATGGGGTTCTTTAGGCTTTTTTTTTTAACCTTTATTTACCCAGGAAAGTCCCATTGAGATTTACTCATCTCTTTTTCAAGGGAGTCCTGCCGTGCACACATCACTTTCACACTTTTCTTTTCACATCACTTTCACTCATTTTTCTTCATTTTTCTTCATTTTCCAGGGCAGTGGTTTGTTCATTAAACACAAGCAGGCGACTGTCATACTGGAGCAAAAGAAAATATCAATATGCATTAAAAATCTAAAGAAACAGTTTGTTTCTATACACTTCATATTACTCAGAACTTAGATTAAAATCCCAACCAGGTTTTAGAAAATAAAACTACTTTAAGGTTATCCTCAGTCGCACCACATGACTTTTTACACTAAAAATGCTTCAGCTAAAAGTTAAACACAGATTTATGCACCTGACACTGGAAATATTTGAAAAAGTTCAATAGAAACTAATATTTTAGAAACTAATAGCCCTGCTTTAGTCCTGCTTTAGTTCTGGTTTAGTCCTGGTCTAGTCCTGTTTAAGTCCTGGTCCAGCCTTGGCCAAGTCCTGGTTCAGTCCTACTTCAGTCCTGGTTCAGTCCTGGTCTAATCCCGCTTTAGCCCTGGTCAAGTCCTGGTCTAGTCCCGCTTTAGCCCTGGTCAAGTCCTGGTCTAGTCCCGCTTTAGCCCTGGTCAAGTCCTGGTCTAGTCCCGCTTTAGCCCTGTTTTAGCCCTGGTCAAGTCCTGGTCTAGTCCCGCTTTAGCCCTGGTCCAACCCTGGTCAAGTCCTGGTTCAGTCCTACTTCAGTCCTGGTTCAGTTCTGGTCTAGTCCTGCTTTAGGCCTGCTTTAGTCCGGGTCCAGTCCTGGTCTAGTCTTGGTTCAGCCCTGGTCTAGTCCTGCTTTAGCCCTGCTTTAGTCCTGGTCCAGTCCTGGTCTAGTCCTGGTTCAGTCCTGGTCTAGTCCTGCTTTAGGCCTGCTTTAGCCCTGGTCCAACCCTGGTCAAGTCCTGGTTCAGTCCTACTTCAGTCCTGGTCCAGTCCTGGTCTAGTCCTGGTTCAGCCCTGGTCTAGTCCTGCTTTAGCCCTGCTTTACTCCTGGTCAACAGTAATCCTGCTTTAGTCCTGGTCCAGTCCTGGTCTAATCCTGGTCCAGTCCTAAACCAAACCTTCTCATTCTCAGTGTCTCGTGTGAAAAGAGAAGCATTTTATGTATAAACCAGTCGTATTTCCTCATCGTCACTGGGGACACGGTTCACGTCGGGTTTATGAAATTGCAGATCTGAATCGTACCCACGTTTCGCTTATTTATGCATTTTTGAATCGTTATTTTTCCTCATACTGATGTCAGAAAGCGCAGATCTGCCCGCAGCGCCTCCCCTCGCCGCTGTGGGTAAGTGAGGACAGTCTGTATCCTGAGCTGACAGCGATACGGGAGACGGCCTGAGTGATGGAGACTACATTTAGTTCTATTAAGTCTGCTCTTTAGCTTTATGTCTTCCGCCGGCAGCACTCTCCTGGGACCGGCCTAATGTGGCGTGTGCGTATAAATCCGGCAGCACGTGAGGCGGCGCGAGCGAACCGCAAACACGTGAGCTTTGAGATGTAATGTGGCCTAAAGAGGCGGCCATAAAGATATAAGAGTGGAGTGTGTATGTACGCAAACAAAAGAGGACATAAGGGGGACGCGATGTCGAGGCGATGCAGAGGGGGCGTGTTTACAGTGTGCGGTACTTTAAACTGGGGCTAAACATCTAAACTCCACTGTCACGGGGTTCTACTCGGGGAGTGACGATGGCGTAGTCAGTAGGATGTTTTTTGATGTTTTAATGAGTAATTGTGTTCCCAAAAGAAAAAGTTTGAAGAGTGCTATATGGTGATGTGTCCTCCTTGCCGAGGCTTCGAAGCGGGTGCCGAGTAATCCAGGAAGGCTTTGGTGAAGCGCGTATCGAGCATAGAACTATAATAAAATCTGGAAGATGAATCCAAGATGGCGCCCTGTTATTTTCAATGGCCTGTGCTCACTGGCGCATGACCGCAAAAAAGATTTTCATTTCCGCATTTACTTCCTTGTTTGCAGCCCAACGTCTGACGTCAGAAACGCCGTTCTGACCAATCAGAGCGTGAGCTGCTGGAGCGGAGCTAGCGCGGGCTCAGAGCGGGCTCAGAGCGGGGCTAGGCTAACTCTTACAAAGCTGATTTTTAGGCACTTTGACGATTACATTTTTAAAAAAAGTACATATTATAAAAATATAGAAGAATCCCTACAAAATCCGACCTTTATGAAAGCTGTGGACGCCCTGTCAGCCGAACACGGGCAGTTTGATTTCTCAAAAAATACATTGTGCTTCTATGGGAGAACACATTTTGTGGTTTTGGTTTATTACATTACATCCATCTCACCTTTTTTTTTTAACCTGACCATTCTATCATGAAAACAGACTCCATGTTAAGAAATTCACTATTTATGTTGATATCACAAACATTCAAATATTTAATCTTTCATTTGCTCTATTTAATCTTTCCACAAGAACCACGATGATCATGTTGATCGTACTTTTATCACTCTGCCTGTTATTCATTTTTTAGGCACTTGATGGCGCAGTGGAGCAAATGAAGCACCTTGAAGCATCGGCTCAAGAATCGAGCCATTGGATGGAAGCTTCAATGCTTCATGGGGCTTCATCTCGCCATCACTATGAATAACTGTGTTCCCAAAAGGAAACATTTGAAGAGTGCTATGTACAAAACAGTGAAACAACAAAAGAAAAGATATTTACAATACAATAAAATAACAGCAGAAATATGCTTCATAATCTGTCGTTAGTTACCTTCCACGTAAAGGTCCATGTCCAGACTGACTGAGGGAGGGTGAGTGGCTCTTTTATACCCCAAGGCTCCTCCCCCAAACCAATTTAACCAACACTTTAACATGGGTTTTCTACCTTTAAACCCAAGTTAATTATTTCAACACAAATATAGAAAAATATAGAAACACATATTAAACAACATGGCCATGTCCCTGCACCTGTAACAGAACTGGGAAAAATAAAATTAATATTTTATTGCCAGTAAAGATATTTTGTAGTGACGTCACGGTGACGTCAGACGCCAGGGTCCCGCGCATGAACCCGGAAATAGGAAGTGATCGGAGGGGCTCTGTTTGACAGTGGGGCTGGCGACCGGGAGATGGAGACTGGTTAAAGTTGGTTGGAGGACGAAGTTCTGGATGTGGATGATTCGACAGCGACTTGTGCGCACCCAAGACGACGGTAAACATAGCGGGGAACGGAGCGGACGGACGGGGAGCGGGAACCGGCGCGGACTGAATGAATCCAGGTGAGAAGCAGCGCGGGCTTTTCGGGCGTGTCTGGACCAATGTACTACCACAATGCAGAAAAGGCCTGTCAAAAATCAGAAAAAAACAAAACAATTTAGAGGTAAAAATGCCCTATTCTAAGTGAAATTATCTGCCAGCACAGTAAGCAATTTTCACTTTCAAAGTTTTCTTAAAACAAGACGAAATACGAATCTTGTTCAATCATAAATCATAAAGTATTTATGTCAAGATTTTTCACCTTATTGGTTTGAGAACACTGGAAAAAACAATATCTAGGCCAGTTAAAATGACTTAAATTAAGAACAATTTACTTTATTTGAGCAGATTCATCTTGACAAGTGAATTTATCTGCCAGTGGAATAAGAGTTTTTGTCTTAATTCAAGCAACATTTCATTTTATTTCTTATTTTAAGTGCAAAAAGTTATTTCTCTTATTTTAACTGTAGCAAGATGTATTTTCATATTTTAAGTACAAAAATCTTACTGCACAGGCAGATCATTTTACTTGTCAAGTGAAATTTATTCAAATCATGGTAAAAAGTTCTTAATCCAAGTAATTTTAGCTTGAAAAGATTTTGTTTTTTGCAGTGAAGGAAGTTAAAGAGACTTAACCTGGCTTGGTTTAATAAAAAAGTGCTTAGAAGAAGTTGTAATATCTAGATAAGATATATCAGAATATCTTGAATCAAGTAAAAAAAATCTCATTTTATTAAGTAAAAAAAACCTTAAAATTGATCTTTTAAGATTAATCTGCTTAATTCAGTTCAAAACTAATTTTAGTATTGATTAGTATCTGGGTTTTGATACTTTTGACGAACCTAGAGAGTTCGAAGGCGCCTCTGACCGATGTGAAAAGCTCTCGTTATGATTGTACAATGATTATTTAATGTACCCACGTTAAGTCGAGACACAGTTTGTCTGATATTGATCCGAACTGGTCACAATCAATGCCCCCGTCCCCATATGAATGCTCACTGGAGTCTAGCCCAGGGATTAGTCTGCGCCCCCTGTGCCACTTATTGATTTAATAACTGTCAAAGATAAAATGCCTATATAAAGTGTCTATAAAACGCAATACTTCCCAAAGTTTAGTTAGAAATGTAAAAGCGTAGCGGCCTATTGCCTGCAGCTGTTGTCATGCTGGCAACAACGCATTAGTTGTGCTTTTTCCACACGCTCAAAGTCTCTTTCCAAACTGGTGCATTATTCATTCACTCCGCACTCTGTTGTAGATTGATGAAAGCAAAACTGCCACTCTGCCCTCTTAACCCTCCGACCAACACCAGCGCTCACATTAGCTGTGATGAGCTTTTTAAAATAAAAAATTGGGGCATCCATGTTTTTTTGGTGGTTGGTAATAATAAAATTGTGAAACAAGCGCCTAATTAAGGAAAATTGTTATGCACTTGGCACACTGCAAACAAGGCCTATCAAAAATAAGAAAAAAATACCAATTTTGAGATAAAAATGCCTTATTTTAAGTGAAATTATGCAGTAAGAAATTTTCACTTACCAAGTTTTCTTAAAACAAGACAAGATACGAATCTTGTTCTAAGCAGAAAACACAAGTGTCAAGTATTTATGGCAAGATTTTCACCTTATTGGTTTGAGAAGGAAGTTAAAGAGGCTTAACCTGGACTGATTTAATATAAAAAGTGCTTAGAATAAGTTGTAATATCTAAATCTAGATAAGATAAATCAGGATGGAATATCTTGAAACAAGTAAAAAAAATCTCATCTTATTAAAAAAATCTTAAAATTGGTCTTTTAAGATGAATCTGAGTCAGTTTATCTATGCTAGAAAATTCTTTTTTGCAGTGCACTAATGTGAGTCAGTATCATCACATTTTCTATGTGTTTTTGTAATTTTTAAGCAGCCTTTCTGTATTTTACCAAAAAATTGACAATTTATGTCTCTCTTTATTGTTGGCAGGGATCAGATTGGTCAAAAAGAGGGTCACCTGGGACATTTCTCGTATAAAACTGGGACAAATCACTGGTTTTGGATAAATCTGCTGGGACAGGGAACACAGGGCTCAAAACTGGGACTGTCCCGGGTCAATAGGGACGTCTGTTCACACTATGATTGTACATAATGCCCAGTTAATGACGAGTTAAGGGAGAAAAACATTGGCAGAAATCTTGTAACTTAACACTTTTTTGCTACTGGACTATGTATATGACTTTTTAATAGCATTATAGTGTTTTTAATTTGTTTATCACTTTTGGGCCATTTTAGAGTTTACATGTGCAGAGAACTGCGCTGAACAACCAAATCCAAATGCTCTTTGCCCCCAACCCTTGGCTCCAGACCATTCTGTCCCAGTCTAGAGCAGAGTCCAGCACCGGGTCAGGACGGGTGCCTGCAAATAGTTGCTGAAACGGGCGGGTTTTACCGTTCTGGAATTTTACGGGCAGGTATGCAGGCGGGTGGTGATTACACATGGGCGGGTCAGGTGGTGTTGCTCTCAATCCTGCATCCAGCGCTGCCAATGAGAGAGACTTTTCCTCTGCTGGATTTGTGATCCAAGAACACAGAACGCAGCTGAAACCTGGAACTGAGGACGATACACTGTTCCTGCACAGTGACCTTGGTTAGATAAAATTAAGGCTTTTATTTTGTGTTAAACTGATATTGGTTGTTTTTTTCATGGTTTGTTTCGTTGTTATTGTGTGATTTAGGGCTCAGGTGGAGCAAAGCTTAGCTTAGCGGTGACCTGCTACTGCTGTTTGTTGTTGTTCGCTTAGACGCGCATCGAAGAAAATAAAGTGCGTCAGTTCAAATGCTTCTAATTTGTGTGCGATTTATCACGGGCACGGCCGGGTAACGGGTGGAACGTTAACGGGTCCAGGCCGGGTGCGGATTTAATTTTGATATGATCACTAGTTTACGGGCGGGTGTGGTGATGTACTGTGTGGGTCTCCAAAAATGGACCCGTGCAGGACTCTGGTCTAGAGCTGGCCAAAGAAAATCGGGATCTATAATTACAATTAGCACTAATGCTCTTGCTGTTAAAAACGGCTATGATATTGCAGCTTTAATTCAGATTATTTGACTGTTGCGATGGAGATATTATTGCTTTGCCTGGAAAGTTCTACCCATATGGCATTAGAGTTTTATATCTCCAGGAAGAGAAGCGTGCCAGGCTAAGTTACAGGTCAGATCTGTGGAGAAGCGAGCCTGTTCTCAGTACGAATGCATGTTTATTAGTATTATTTATGGTAATTCAGTTATGTAAAGTTAATGCTATGCTGTGGAAATTCCATACAAGGCAATAATACCACCCTTCCAGAACAATTACATAACTTACATGGTCCTTTAACTAAAATATAATAATACTTGTAATACCACGAGTACTACTACCACTACTCCACTTATACCACTTCTGTATCGCTCCCTGTACAACTCAATTACATCAGCGACTTCAACACAGTGTTCAAAGAATATTTAAGTACACGTGTCATGTACTGGCAAAGTATCCGAAAGTACTTCTTAAAGGATCCGGTTACTTCCATAATTTGTCCGGACAGTTGCATTGTGGTCCCTCGTCTTCGTTGGCGGTAGTTCGTGTCAGCTCCACTTCATATCAGCGCTGTGTGCGGGGAAGGGGTCTGCGGCCCCCCTCGGAGTGAAAGAGGGGGTCCCACATGTCCTTATTCAACTGATTTAAGAAGCCGTATCAACTTCCCTGGGCTGTTACCGTGTACTTCTACCGCGACTACTGGTTTATTACAACCGTAGACTGTGTGACGATGGAAAAAATAGCGAAATACAAACACCAGGATCACGCTGGACGGGTTAATACGAACGTTTTAAGACCAAAATGACGAGGCTCACAGCAGCAGCTACAGAGAGAGGAGTGACAATTTCTCAACGTAAAGTCAACTGGAGCCAGAGTTGATGGAGCCCGAAGTGCGTTCATGCGACTAGCGGGTTAATTATATCCATTTATATAAACAGTTTATGACTAGATACACTGTCTTCACAAGTAAACCAAGACTGTTAACTAAACACAGGCTTTTCTTTAACATTTTTTTTAACGTTACCTTTTATTTTGATACGATCATAAATGCTACATTTTGTGCCGCCTTCTTTATCATTATTATTACTTTGTACGACCATAAACGCAAAAAAATGGCATCTTAAAAAAAAAAAGAACATCAGAACTAAGAAAAAAAGTGATTGTATTTCTGTTCGAGGGGTTAGTTCATGGAACAGTCTGAATGATGATTTAAAAAAGTATTAACACTGTAAAAGCCTTTAAAAAAAAGAGTATAAAGTGTTATTTTCTGAAAGATCTAGAGCTCTGAAATGAATGAATTGTGCTTTAAATTTAGTTTGTTTTAATTCATACATTGTCTCTTATATATACAGTAAGTTAGAAGTGAAACTGTAAATGCAAACATGCTGTTCAGACGCTGCTTTTCTTTCTGGAAATTCTGTTATTGTTTAATCCGGTTTGGGATTTTAAGCACTTTTACTTCAGCCTAAACCCTTTCGGTCACCATCTATAATGTTGTCCTATGATGTTGTTTTGTTTTGTTTTGTAGTGCTGCAAAATGATGGAATAAACTACTACAACCTCTACTATGATTACAACAGTTTGTTATTAGCGCTGTACCTGATTTTTACTCTTAAATATTTGTTTGCAGTTACTCCACACTTACCTTTTGCATTCAGAACATCCTAATTATTCACCGTTAAGAGAAAGCTTATACAACTAGCAAGCAAATGAGCACTTCCTAAACAAACTGCTTTATAATTAGATGTATTTTGCTGAAATAGAAGTGAAAAAATCATGTACAGGGTCTTTACTTTATGTAGGTACATGCAAGGGTTATTGCTACTACTACTACTAGTACTAGTGTGTTGTTACTCCTGCATTTACTCTTACGACTACTACTACTACTACTACTACTACTACTACTACTACTACTACAACATTTCCTCCTACTTTTACTATTACCACTCTTTTGCTGCCCCCCCTTACTTTTACTCAGCTACAATTACTCCTCCTATTAATCCTCTTGCTGCTACTATTACTACTACTACCACTACTAGTACTACTACTGTCACTACTACTACTACATTTTCTCCAACTTCTACTACTACCTGTTGCTTTGTTACTGACCCCTTCCTACTTTCCCTTCTACTTTTATTACTACCATAACTACTACTTTTACTACGACTATAACTACTGCAGTCACTACCCGCTGCTCCTCCCAGTACGTCGCTGACCTCTCGTTCTTTGTTGGCGGTTTTTTACTGTCAGCTTCACTTCATCTCTCCTCCTCCTCCAACTACTGCTACTACTACTGCTACTACTACGACTTCTACTACTACTACTACTACTGCTGCTACTACTACTACGACTTCTACTACTACTACTACTACTACTGCTACTACTACTACTACTACTGCTACTACTACTACTACTGCTACTACTACTACTACTTCTACTACTACTGCTACTACTACTACTACTGCTACTACTACTACTAATACTACTACTAATACTGCTACTACTACTGCTACTACTACTACTACTGCTACTACTACTGCTACTACTACTACTACTACTACTACTAATACTGCTACTACTACTGCTACTACTACTAATACTGCTACTAATACTGCTACTGCTACTACTACTAATACTGCTACTACTACTGCTACTACTACTACTACTACTACTACTGCTACTACTACTAATACTGCTACTACTACTGCTACTACTACTACTACTGCTACTACTACTGCTACTACTACTAATACTGCTACTACTACTGCTACTACTACTGCTACTACTACTACTAATACTGCTACTACTACTGCTACTACTACTAATACTGCTACTAATACCGCTACCTGTTACAATACCTAATACTGCTACTACTACTGCTACTACTACTACTACTACTACTACTACTACTACTACTACTACTACTACTGCTACTGCTACTACTACTACTACTACTACTACTGCTACTACTACTGCTATTACTACTACTGCTACTACTACTACTACTACTACTGTTACTACTACTACTACTACTGCTACTACTACTGCTACTACTACTACTACTACTACTACTGCTACTACTACTACTACTACTGCTACTACTACTACTACTACTACTACTACTACTACTGGTACTACTACTACTAGTTACTACCTGTTGCTCCATTGCTGACCTTTCATTTTTTGTTGACAGTATTTTATTCCATTTCTCCATCTCCTACTACTACTACTAATACTACTACTTATACTACTACTACTACTACTACTAATACTACTTCTACTACAACTACTACTATTACTAAATTTCCTCCTCCTCCTTCTGCTTTGTTTCTGACCTCTCTTCTTATTATTCTACTTTTCCTACCATTACTACTTCTATTACTCCTCCTCCTCCTCCTCCTACTACTACTACATCATCTCATCCTTCTTTTACTATCATAACTACTATTACTACTAATATAACTACTACAGTTACTACCTGTTGCTCGATCACTGACCTTTTGTTTTTTATTGACAGTATTTTATTCCATTTCTCCATCTCCTACTATTACTTCTACTACTTCTTCTTCTACTACTACTACTACTACATTTCCTCAGACTTCTTCTTCAAGAACTCCCTGTTGCTTTGTTTCTGACCTCTCTTCTTATATCCTACTTTTCCTACCTACTACTACCTCGCCGACTACGACTACTGCATTTCCCCCTACTTCTTCTCGAATTACCCGTAGCTTTGTTTCTGACCTCTCTTCTTATTATTCTACTTTTTCTACTACTTTTCCTACTACTACTGCTACTACTACATCATTTCTTCCTTCTACTTTTACTACTACCCTAACTACTGTGACCACTACTAAGTACTAACATAACTACTACAGTTACCACCCGCTGCTCCATCGCTGACCTTTCATTTTATTCCATCTCCTACTACCACTTCTACTTCTACTACTGCTACTACTACTAATACTACTACTACTAAATTCCCTCGTGCTTCTTGTTCTAGATCTACCTGTTGCTTTGTTTCTGACCTGTCTTCTTCTTATTCTACTTTTCCTACCATTACTACTTCTACTGCTACTACTACTACTACTACTACTACTCATCCTTCTTCTTTTACTACTACCATAACTACTGTAACCACTACTTTTACTACTACAATAACTACTACAGTTACTACCCGCTGCTCCGTGGCTGACCCCTCATTCTTCCTTGGCGGTAATTTACTGTCAGCTCCACTCCATCTCCCCGTCCCTCCATCTCTCCATCTCGGGGTCTGGGGGGCTTCACGGGGACGGGCCCTTTCCCCCCTCTGCTCTTCTGCATTTGGGGAGATGAGGGGAGGAAGAGGAAGGGGGGGAAGGGTCCCGGGCCCCTGGTACCGACAGCTGGGAGAGGAAGCACATATTTGGGTGAAGGCTGTATTGTCAGCGGCCATCATCTCTCATTGCCCCGCAGAGAGCTGAGGGCCCCGGGCACATTTTTCTTCTTAACGGCCCCTCAGATCAGCTCATGGGAACTGTATGGAGCGCTGTGTGGACGCTGTAAGGTACTCAGCTGTTCGGGGTCCGGAGGGTTTGTTGGGATAGTTCTGGAAATGGTTATGGAACAGAAGGGAAACTGTAAAGCAAAAGTTTGAACATGAAGATTGTATTTCCGCCTCATCTACCGTACACTTTCTGTCAGTGTCAGTCAATCACAGCCTCTTACTCTAATCTCCCAGTCAGTCATGTATTTCGGTTTCATGCACACACTTCTCATACTTTAATTTGAACCGTTCAATGTCAGAATGATAATGAATGACAACAATTGATCTCATGTAACCTAAAGTAAAAATCCAACTTTCCAATGTACTGCACATTTTACCAACACAAAGTCTCCGAAGTGCTGCACAGAGTAGGCACAATATAAACAAACACATTAATTGATATAAAGTATAAAATAAATAAAAAGGAAGTGAACTAAAAAAAAAACAAAATAAAACTAGGATAGATAGGATAAAAAAAATAGGATTTTCATATGGTCCGAGTACTAGGGATGGGCATGATTAGTCGATTAATCGATAATTGATCATTAAGAATTTCGTCGATCACTGGAGTTGTGGCCCCACAGTCCCACGTCTCGGCTCTGGCTCCTTGGAGATCACTGTATCCCCCAGAGTGCCTTTACCTGCACATCAGTATGATCTTTTTTCTTTGAGTATCCCGGTTTCACATGTTTACGCAGTATCTCCAACGCGACACACGCACAGAACAGACTCACCAGCCTCATCACATCCTCTGTCACAGGGAGAACACTCATATTCCACTGAGTCGTGTCCTTTAGTCCAACCGAAGCTGAACCACATCAGCACAAGGAAAGAGCGGCTTTTTTTTCCCGCTTACGCAAATGAGCCGTGCGGTTTTAAGTTTAGTTTCTGTAAAACGTAAACGAATGTGGCAAAGCTGCATTAAACATTTATGCAGATTAGTAATTGTAATAATTGTGATGATAATTTTAATATAAAATGTTAATGATTAATCGAAAATCAATCTTTAATTTTCCTGATGATCTATTAAGACAATTTAATCGAATGCCCGTCCCTACCGTGTACCATTCGTTCTTTTGAATTTGAAGAGCAAAAAACACTGGACACAAAAACAAACACACCGTTGACCCATGGACGATGGCTAAACTTCATCTGGACAAAGTAGCTGTTTGTTTTGTTGTTGCAGAAAATTACAAAAAAATTTTTAAAAAAGAATGAAAAACAATCAAATGGGAAAACAGTTTGTTATTTCATTATTCCGTTTTAGTGTCAAACAGAAAAAAACCCCCAAAACAAAACAGATTTTGACCTCTATTTAATTCTCTGTAAGATTTTATTTAATGTTTATTCCAAATCACACCAATCAAAAACAGTTTTGCTGCGTATTTTACTTTTGATATTTTATTCTCTTTGGTTTATTTGCCCTGGAAGTTCTGCTGCTGGAAGGACTCACCTGGAAAATCATTGCAGTTTTGTGGACCAACATGTCGTTTTCGTTTATAGTGACGTGTTTACTTTTGCGCAGGGCCGCCGCTAAGGTTTTGGAGGCCCCGAGCATAACTGTCAGAGAGCCGCCCCTAAAAAATATCATATGCATCACGTCATTACATTCTGCCCTCGAGTAGCCTGTAAATTTCACAGCAATAGGAGAACTAGATGAAACCATGATATTAATGTGGTGGTGGAACATAGACAAATACCTTAGATCAGTGGTTCTTGTTCTTGTTGCAGGTACTGAACCCCACTAGTTTCATAAGCGCATTCACTGAACCCTTCTTAATTGGTAAAATAAAATGTTGTTTTCAAACTCAAAACATAGGTAAATATATTTTATTGGTGCACACGTGAATCCATATTGCACATATTCGTCCGACCACTTTCTTTTTTTGCACCACATAGTTCGTATGAAGGGAAAATATTAAGAAAGAAATTACACGACACCATCATGACGGTCACAAGACGACTGCACGCACAAAATTTCCTGCAGCCAATAACGGCCAAACGGGGCGAGTCATCACCAATCATATGAGTTGGACGTGAGTCTTGACTCCTGCTGAACCCCTGAGACTGACTCACCGAACCCAGGAACCACTGCCTTAGATATTAATAAACTCCAATCCTACACATTAAACAAACGTGCAAAAGTGCAGATACCATATTTTGGCAGATACCACGTAAAATTACCACGCAACAAGTGACGATCGACTACTGACAGTGAAGAAGAAGAGAAACTGAAAGTTGAAAGAAAATGGTTCAATGTATTTTTTTTAAAGCATTTTTTCAAAAAATATAATTCGTAAATAAATGGGATTAGAAACAACATCGGCGATCGAGTCTTTTGGGCTTTGGCCTGTGCAGTGGGAAATCAACAGAGGGAAGTGTAAGGTGCTTATAAAGTTGTTTTCTAACGTTTCCAGACACTAATGAGTGAACCAGGCAGAGCGTTTTGTTTGTTAGACTCGTGGCTGTTGTAAGATGGGTTAAAGTGGTGTTAAGCTTCTTCACTGTGAAGCAAATTGACATTTCCGTGGAAGTTAAGAACTTGCCCCCATCACTACACTAGTTTGTTGCCTTGACAGACTCACTGCCACAGTGAGATCTCCACCGAGGAAACACTGATCTGTGCTGTTTTTTGGCTTCTGACAGAAGTCGACCACCTTTAGCAATGGACTTTAGCCTCAAACGTGCCGGAGTTCCACTTAAAGTTGAACTTCAGATAAAATGCAATAATGTGATTCATCATCTGCACTTGGGGCTCTAATTGACTGGAGCCCTTTGCTCACATTAGCGTTCACAGTGTCGTCCGTATCACACAGGGCAGCACTCGATCACTGCTGCGTAATATCGTCAACATGTCATCTTGTATAGTTCTGCATATGAAACCCTAACGTCCTTGTTAACATCGTAACTGTCCCTCTGTGAACTCCTGTCACCATTAACCAACTGTAAAGGCACAGACGATGGCCTATTTGCATATGAACGAGCCTGAGGTCGTGCCGTCCTATTTCATACTCGCTCATATCTGTCAGCAAACACCATTCATTTAAAATCATTTATCTGAAAGGTCCCACGGCGTAGCGGACGTCCTCATATGTCTCTGCTCCCCTGTCTGAGACGCTGTGGGAATGGACTGTGGAAAAAAAGACCATTAAAGGGACACGTCATATATTTGTATTACGATTGTATTTAGGCAACATTTACACTGCAAAAAAGCCCTATCAAAAAATAAGAAAAAAATACAAATTTTGAGGTAAAAATGCCCTATTTTAAGTGAAATTATCTGCCAGTGCAGTAAAACTTTTTCACTTACCAAGTTTTCTTAAAACAAGACGAAATACGAATCTTGTTCTAAGCAGAAAACACTAGTTTTTAGTATTTATGGCAAGATTTTTTACCTTATTGGTTTGAGAAGAAAGTTAAAGAGGCTTAACCTGGACTGATTTAATATAAAAAGTGCTTAGAATAAGTTGTAATATCGAGATAAGATAAATCAGGATGGAATATCTTGAAACAAGTAAAAAAATCTCATGTTATTAAGTAAAAAAAACTTAAAATTGGTCTTTTAAGATGAATCTGCTTAATTCAAGTTAGTTTAACTATGCTAGAAAATCCTTTTTGTCGTGTAGTCCAGGTTCAGTTCTAGCTTTGAATGCTGCCATCTGTAATTATTTTGGTTTGGTTGTATTTTTGTAATTTCTCTGATCTGGCCAAGATTTTAAAACTTACAATACTGTGCAAAAGTTTAAGGCGGGTGTGGACAAACTGCTGTAAAATTGGAACACCTTCAAAAATTCAAGTGTTAATCATTTATTTTCAACAAAATGCAGTGAATGAACAAAATCTAAATCAGATCAATGTTTGGTGTGAGCTTTGCCTTCAGAAGAGCTTCAGTTCTTCTAGGTTTTACTTGCAGACAGTTTGTGAAGGAACTGGGCTGGTCGGTTTTTCCAAACATGTAGAAGAACTGAGCTCAGATCTTGTGTGGATGGAGCTTCCTCACATCCTTCTGTCTCTTCATGTTAATCCCAGACTCACTCCATGATGCTGAGGTCAGGGCTCTGTGGGGCCCGACCAGCACCGACACAACTCCTGCTTCTTCTTTTGTAAATCGATAAAAAACAATCGTTATTTATAGTTTTGAAAGTGTTCTTTGTTTACAGCATTTTTCCACACCTGCCTAAACCTTTTGCACAGTTCTGTATATCAGGTTATTCATCTCGTTTCCAGATTTATGATCTACGTACTGCGTCTGAGACCGCTTCATTCTCGTCTAGAGGTCGGTTATTTTAAGATAAATTGTCCTTGCAGCAATAATTTCACTATTTTTTTTGACAATTCTTTACATTAGTTTTTTTTAGAACACAAAAAGTATGAAGCAAAAATAGTAAACCGTCTCTGCCCATATACATACACATAAATACACATACATATACCACATACACACAAGTATGTATATATTAAAACACATCCATATACATGTGCACATATATCAATAATAATAAGACTAGTAGTAATAGTTACACTCTTAATGATGAAATGTTATTGTAAGCGGTTAGATGGAATATCAAAAATTAATCAGTCTTAACACCTTTTCATACAAGTACTAATATATATATATAAATATATATTGTCTCTCATACATTATCCCTTTTATACTGACGTTCCAAACCGTTCCAAAGCAGCAAACATCTGTACGAGCAGATAGTCTGTGCGTCTACGTTATTCATGCAAATTCATTCAAGTTAATGTCCCTTGTCACTACTTTTAAGTCATTTTCTGATAGATTTAAGTGTTTATATCCTAAGCTTTTTGCAGTGGACTGTGGGCCATCATTATTCTGGTTGTATTATTTTGAAAGGAACTGCAGATCTTTACAGCAAATCAGCTCAACATGGACAATAAAGCAGTTTTAAAGCCTCCAGAAAATCGACACAGCGTTGACTTGTTTACACAAATTAACTTTCTATTCTATTTAAGATGCAAAACCTTCCCCAAATTCTCCACTCACACAAATGAGATTCCTGTTTAACCACAAAAAAGCAAAGCGACAAATAAGGCGGATTATTGTTCGTCAGCCCTGCTCCTACATGGCTTTTCTCCATGAATCTATAAAAAAACAACAACTGATTTTAAACTGTACACGACGACTTCACAAACCTGATGCGCAGTAGTTTCATTAGTGCCTTAGTGCAGAGAGCAAAAGAAGGACGAGTCAGACTGAAATATGTTGATTTCGGCAAATTCAAAACAATAAAAGCTGATCTGAATATGTGACATGTTACGGTTACAGTTAATGTAACATAGAAGTAAAAAAAAAAGCCTCTGTAAATCTCCATAAACGTTTGATAAACTCGTCTGTCTGGTTTATGAGTCCAGACGTAGAAGTGCAGTAATAATAATGCGACGGGAGGCAGAACTTGGGTGACTTGTGTGACTTTTCCGTCTGGAGAAAACGATTGTTCTCCAGACAGAGGATTTGTATTCTGCAGAAGAGCCGAGCTTCTGATCGTCTCCTGTACAAGCAAAGAGCCTCTGTCCTGCTTTCCCCTCCACTCCAGCACCTGCTTTCTCTACCGCTTTTCTCCTCTTCTCTGTCTCTCCCTCTTTCTCTCCTCTCTCTTCTCTTCTCTGTCTCTCCCTCTTTCTCTCCTCTCTCTTCTCTTCTCCATCTCTCCCTCTTTCTCTCCTCTCTCTTCTCTTCTCTGTTTTTCCCTCTTTCTTTCCTCTCTTCTCTGTTTTTCCCTCTTTCTCTCCTCTCTCTTCTCTTCTCTGTTTCTCCCTCTTTCTTTCCTCTCTTCTCTGTTTCTCCCTCTTTCTCCTCTCTTCTCTGTTTCTCCCTCTTTCTTTCCTCTCTCTTCTCTGTCTCTCCCTCTTTCTCTCCTCTCTCTTCTCTTCTCTGTCTCTCCCTCTTTCTCTGTCTCCCTCTTTCTCTTCTCTCTCTTCTCTTCTCTGTTTCTCCCTCTTTCTTTCCTCTCTTCTCTGTCTCTCCCTCTTTCTCTGTCTCCCTCTTTCTCTCCTCTATCTTCTCTTCTCTGTTTCTCCCTCTTTCTCTTCTCTCTCTTCTCTTCTCTGTTTCTCCCTCTTTCTCTTCTCTCTCTTCTCTTCTCTGTTTCTCCCTCTTTCTCTTCTCTCTCTTCTCCCCCTTTTCTCTCCTCTCTCCTTTTCATCCCTACTTTTCACTCTCTCACCCCTCTCTTTCTCTCCCTCTTTGTCTGCTCTCTTTCTCATCTCTTCCTCTTTCTCTCCACTCTCTTCCCTCTCTTCTCTGTCTCCCCCTCTTTCTCTCCCCTCTTTTCTGTTTCTCCCTCTTTCTCTCTTCTCTTTTCTGTCTCTCCCTCTTTCTCTCCTCTCTTTTCTGTCTCTCCCTCTTTCTCCCTTCTCTTCTCTGTCTCCCTCTTTCTCTTCTCTCTCTTCTCTGTCTCTCTCTCTCTTTCTCTCCTCTCTTTTCTGTCTCTCCCTCTTTCTCTCCTCTCGTCTCTGTCTCCCTCTTTCTTTCTCTTCTCTGTTTCTCCCTCTTTCCTCTCTTCTCTGTCTCTCTCTTCTCTCCTCTCTTCTCTCATCTGTTTCTCCTTCTTTCTCTCCTCTTTTCTGTCTCTCCCTCTTTCTCTCCTCTCTCTTCTCTTTCTCTCCTCTCTTCTCTCATCTGTTTCTCCTTCTTTCTCTCCTCTCTTTTATGTCTCTCCCTCTTTCTCTCCTCTCTCTTCTCTTTCCCTTCTCTCCTTTATGTCTCTCCCTCTTTGTCTCCTCTCTTCTCTTTCCCTTCTCCCTTTTCTGTCTCTCCCTCTTTCTCTCCTCTCTCTCCCCTCTTCTCTGTCTCTTTGTCTCTTCTCTTCTCTCCCTCGTTTCTCTCCCCTCTTCTCTGTCTCCAACTCTTTCTCTTCTCTCTCCTCTGTCTCATTCTCTCTTCTCTGTCTCTCCTTCTTTCTCTCCTCTCTCCCTTTACAACTCTACTTCTTTTCTCTCTCTCACCCCTTCCTGTCTCCTTTCTTTTTCTCCTCTCTTTTCGCTCTCCTCTCCCGTTTTCTCTCCTCTCTTCTCTGTCTCTCCCTCCTTTTCCCAATTTCTCTTCTTTCTCATCTCTCTCTTCTTTTCTCTGTCTCCCTTTCTTTCTCTCTTCTCTTCCCTCTCCTTTGTCTCCCCCTTTCTCTCCTCTCTTTCCCCTCTTCATTCTGTTTCTCTCCTCTCTCTCTCCTCTCTTTCTCCTCTCCTCTGTCTCCCCATCTTGCCCCCCTATGATCTTTATCTCTCATTCTCTCCTCCATGGCTCTATCCCTCTTTCTTTCCTCTCTCACTTGTGTCTCTCCCTCTTTTTTCCATCCTCTAATGATTTTCTGTTTCTCACCTCTGACCCATCCGTTGTTTCTCTCTCATCCTCTCTTCCTCCCTCTCTCTCCTTATCCTCTCCTCTTTTTCTCTCTCTCATCCCTTCCTCTTTCCTCCATCCCCTAATGTGTTTTCTCTTCCTCTTCTCTGTCCCTCATCCTTTGTTCTCTCTCACCCATCCCCTCCTCCCTCCTTCTCTATCCCTCTCCCTACCTCTCTTTCCTCCACTTTCTCCTCATTTCATCCTCTTCCATTCCTCTTTTCCTTCTTTGTCCTCCTCTCCCTTTTTCATCCCTCTCTCCTCTTCCTCTCGTCCTCCTTCATCCCTCTCTCCTCTTCCTCTCGTCCTCCTTCATCCCTCTCTCCTCTTCCTCTCGTCCTCCTTCACCCCTCTCTCCTCTTCCTCTCGTCCTCCTTCATCCCTCTCTCCTCTTCCTCTCGTCCTCCTTCATCCCTCTCTCCTCTTCCTCTCGTCCTCCTTCACCCCTCTCTCCTCTTCCTCTTGTCCTCCTTCATCCCTCTCTCCTCTTCCTCTCATCCTCCTTCATCCCTCTTCCTCTCGTCCTCCTTCATCCCTCTCTCCTCTTCCTCTTGTCCTCCTTCACCCCTCTCTCCTCTTCCTCTCGTCCTCCTTCATCCCTCTCTCCTCTTCCTCTTGTCCTCCTTCATCCCTCTCTCCTCTTCCTCTCGTCCTCCTTCATCCCCCTCTCCTCTTCCTCTCGTACTCCTTCACCCCTCTCTCTTGCATAACAGCTCTTAGGCTCCGCCCCCTCTGCACTGTACAAAGACGGATCGTTACAGAAAACCTCTCCCTGTTTCATCATCCGCTCCCGTTTGGCTTTTTCTCTTTCTTTAATTATTTACGACTTTATTTTCTTTTCTTTATTTATTTCTGACAGTGTCTCGTCATCCCGGCGCTCGTACGAATGACATACGAGAAGAAACGTTAATAAATGTTAATATTTAGTAGCATTTTGTTTAATATTTTGTATTTTTAATGCGTAAATACTTTTCTTAATGTGTTTCGTACACAAATAAATACATAAATAAATAAAAATAGAAAAAGTAATAGACATAGAAATAATAATAATAAAAAAATAAAAAATAAAATAATAATAATAATAACAATAATAATAATAATAATAATAATAGTAGTAGTAGTAGTAGTAATAATAATAATAATAATAATAAATTAAAAAGAAAGAAACAAATAATACCATAAAAACATTTCTGATATGAATAAAATAAATGTGTACATATACTGAATGTGTAGTTCCTTTCATATATGTTAAATAAATAAATAAATAAATACATAAATACATAAATAAATAAACACTTAAAAGTAATAGAAATAGAAATAATAATAATAATAATAATAAATTAATAAATAAACAAAAATTGAAGAAAGAAAGTATACAATACATTAATAAAAAAATGCATCTTTGATATAAATAAAATAAATGTGTACATAATAGTAATAAAATGTTATTTATTAGGCGCCTTTCTGTTGTAAAGTCGCCTTTACAACAACATAAACAATTAACCACGATTAAATCATACAGTTAAAAGTTTTGTGTTTTATTAATAATTAGACATTAAACAGCTCAGTTCAGCTTTATTCAGTCACAGGTGGTTTTACAGCTCAAAAATATGTAGAAAAACAAACATTCTGACTGTGAGCGGCGTCGCCTCTCCACAGATCTGCCCCGTAACTCGGTCTGGTTTGGTCTCCATGGAGATAGAAAGGTTTAATGCCGTACTGCGAAACATTACAACGCAATAACGTCTCGGCGGAGAAAAGCGCCACCAGAAAAAAAGATTTACACGATTACGCAAAGCACCTGATGAATAAAACATGAACAAACAGTTAATTAAGGATGATTCAGGCTTAATAACTACTTAATTAATACTATAAGTCTTAACCTTCTCTCTCTAACAGCTGCTGTAAATACGAGTCGGGTTTGTGGAGATGCGAGGCAGCTCTCTTTCCATATCTCCTTGTTTTCTTTCTCTCTCACCCCTTTCTCATCCTTTCTTTCTCCTCTCGTCTTTCTAAATATCCTTCTCCTCCCAACTCCTTTTTTCTCTCCTTATCCTCTCCTCTTCTTTCTCTCCCTCTCAACCCTCTCTCATCCTCCCTTTCTTGCTCTGTCAACCCTCCCTCATCCTTTCTTTCTCCTCCACTTCCAATTGTCCTCTCCTGTCCTTTTTCTCCCTCTCACCTCTCTCTCATCCTCTCTTTTTCCCCTCCCCTCTTTCTCCTTATTCTCTCCTCTCCTTTCTCTCCCTGTCACCCCTTTCTCATCCTCTCTCCTTTTCCTCTCCTCTTCTTTCACTCCCTCCCACCCCTCTTTCATCCTCTCTTTCTCCTTATCCACTCCTCTTCTGTCTCTCCCTCGCCCCTCTCTCATCCTGTCTTTCTCCATATCCTCTCTCTCATTATCCTCCTCTTTCTCTCTCGCCCCTCTCTCATCCTCTCTTCTTTCTCCTCCATCTCCTCTTGTCTTTCTAAATATCGTCTCCTGTCCTTTCCCTCTCTCTCATTCCTCTTCCATCCTCTCTTTCTCCTCCCCTCTCTCTTCTTATCATCTCCTCTTCTTTCTCTCATGACTTTCTCATCTTTTCTTTCTCCTCCATCTCTTCTTGTCTTTCTAAATATCCTCTGCTCTTTCTCCTCCAAATCATCCCATCTCTTTCCTTACCCTCTTTCTCTCTCTCACCCCTCTGTCATCCCCTCTTTCTCCTTATCCTCTTTTTTCTCTCCTTCTCACCCCTCTCTCATCCCTTTTTTCTCCTTATTCTCTTTTTTCTCTCCCTCTCACCCCTCTGTCATCCCCTCTTTCTCCTCCCCTCTTTCTACCTATCCTCTCCTCTTCTTTTCTCTCTCCCACCCCTCTCTCATCCCCTCTTTCTCTTTATCCTCTTTCTTCTTTCACTCTCTCAACCCTCCCTCATCCTCTCTTTTTCCCCCCATCTCCTTCCCGCTCCCTCCTTATTCTCTCGTCTTCTTTCCCTCTGGCTCACCCCATCCCCTTCCCTCTTTCTCCTTATCCTCTCCTCTCCTTTCTCTCCCTTTCATCCCTCTCTCATCCCCTTTCTCCTTATCCTCTCCTCTTCTTTCCCTCTCTCTCACCCATTTGCCATTCTCTCTTTCTCCTCCTCTCTTTCTCCATATCCTCCCCTCTTCTCTCCCTCTTACTCCTCTCTCATCCTCTCTTTTCCCCATCTCCTCCCCTCTTTCTCCTTATCATCTCTTCTTTTTCTCACGACCCTCTCATCCTTTCTTTCTCCTCCATCTCATCCATAAATTCAAATTAAAATACAAAAAAATACATTTTAAAATATTAAAAACAAACTCGTAGTTATTATGTGTTTCAAATTTTTTTTTAAAAATCGAATAAAAATCATACTTATTTTTATTATTTATTGCACTCCATATTCTCTTTATCTTTTCCCAAACCCAGCATTCCCAAACCAGCCCCGTTACATTTCCATAATCCATATATCGCGACGTTCCGGCTCCCAAACCTTCCCCATGACATCATCTTCCACTCGCTGACCCCCCGTGTGGCCGCAGTACCTCCAGTCGCCTCACGGGGGCGCCCAAACCCCGCCCTGCGCCCCCCTCCGCCGTCCCAGACACATTGTCCTCGATGACTCCTGCGCGTCTGCAAATCGGGCTCACAGTCTAGCACCCGTTTACACCGAGGAGCGAGGAGGGAAGGAGGGAGGGGAGGAAACGAGGAGGCAGGGGAGGAGACTGCGGAGAGAGAGAGAGAGAGAGGGGAAAAAAAAGACAAAGAGGAAAGAGAGGAGGGAAAACGCAGGAGGTTGGGCTCACGCTGTAGAATTGATGATGTGAGGATTTCAGACGGAGAGCGAGAGACAATATTGCGCCGTGAATGAGGCAATATTTCTGACGGGGCCAAACGTACGGCGCTATTTCTGATCCACGTTATAATCAGAAACATACCTGGAGCGTTTTAAGACGGGGTGTTTTACTTCCATGTGGGATATTAAATGATGCAAAACGTATTTAAATCACCATGTTTCCTTTTGTTGTTTTGAAAATGCTGAAAATAACAGATGAACATGTTTTAGAAGTTGCTTTGCTTTTGACAGATAAGATAAGATAAGATATCCTTTATTTGTCCCACAATGGGGAAATTTCAGAATTTCAGACAGGAATTGGATTTTTAAAAAGTGCTTGGGTCATGTAGTTCTATACGTTTGTCTGGCAATTTGGATCGTCTGCAGGTGAGTTTGGGTCTGCGCAGGTGAGGCTGGGTCTGTGCAGGTGAGTCTGGGTCTGCGCAGGTGAGTTTGGATTTGTCTGCGCAGGTGAGTCTGGGTCTGTCTGCACAGGTGAGTCTGGGTCTGTTTGCGCAGGTGAGTCTGGGTTTACGCAGGTGAGTCTGGTCTGTCTGCACAGGTGAGTTTGTGTCTGCGCAGGTGAGTCTGGGCCTGCGCAGGTGAGTCTGGTCTGTCTGCACAGGTGAGTCTGGGCCTGCGCAGGTGAGTTTGGGTTTGTCTGCGCAGGTGAGTTTGGGTTTGTCTGCACAGGTGAGTTTGGGTTTGTCTGCACAAGTGAGTCTGTCTGCACATTCAAACGCTTGTGAAAAATGTATGCGAAAAAGGCCAATCCAAAAGCGAAGTAAACATAACTAAATCTAGTGCCACTAGGGTCAAGGAAGGTTCAGATAAAGAGACCTGGGAGAGATCTCTAGATTACTCAAACATGCATGGATGACATCTAAAACCTCTTCAGGTTTGTTTCTGATGAGAGAACATTATAAAATGATAGAAAGCTAAAAATAAAACAATTTAACATAAAACTCTTTCTGTTTATTCCAATTAGATTAGATTCCCACTGTACTAAGGCACTAAGGCACATTTCAACTTTTAAGCGAGCAGCTACTGATTTTCGCCTCATTTCAATAGATTCTAGTGTTTTTTTCACTTGTTGTACTTGTATGTACTTATTTCTTACATATACATTATTTTAAAGGTCCTGCATTACACAAAATGGACTTTTATGAGCTTTAACCCATGTTAGAACATTACCTTGTCAAAAAAAGACCTGTTTGAGTTCTCCTTTATTATCACTGCACATTTTTATAAAACTAACCAAGATTTATTCTCTTAAATCTTGACAAATCTTGACTTATTTATCTTGTTTTAAGGGAAAATTACTGCTAAATATTTAAGATTATTAAGCTTATTTCAAGAAAATATTAATTTTTTCTTATTTAGTTTTTATATGTATAATCTCTATAAAACAAGCAAAACAAGTGTTAAGATGGAGTTTAAGACATTTTTTCTGGATGTAAATGAGTCGATCTTGGACTGAAATTGTCCAGTGTCTCTGAACCTTCTGTTTGTAACATGGAAAAATTAAAAGATTTAAAAGTTTTAGGAGAGCGCTGAAATTTGTCAATATGTTCCCGAGTGGTGATTAGTCTTAAAATAAGGAAATAAAGAATTTCATTAAGATTCAAGAACTAAAATCTAGAATAAAACAGTCATCTTAATGTATTCTTAGAATTAGTGTTTTATTTTAGCTAAATTAAAACTTAGATTATTGCTTAGAATAAGTGATTTTATAATATTTTGAAATTTATGAAGGCCTAGATATGTTTTCTTATTTTAAGGTTTCACTTCCTGCACTGGCCGATCATTTCACTTGTTTCTAGAGCATTTTAACTTAAAACAAGTGTCTTTCTCTAGTTTTAAGGATGGTATTTTTACATTGTAGTCTGTCCACATCTCCAAAGCTCAAAATGCTCTGTTCCACCTTGTGATGTCGTGCAGTTTTAGGTTTTATGTTAACAACTTTTTTTTTTTTAAACCTTTAGTTCAGCAGAGATTAGCCATTCCAGCAATACCGCATGACATCACGAGGTGGAACTGAGTGTTTTCAGTATTACAGAAGAACTCTAAAGACTAAATATGCACAGTTTGGATGTTAAACGTGTGAATGAAACAAAACACAACTCCAGGTGTGTTTGCGATGAGGAAACATTATAACATCAGAAAATAGTGTAAAATGGCCACTTTAAACCACGTAACACTGAAACCCCCTACAGTTTCAGACGGTTTTATGTAGCACATGATGAAGTACGTGCGAGGCGTTCGGGGACAATAGGAACAAACGCAGCCGCGGCAGTTTAAACCAGGGGGGGCCTTTCCAGTAGAAAAGTACAGAGAAGACAGACAGTTATGTAAAGAGTGATGAGGTGTGGAGAGGAGAGCTTCAAGAACAAAAGAGCCTCAGGAAACTAGAAGATGAAGATGGTGAAGTGGAAGACTGGAGGAGTAATGGTTTGAAATGGTTCAGCAAGTAACGGAAAACTGAGCAAAATTAAGTGACGGCATTTTAAAGGGCCCATATCACACTTTTCTGATCTATGTTTTAATATTGTTTCCTAGTGTCGTCGTACTCAAGTTTTTTGTTCTCATTTCAGAGTCGAATGTGTTTAGATTTGGTCTTGTCTTGGTCTTGAAGGCATTTGGATTCGGTCTTGTCCTGGTCTTGAAGGCGTTTGGACTCGGTCTTGTGTCGGTCTTGAAGGCGTTTGGACTCGGTCTTGTCCCAGTCTTGAAGGCATTTGGACTCGGTCTTGTCCTGGTCTTGAAGGCGTTTGGACTCTGTCTTGTCCCAGTCTTGAAGGCATTTGGACTCGGTCTTGTCCTGGTCTTGAAGGTGTTTGGACTCGGTCTTGTCCCAGTCTTGAAGGCGTTTGGACTCGGTCTTGTCCTGGTCTTGAAGGTGTTTGGACTCGGTCTTGTCCTGGTCTTGAAGGTGTTTGGACTCGGTCTTGTCCTGGTCTTGAAGGTGTTTGGACTCGGGCTTTTCTTGGTCTTGAAGGCGTTTGGACTCGGTCTTGTCTCGGTCTCGAGGTTCGACACTTGACGAGTGATAAAATGGAAATAGATTTATAAAAAAATGTATTTATTTGTGCCAAAATAACTGTAAAATACAAATAAATCTATCCTTCCTTGCATGAACTCTATATATACTGTTTAAAAGGTCTAGTAGTAGTAGTAGTACAGTAGTAGTAGTAGTAGTAGTAGTACAGTAGTAGTAGTAGTACAGTAGTAGTAGTAGTAGTAGTAGTACAGTAGTAGTAGTAGTAGTAGTATAAGCATATTTGGTGTATAGATTCCAGCACATGAGTGTTACAGTGCCATTGCATAACCCGGAGGACAGTGGAGCTTTGTGTTGTTCCGACCACAAGTGAAATGACAGACGGCAGGCGCTGCAGTCAGCACCTGTCGCCTCTTCTCCCCGAGGAACTCTCTCCATCTCTCTCTCCCTGTCTGACCCCCTCCATCTTTCTCTCTCCCTCTGACCTTCTCTATCTGACCATTTCTTCCTCTCGCTCAATTACTCCCTCTCTCTCCCTCTTCATCTCTGATTTTTTTCTCTGGCTCTTCCTCTTTCTCTTCTTCTACCCCCGATGTCTCTTCTTTTACCCCCTCTTTGTCTTTCTCTCTCTCTTTCTCCCTCCCTTCCTTTTGTCCTTGTCTCTCTCCATTTCCTTTCACCCTCTTCTCCCTTTTTTCAATACTATAATTGTTACAAAGAAGTACAGAAGTACAGTGCACTGAAGGAGGAGAGATGGACGGAATCAGAGAGAGAGAAGGAGGAGATGGAGAGGGTCAGAGAGAGGGAGGGATAGAGGGGGTCAGAGAGAGATAAAAGGAGAGATAGAGAAGTTCAGAGAGAGAAAGGGAGAGAGAAAGATGGAGGGGGTCAGAGAGAGGGAGAGATGAAGAGGGTCAGAGAGATAGAGCGATGGATGAGGTCGGAGAGTGAGAAAGATGAAAGAGAGTCTGAGAGAGAGACACGAAGACGGTCAGAGACAGAGACATGAAGAGGGTCAGAGAGGTGAAGAGGGTTAGAGAAAGATAGATAGAAAGAGTGAGAGAGAAAGATGAAGAGGGTCAGAGAGAGAGAGACAGAGATGAAGAGGGTCAGAGAGAGATGAAGAGAGTCAGAGAGATGAAGAGGGTCAGAGAGAGATGAAGAGAGTCAGAGAGAGAGAGAGATGAAGAGGGTCAGAGAGAGATGAAGAGAGTCAGAGAGAGAGACATGAAGAGGGTCAGAGAGAGAGATGAAGGGGGAGGTTCGAAGAGATGAAGAGGGTCAGAGAAAGATAGCGAGAGAATGATGGAGGGGGTCAGAGAGTGAGGGTCAGAGATGGAGGAGGTTAAAGAGAGAGAGAGAAGGAGCTTAATAATTTAAATGGCGATTATATAATTTCCCTGTTGCTTCTATTGCCCCCTGCCCCCCACCCCTGGTACCCCCCTCCCCCTGTGCCCCCTCTTCCTGCCCCCTCCCGCTCTGCCAGCTGCACCCTGTCCGGGCAGCGGGCACATTCTACTCCGTTTACGCGTCCAAATCCTCCCGCTAATCCCGTCCGAAACAATGGAATCTCTCTGCACCCGCCGGCCACTCGGCACATGTGCAGGTCTGTCCCTGTCAGGAGGACGTCATGAGGACACACAGCCAGGGACTGTACGCAGGGTGGTTACCAGTTTGCATGTTCTCTCTGAGGTCCTTTGGGTGCTCTGTCATCCCTCAATATAAAGCAGGGTGTGCAAAGTGTGGTACTGTTAAAGACTATGTCACTATGTCGGTTTTTAGCCTAAAAAAATGCCTGTTTTTTATTGTTTTTATTGCACTGAAAAACATATAAACACGTATGTCCTCCACAAACCTGCATCTCTGCAAACTTGTGTCTTATTTGGCCTCCTGCTTGTTTCCATCGAAATATGGTTCTTTTGGCTATAGACCCTTTTAGTGTTCGTAAACGGTGATGACGTAGGCTCGGTTGCGCATTTTGGCAACAGAAGTGCGGCAGAACTCAGTGACTTGTCGAGCTCTGCGAAAGGATTATCGTCAAAAGATCGAGAATATTTCCTCAGCAAAATGACTTTGACAAGCGGTGTCCGACTGCCAAATTCTTGTGCGATCAGTGAGGAAAACTTTAAAACTTTAGTCCACCGGTAGAATATCGATTCTGACAAACACACACAGAACAACCAGACAATTTAGTGCTGGACATGTTTTTATCTCCGTCGTCTTCTGTCCGTGTTCAGTCTGAATGAATCGGAATAAATGGGGAACAATGACACTTCTGTTGCCAAAATGCGCACAGCTTTTTTTAAATCATATCCCTCATAAAAAGGTCTATAATCTTACACAGTATGGAAAAACGGAGAATGTGTGTGTAAAATATGCAGGAGAGTTGCAAAGTTTCACACTTAAACTTTAAAGGTACACTCTGGAACTTTTTGGTGGAGACACAATCACTTTATGATCTTTATGAAAATGTTATTACTTTGTCTGGAATGTTCCACAGTGCGGCATTAAACATGTCCATCAACCCAAAACATGCAAAACAGCACTGGAAAAAAAAAACAATATCCAGGTAAGTTAAAATGACTTAAATTAAGAACATTTTACTTTATTTGAGTGAATTCAACTTGACAAGTGAAATGATCTGCCAGTGGAATAAGTGTTTTTTCTTAATTCAAGCAACATTCGATTGTGTTTCTTATTTTAAGTGCAAAAAGTTGTTGTTTTTCTTATTTTAAGTGCAGCAAGATGTATTTCATATTTTAAGCACAAAAAGTTTTGTTCCTCTGGGAGATTATTTTACTTGTCAAGTGAAATGTACTTAAATCATGATGAAACTTTCTTAATCCAAGTCATTTTAGCTTGACTAGATTTTGCTTTTTGCAGTGAGGTCAGATCTCCAGATAAGGAAGTCCCGACCAAGACTAGCTCAAGACCTGGACTGCACATTTCTCTGATCTGGCCAAGATTTAAAAATTTATATCAGGTTATTCATCTTGTTTTCAGATTTATTATCGATTTACTAGTTCTGAGAATGCTTCATTCTAGTCTAGAGGTCATTTATTTTAAGAGAACTTGTCAGGCAAAATGATCTTGCTGCATGGACAGATCATTTCACTACGTTTAAATCATTTTTTGATAAATTTGTTTATATGTTCAATTTTAGCCAAGGTTTTTTACTCACTGTCTGTACTCACTGCTCTTGAGGAGAAGCCCCAGTCGCATTGAAGAGCAAAATCAAGAAAAGACAAATTTCCCTACAATAAAGTGAACCTTAAAACACCTAGAAAGCGACGTCACCTCTCCACCGATCTGACCTGTAACTTGACCTGATGCTGCTGCTTGGTGAAGGCAGTGATAGACTAGAGAAAAAGAGGGACAGATACTGGGTGGGCGGCGTGTCTGAAAACTTTTAACTGCGTCGTGACCTCCCTGCAGTGACCTCTGACCCCTGAAGTGTACACACAAAGGAGTAAAGGAAACCCTAAAATATCAGGACACAGCCCAGGTCACGGCTTTATGGGCCAGAGAACGACTGCGAGGAGATGAAGAGGAGGAGGAGGAAGGGGGAGAACCAGCAACTGTCATTCCTACTGTGTTTGGCAGGGTACAGGGACAGGGTGGTGCACTTTTTTATCATGTCATCTATTTTTACCGGTCGTATCATCGCTGCGTCACACGTTTCAACCTTTGTTTACATTTTGGTCGCTTGGTAAGACTCACACAAGAGGGGAAATCATAAACCTCACCAACATAATTGTACAAAAATAAATAAAAAAGAGAAAATTGTTAGTAAGAAAAGTAGAATGATGTTACCTGACACACACATTTTGGCCAAAATGTAAGACATAAACACTTAAATCTATCAGAAAATGACTTAAAAGTAGTGAAAGTATTTGTCCATGCAGCAAGATAAAGTTACTTGACAAGTTCTCTTAAAATAAACGACCTCTAGACTTGAATTAAACAGTCTCAGAACAAGTAAGTGGATAATAAATCTGAAAACAAGATGAATAACCTGATAAAAGTTTTAAAATCTTGGCCAAATCAGCCCCTGACTCAGTAATTTGTTTAATGAGTGTTCTTCTGGGGTATGCAGATGAGAGGAGCGGTTGGGATATAGCTGAGAGGGAAAGATC
Organism: Odontamblyopus lacepedii; assembly: GCA_034769755.1. Lineage (NCBI taxonomy): Eukaryota > Metazoa > Chordata > Actinopteri > Gobiiformes > Gobiidae > Odontamblyopus > Odontamblyopus lacepedii. Next base: position 6,926,012 of record CM068365.1, on the reverse strand, counting down.
CTGCACCGTCAGCTGTGTGAACGCTTTCTCACCAGAGGACATCTCCCTCAGCACACACGAGGACATACGAGGACGCATGAGGATGCTTTTATCTCTAAATGCAGCTAAACAGCGATTTCTCGTGGTGGCACTTCTGGTTAAACGAGGATCCATTCATTTCAGTGGAGGATTTGATCAAAGTTTTGCCGTTTACATGACACAAAGTAAGTTTATTTGTGTAAAAACTCCATGCGACCAACAACTCACATTGCATCGATTCTCTGGAGGCTTTAAAACTGCTTTGGAGTCCAGATAAAACTTATTTACTGTGAGATCTGCAGCTTCATCCAAAGTAACACAACCTGAATCATGATGGCGGCACAAATGGCAACTTCCTGAATAAGGCGAATGGTCAGCGTGGCTCATTTTCCATGTTCCCGTGATACAGATATTTATATGATTTTTATTCTTCAAAAACACACCAAAATAAAAGCATATTTTTGCAATGTGGTGTTTTTATTGCACTGAAAAACACATAAAAACATGTGTCTTCACTGTGAGTGGGCGTGCATCTCCCTAAACCTGCCTGGAGTCGGGTCGCCTCCTGCTTCCATGGAAATGTTCGTTTGGCTATAATTTTCCACAGTGGCCACATTTATATGATGTTTTTAAATTCTGAATTAGCTGTTCTGAATTGAAATACTTCTGAATTAAAATATTCTCCTTCGAATCCAACATGGAAATAATAATCTTGAATTGTGGTTTCCATGGAAAACACGTTAAATCATCTTTATTTAATTGGGCTCAGCGTCTGGGGGTGGGGAAGGTTCTGATTGGACAGCGACACGAACATATTTACGTCTTTGGGAAGAAAACCCACACTTCAGCTGCTCCCGGCTTTTCTGTCATCTCGGTTTGTTGTTACGCCGCCGACACAAACACGATCCAAACTTTTTCCGCAGTCGATTCCGATGATAATGAAGCAGCAGCTGGAGAATTCTCTCCTCACGCTTTACGTCTGTGAGCTGAGGAGGAGAAGGGAAGAGTGTCTGAGAAGGAGGAAGAAGACAAACTGAGTCTGAGGCTGCCACACCTCAGCCCCACTCCCACATCCCACTCACAAATCCAAAGAGGCGTGGAGGAAAGTCCCAAGAGACGACTGGAGGAGCCGGATCAGAAGAGCGACCCAACGAGCACCAACCACCGGGATTATTTTGAAGAAGAATGTTTACATGATCCAGGAATGAATGAAGTTGGCTTTAAAATTGGAAGAAACCCCCACTTACTTTGGAAATAAGATTAATTTCGAATAATTATTTTCCTTACAAAGTGTTTACATGGTCTTTTTAAAGCAGAATTAATTCTAATTTGGAATTAAATCTCTCATGTAAACGTGGCATGTATGATATAAAACTTACCTCTCTCCATTTAGAACGTTCCAAAGTACAGTTTTACCTTTCTGTTTCGATGGTGTCTGGTAAAATGTCACCTCCAGAAAGCTCCGCAGTGTTGCTTTTTGATCTTCTGATATCTCTGACACCCCCTCGCCCCCTCCACTGTCCACTCCGGGGGTCAGCAGAGGTCGGGCCCGGCTTTAGCACGTCTGGCCTTTTATGACGCTCATCTGGAGGTCACTCTACCCTACAGAGCTTACAACTGTGGCTTTGATGTCTGGTGCCGGGAGGGCATCTGGATTACTCAGACGTGATTGGATCGTGTTTGTGGCGCGGGATTAACGGCTTGTTGACTTTGGTGTTTCGATATTTCCGACGGCGAGGGGAGAGATCGCTAAAGGTCAATATGTCCCGGCCAGTAATGCACACGCGGCTGTTTAAGGCTGTGCTATAGTGACACTGCACTGGAGGTGTTCTATATGTATGTCTATTGGCAGAATGTCCTCCAGTTACCATGGAGACACAATGAACACATTACTAGACATGATAGAAAGGTTTTAAGATAGTCTGACAAAATACAAAGCCATTTTAAAGAGCCAATATTGAGCAAAATGAACGTTTGTTATAATGTTGTTACCTTCTCAGAAACAGACCTGGAGTTGTGTTTTGTTTCATTCTCACGTGTAAGTAAACCTTTATTTTTAGGCTACGTTTACACGATGACGGTCTGAACAGAAGACGCAAAGGTGGCGTCGCGTCTTCACTTTTTATGCCGCGTTTAGACGAGCGTTTTTGGGAGAAAATCTGCGTGCATACGGTGACGCAAATGTTACACCCTCGATGTAAGGTCGAAGTTCTTCACTTAAGGCAACAAGGGCATCTTTGGACATACGGAAGTTCTCACGCCACGCATTTTCATCAGTTACTCCTTCCACAAAGTTGTCCCACCATCGACTGGTTCTCCCAGGCCTCGTCCAAAGCAATCTGGCTTGCCTGGGACGAAGTGGTGTGTCCAGAATTTCACGGAGGTGGTTCAAGATCCTTCTTTGTTGAGTAATAGCATGTATACACACTCTATGCATTTGTTGGAATGCCTCTTGTATATTTATTACAGCTGCCAGAGCAACTTGAAGATCCGACGTATGGATATCACACAAATCCGCCATGTTTGCTTCCCTGTAATGCCGCATCTATGTGACGTAAACGCGTACGCGACGTGAGCAGATCTGACCAGAGTTTTGCGTCTTGGGCAGTTTACACGGAAACGCTACAGCGGAGCGTATTTAACTTTTCCACTCTGGAGGGTGGTTTCAGATTTGTATGTTTTTGGCCCCCAAAAACGCCGTCACCATGTAAATGAAAGGCACTTCCGATAAAATATTTTCTCGTTTTTACCCGTAAGCGTTCTCGTGTAAACAGGCCCTTAGTGTATCTACATTTCCAAAGCTCAAAATGCTCTGTTCCACCTTGTGATGTCATGTAGTGGTAGTTTTAACAGCTACATTTTACCATTTAGTTCAGTAGAGAATGGCAACTCCAGGGCTGAAATAATCCAATTCTAGTGAAGCTATATGGAGTTTAAAAACACAATGGAGCACTTCCTGTATTACCACATGACATCACAAGGTGGAACAGACTGACTCAGCCTAAATATACGCAGGGTATTGCATGTGTGAATGAAACAAAACACAACTCCAGGTCTGTTTGTGACGAGGAAACTGCATTAAAACATAAATCGGGCATCTCCAACCTGCAGCTCCTTCAAAGTATCTCGCCAAGGGATTTATGAACTCTGTGTTTTGTGCTAAAGAAGTAAAATTTGAGCAGTTACTATTACAAATGTATCATTTTGATACCCAACTGTGCACTGATAAATGGATAATGGTTTATGTTTTACCTCTTCCCTGTCTAAGGCTCGCTCTGGCTCTTATATATCCTCAATTTCTTTGCAACTGCTAAAATTAGTAGCTGTCTGGCATTTTCGTTTTGTAAAGTTAGCTCTGTGAAGGAAAAAATGTTTCAGACCCTTGACATAGATCATAAAATATGAGACTTTAAGGTAAGGCACACTTTATTGTTTCTGTAACCTGACAGAAGCAGTGGGTACTACAGTGCTGCCTTAAGGGACAAATCTACAAATCTTGGGCAAAACTATGTTAGCCGGAGGATTTGACGTGTTGTGCATGTTTTGGGTTGATGGGGGAAACCAGAGGGCCCAGAGGAAACTCACCCAGACACAGGGAGAACATGCAAAGGTCTGCAAAAGCCTGGGCAACTTGGGAATCAAACCTGGAATCTTCTTGCTGTGATACTCCACCTGCCTGATCTTTGTCTAGTTTGGAGCTGGTCTGTCTTAGCCGTAGGATTTTGAGCATGTTTTGTGTTAATGGGAAAACTAGAGCGCCCACTGAAGCATAAGGAGAACAAGCAAACTCCGCACAGACAGAATGCATGCTGGGAACCCCGGAGAAGCCGACGCTAGTTGATTTTTAGACCGATTTTCCTCTGATTTCGAGTTATATATTGTGTTTAAACATAGTTAAAGAACAGTTTATTTGCCTGGGATCCAGAATACACATTTATTCAATACTTTACGAGGACGTGAATCTGGTCACGGTGAATCTCCCTAAATTCAGATGGGTGTGATTGACAGGTGGATTAGCCAATCAGGGACATGCATGTTCCACCAACGCCATATCAGAAAAAAATATCACAGAAGACTGAAAAACATGGTGGATTTCTGCAGAATCAATCAGCGAAACACTAAACTCTGTTCATCTGAGGTTTGGTTTGAGTAGTTTTTACTTCAAATTTGTGCCAAAAGAGAAACAATAATCATACACATACACATTGTAAACAACAGAAAAGCACATTTCCCCAAAAAGGAGTGGGAAGAAGAAAACAAAAACTTTATATCAAACCACCTCTATTCATTATATAGTTTCAAAAATTCAAAATATGTGGTTACTTATGTACACTTATAACAAAACTTTACAAATGTTTACATATAGCAAAATAAATGACATACTATGCATACTAAATATAATTTTAACCCAATTTTTTGTTTTGTTTTTGTTGTATTGTGAGGTGATTTTGATCAAAATGAAAGATGACCAAACAGCTCCTTCTTTTCATAAGTGTCATAGTGTCAAACAAACAAATCTGATCACGTTCGGTCGTCAATATGTGAGGAAGGCAGTGGGAACCAGGCTGATATTAACTGTCTGGATTTACCAGGCAGACAAACAAACAAAAAAAGAATCCTCTACATTTGACCATTGGGGCAAACTGTCAGGAATCAGAAGGGACCCATGTCCATCTTGATCTTGAGCAAGTCTTGGTCGGGGAGAACATGCAAACTCCACATTAAGCCCCATGCAACCTGGGAGCTTAATCCAAAATGCCCAGCAGCACCCACATCCTCTCCCCAGACAGGTCATAAAGTCACAGACAGTGGTGCTGGTGGGCTCTGGGGTGACCTCTGGTGTGGTGGTCTCTGGGTGAACCTCGGCTCGTCTCTGCCTTTTGTCACATTTAATGACCGGGCTTTGGGTTTATATGAACGACAGGACAGAGCGGAGGCTGTGTGTGTGTGAATGGGACAGCTGTGAGGTTAGAGTGTGGACTTACACACACAGCAATGGGAAAAACATGTGCTAGAAGTGATCTGATCTGATTTAAGGTTCTTATATCACACAAAACTGACTCTTGTGAACTTTAAGCCATATTAGAATGTTGTTGCTCCTCAAAAACAGACCTGGAGTTGTGTTTTGTTTCATTCACACGTGTTTGAATAACTCTTTACTGTATTATTAGTCTGTCTACATCTTCAAAGCTCAAAATGCTCTGTTCCACCTTGCGATGTCATGAAGCTTTTTTAAGTTAACAATTCCTTTTGCCTAATGCTCTAAATGTAATTTTGTTGTTACTTGTGACAGTTGCCATGTTTACATGGGAGTTTTAATTCTGACTAAAAATCAATTCTGCCTTAAAAAGACCATGTAAACACTTAATTCCTGATGAAAATGATTATTCGGAATTAAACTTAAATCTAAAAGTGGGTGGTTCATTCTGATTTTAAAGCCGAATTCACTTATCCCTTGTTCATGTAAACGTTTCTTCTTCAAAATAATCCCCGTGGTTGGTGCTCGTTGGCTCATCCTTCTGACGCGATCCGGACGATCCGGCTCCTCCAGTCGTCTCTTCGGACTTTCCTCCACGTCTCTTTGGATTTGTGAGCGGGATGTGGGAGTGGGCTGAGGTGTGGCAGCCTCAGACTCAGTTTGTCTTCTTCCTCCTTCTCCTCCTCAGCTCACAGACGTAAAGCGTGAGGAGAGAATTCTCCAGCTGCTGCTTCATTATCATCGGAACGACTGTGGAAAAAGTTTGGATCGTGTTTGTGTCCACGGCATAACGTCAAACCGAGATGACAGAAAAAATAGCAGCTGAAGTGTGTGTTTTCTTCCGGTCGATGTAAAAACATTTGTGTCTCTGTCCAATCAGAACCTTCCCCACCCCCAGACACTGAGCCCAATTAAATAAAGACGATTTAACGTGTTTTCCATGGAAACCTCAATTTGGAATTATTATTTCCATGTAAACTTGAAGGAGAATATTATAATTCAGAACTATTTCATTCAATATCAATTCGGAATTAAAAATACCATCATGTAAGCGTGGCTACTGTGGAACATTCCAGGCAGAGCAATATCTCCAGTGAAACAGGTGACAGATCCTCCACCAGAAAAGCTACACAATGCACCTTTAACGAACAGTTACATTTTTTTTGTTGTGCACCGCCGCCCTGTGACTTCCACGGCCTGAAACCACCTTGAGAAGAAAAAGAGAAGAAGAAGAATCGACCCAAACACCACAGAAGAAGCCGTGTTTGAGCATCTTTAAGCTCTGTGCCTATAGATTTATGCAAATACTGCCCTGTTTAACCTAAAGGACAAACCTGGCCTCAGGCCTCTGGAGTCACACACTATGGATCTTTTGGTGTCTGCTCCAATGCTTCTCTGTCAACCTCCATTCAATTAAGAGATCCATAAATTAATAATTAAAAATGACAATAAATAAATAGTTCACAGTGAGGGGAGGATGGAGCGTGAGATTGACAGGTGGATCGGTGCAGCGTCGGAAGTGATGAGGTCGCTGTATCGGACGGTTGTGGTGAAGAGGGAGCAGAGCCCAAAGGCAAAGCTCTGGATTTACCTCAGTCTATGTTCCTCCCCTCACCTGTGGTCATGAGCTCTGGGTAGTGACCGAAAGGACGAGATCGTGGATAGAGATAGGGCGGAGGAGCTCGGAGTAGAGTCACTGCTCCTCCACATCGAGAGGAGCAGTTGAGGGGAGGGCATCTGTTCTGATGCCTCCTGGACGTCTACCTCAGGAAGTGTTTCGGGCATGTCCCACCAGAAGGAGGCCCCCGGCGAAGACCCAGGACACGCTGGAGGGACTATGTCTCTAGGCCTGGGAAAGCTTTAGGATCCCCGCGGAGGAGCTGGAGGAAGTGTCTGGGGTGAAGGAAGTCTGGGAGTCCCTGCTTAGACTGCTGCCCCCGCGACCCGGCCCTGGATAAGCGGAAGAAAATAGAAAATGGATGGATGTAATAAATAAGTAAATAAAATAAATGAATAGAACAGAATAATAAACAAAACATAAATAAATTAAATAGTATAGAATAGAATAAATAAATAAAATAGCCAAAAACAACATATTATTATAACATGTTTTGTAATTTTCACTTTTGTTTTTAATGCTGTCACAACACAATCAGCGTGCATCCTGCTAATGAAACTCTTGCATGTCGCATCAGGGTTGTGAAGTTGCTGTGTACAGTTTTGTATCATGTTTTTGTGTATTATGGCAAACTGTGGGCGTAGTATTGTACAGAATCTTACAGCGAACCATAACGGGGGTTTGAACAGGGCCCAGCAGAGATCACTAGATTACTCACAGATGCACTTCAGGCATGTTTTTGATGAGGCAACAATGTTATAACATGGTGGAAAGCAAAAACAAGCCAAAACAATAAAAGCGAGTTACCCATATGACTCCCTCCTCATTTATCACATCCTCCATGACTCCGTACAATACAGCCCTTTTAAAAATCTTGTTGTTGTTGTGGATATATTTTGAAAAAGCCTATGATTTTTCTATGGAACCAAACAAGAGCTGAACCCTGGAGCTTTTAATGGGGCCCCTGTAAGACCTTGTAATCTGCCTGATCTCTCACATCCACTGTAGTTCAGTTATGTCACTTCAAAAGTAGGACACGTACTTCAAGCTTTCAGAAAAATAAAAACAGCTTTACAATAATGTCTCTGTTTAGATTGTGCCTTCCTCTCCAACCACCATTTATATACGTTTGCATTAAGGTTAGTGAGTGGCAACACTCATGCCTCACAGCAAGAAGGTTGCGGGTTCGATCCCCGGGTCACCCGGGCCTTTCTGTGTGGAGTTTGCATGTTCTCCCCGTGTCTGGATGCGTTTCCTCCGGGTACTCCGGTTTCCCCCATCAACTCAAAACATGCAGCACCTATGAATTAACATCAAGGACCATGACGTCCACCCTCCTGTGGGCTCACCACCTGCAGGGGGGTTCATGGGGGGGTCAGGTGCTATGAGGATTGGGCAGCAAACTGCCCCCGCGACCCAGCCGGATTAAGCGGGAGAAGATGGATGGATGGATAGGTTCACCCGCGTGTTTTTTGGGATCCAGGGCCTCCGCTCAGTTTCATTTCTCTCCAGCGACTAGTCAGGAATCAGAACACACGGCAGTTTCCAAGAACCCCGGAAGTTGTAGTCGGTGCACCGGCCAATCAACGAAGAAAAGAAATGTGATGACATCAAACTCAAGCTCCTTTGGGTCCTTTTGTGGTGCAGCACAACAGGAAACAAAGCGTCCAGATGGATATAGACAAAACTGAACATTTTGTGTTGGCAACGATTCCCAACATCCAGGATTTAAAGCTGGAACAAAGAGAATGTTTGGTGAATTTTATCAAGGGGAAAACCGTTATTGCCCTTCTTCTTATGGGATTTGCTATGTGATTACTTTACATCACCATTACATACGTCACCACCAAACAGCATCGATTGGTTAAATAAAAAAGTACCCGCCTACTGTCGAGCAAACGAATCCTAATGCTGCGAGGTCAGACAGTTTCCACGAAGGGAAACCCGCCGATGAATCAATAAAGTACTGAGTCGCCTAAATGTAAAGTACTCCAAGTAAGTGTTACGCAGTGAAATTCGAAGTTTGAAAGTTCTTATAATTATACTAACAAGAAATTCTGTCTTAATTTTGGCACAAAAATACCAAGGTTGACACCTGAGGGCAAAAGGATTCCCTATTAGTAGGGCACTGGGAAGTGAAGCAGTTTATGTATTTCATATGATGGTGAATTTTATCAAGAGGAAAGACGTTATTGCCCTTCTTTTAACAGGATTTGCTGAGCGTTCCAGCACATTACATACGTCACGACCAAATAGTAGTGATTGGTTAACTAAAAAAAAGTACCCGCCTACCTTCGAGCGAATGAATCCTAATGCTGCGAGGTCAGACAGTTTCCATGAAGTGAAACCAGCTGATGAATCAATTTAATATCTCCCCTCCCTGTTTTCAAATGAGCGTGATTGACAGCTGGATTAGCCAATCAGGGACACACAAGGTCCGTCCACATCAGAAAAAAGGAACGAAAAGAGTACCACAGTGGGCTGAAAGACATGGCAACCTCCTCACACCCTTCATCAGGACAAAACACCGGATCTTGGGGGACCAAACACTTCACACAGTCCATCAGATCAAGAACTCGGACTCACTGCAGCGCTTCAGATCACTACTAACAACGCGACCGTTCAATCTGGCGTCCCCCCCGTAATTATTCCTAGTGTTGTTTTCCTATCTTTGAGTGTCAAAAAAGCGTTTAATACAGAACACAACTCCATGTATGTTTGCGATGAGGAAACATTATAACATGTTTATTATGGTGCACTGAAGTTCATTACAAACTGTAAAGCAATGACACTTCACTGTGACTTGTATTCTCGAGTTGGATGGCCTGCCCTTGCTGTGCTCATTGGACTCATTGGTTAACATTCATCTATAAGGCACTACTTGGACTATTGCCCACCTATATTTGTTCATTAGTGCCACAGAGAACAACCGGTTCATATTCTCTTTGCTCACAGGATCATCTCTCATTCTCTGTTCCATTCGCTCGGACTGAACTTGGAAAAAAAGCTTTTGTCTACTCTGCACCTTCATCTTGGAACATGTTGCAGAAGGAACTTGGTTAATTTCATTTCTTTGATGCTTTCAAGTCTAATCTAAGACTCCTAGAGACCAACTCCATGACATGCACTTGTTTTACATAATTGATTTATCTCCTCTGTATTTGTCTGTAATATTGTAACTGCATGAATTTACTGCTGCCTCTTGGCCAGGACTCCCTTGAAAAAGAGGTTTTTAATCTCAACAGGAATTTCCTGATTAAATAAAGGTAAAAAAACAAAAAAAAAACATAGGTCAGAAAACAGCGTAATATGAGCCGTTTAAATTAGACCAAAAGAGATCTAAACTAGGTCTAAATCAGGACCAATCCAGGCTCAAATCTTGACTAAACAAGGACAACCAAACCAACAGACACAGAGAACAAATCTTCCATCCTACATCACCCAGCTCCTGCTTTTGATGCCCCCGGCGCATCAAGCCACAGGGAGGAACCAAGAACCAAGTCATGAGCGCCTGCGGTGGGATGACTGCTCTGACTCAGCCGCCCTGCCACATACGGCATTCACGCCAGAAAGAATCCGTACACAGGAAGTCAGCCGGTTTGCGCCAGTGTGGGCTTTTTATATCGCGCCATGTGTTCGGCGCGACCGCCGCCGGTACAGGAGCAGCACATGGAGGTTTGCAGGGCGTGAGTCACCGTTTGTTCCCGCCACAAGTGCTCCTCTCTGGGCTTTGTGACTCCACCGCCGCCCCTGGTGAGTGTGTGGAGGAGATGAAAGATTTTGGCCACACACACGTAAACACACACACTCCATTCATGCAGGAAAGCGGCTTTAAAGGTCCGATATTACGCAAATTAATACAATAAAAGACGTAAAAGTAAGTCAAAAGCAATAAATCAAAAGTGTTAAAATGCATAAAGCTAAAAATAACTAAAAACAAAAATTAATTAATTAAAAAGTAAAAGTGGGGCTTAATAAGAGACTTAAAACACTCCACTGTGGGGGCTGTCCGGACATGGAGGGGCAAAGTGTTAACAACTCCTTTTACCTTTAGTTCAGTAGAGATCGGCAATTCCAGGTCTGAAATCATCCAGATGATTCTAGTGAAGGTGTGTGGAGTTTAAAAACACAGTGGAGCACTTCCTGTATCACCACGTGACATCACAAGGTTGAACAGAGTGAAAAGAACTCGGCCTAAATCTGCAGGTTTAAGTGTTAAACATGTGTGAAAGAAACAAGACACAACCCCAGGTCTGTTTGTGAAGAGGAAACAACATTAGAACATACCATAAAATACCAAATAAGAGTAATATAAAAGTAATAATATGGTAATATGGGCCCTGGAAGTATCTTGAGGAGTTTTGTTTTGGTGAAATCCAATTACTCTAATAAGTAAAGATAAGAGAATCTTTATTTGTCCCATGGAGAAATTACAGTGTTATGAAGCAAAGCTAAAAAAAGGAACTTCAGTCTCCTGAGAAATGCAGTCTGCTCTGTCCTTTACTACTAGATTAGAAATTGTTTCTTCAAATACCTGTATATGTATGTAATATATATGATAAATGGTCACATTTTTAAACAGCGCTTTTCCACATCCAAGGCACTCAAAGTACTACAACAAGGCTCAACTCATTCACACACACATACACCAGTGAACACAGACACTGGGGGCGAGGAGAGTTAAGTGTCTTGCCCAAGGACAACAGCATTTATCTGTGGGAGCTGGAATTGTACCAGCCAACCTGCAGGTCAGTGGATCTGACCGCTCAACCAATGTTTTTATGTCGAGATCGGGATTCAAACCATCAACTTTTAGATCAATGGACAAACGCTCTAGCAACTGAGCTACTCAATATAACGAAACACCTTAATTTAGATCAAATAATGTTCAGCATATCCGAAAAATGTGTATTTTGTGTGTAATTCGTGCCAAACTTTTGGATAGAATTCTCCCAGTGCTATGCCATCAATGTGAGACTCTATAAAACAGAACTCTGCACTAGACATTTTTCAACTTTTCTTCACAAATTGCTCCTTGCTTGGTGTAAAACCATCATTTCTATTCACAATATTATCCCATCCATCCATCCATCTTCTCCCGCTTAATCCGGCTGGGTCGCGGGGGCAGCGTGCTGCCCAATACTCATAGCACCTGACCCCCCCCATGAACCCCTCTGCAGGTGGCGAGCCCACAGGAGGGTGGACAACATGGTCCTTGATGTTAGTTCATAGGGGTCCGGGCATGTTTTGGGTTGATGGGGGAAACCGGAGTACCCGGAGGAAACCCATCCAATATTATCCCACCAAAGTAAAATTACAATCAAAATGAGAGAACCAGAACAGACACGGGTATAACACAAGACGAGCTCCCTTTGCTTTGCCTAAACCGAGAACTAATGCACTGAAAAAACTTTTATATACAGATCAAGTTCTCTCTGGAATAAACTGCCCGAAGAAATGATGCTGATACACAATTATGTTGCTTTTTAAAAAAACATCTCAAGAAACTGTGATGACCTGAGGGATGTGTTTTCTGCCTGTTTTATAATGACAGTGAATCCCGTAAGAGTCGTCTGTGCAGTTGCAGAGACTAATGGGGATCCTTAAATGAACCAAAAATAAACAAAAACACAAACTTTTAGCAGACTCTTCCTCTGTTGAGTCGGAGTTGGAGTTATGTTAAACCCTTGTGCAGAACCTTTGCTCACTCAAGCCGGGACCCGCTCTGCAGAGAAGGGGGAATTCTGTTTATAAATCTCCTCTTTTTGAAACGCCGGCCAAATTTGTAATCCTCCTGCGTGTGTGGTTTCGCGTAAGTGTGTGTGTGCGCGTGCGCGCGTGTGTGTGTGCGGGTTAGCTTTGTGCTTTCCTCGCTCAAAAGTAAACACGAGCATGAGAGGGGACGACCGGAGCGCTCTGATCTGCACCCAAAACGGCAGACCGCACAGGAAAGAGACGGAGCCCGCAGACGAGAGCAAACCCGCCGCTGTCCGTCACGCCGCTGTGATGTCATCAGGACGAGACGCCGGCTAAAAGAAAGCAGATTTGGAGTGGTTTTTAGTTTTACAGGTTTTTGGTTTTGATAACTTAAAGGGGTACAATGAAACTTTACAAGAGGGTGGGGCTTTATGGAGATGTTTCGGCATTAAAGGGCCCATGTTACGCTATTTTCTGACCGGTTCTAATGTTGTTTCCTCATCACAAACAGAGCTGGAGTCGTGTTTTGTTTTATTCAAGCCTTCATATTTAGGCTATTGAGTTCTTCTCTCAGACAGGAAACACTCTGTTCCACCTTGTGATGTCATGTGGTAGTACAGGAAGTGCTCCACTGTGTTTTTAACCCCTTTAACTAGTGTGACCATACGTCCCTATTTCCCCGGGACAGTCCCAGTTTTGAGCCCTGTGTCCCCAGTCCCAGTAGATTTATCCAAAACCAGTGATTTGTCCCAGTTTTATACAAAGAATGTCCCTGGTGTCCCTAATTTTGACCAATTTGATCCCTGACAACACTAAAAAGAGACATAAATCATCATTTGTTGAGGTAAAATACAGAAAAGCTGCTTAAAAACGACCAAAACACAAAGAAAATGTGACTATACTGACTCACAATTGGGAGCATAGGGCCTCATTTCCTGAGTGTTGGAGACCTGTGGAGACACTTTTTTAAAAATTCCATCCAGTCCTTGTATTTGCAGAGGTGCTGGTGCTAGGCTAGTACATGTCAATGGCCATAGTCGTCCTGTCACTAAAAACAGTCTGACCCACTCCACAGTGCACCAGAGGCAAAACTATTAGAACTCCAGACTGTCCATGTGAACGTCTGTGTCCAGAGAATCATGTTTGAAATAAAACTAACCTATCGTCGCATGTTGAGGGACTATTTTCTCATATATCAGTCCGCCGCTGCCGAGCTTTATCAGGAAGTACAACTCACTGCTGCTGCTCAGACAGAAATCCTTCAAATGCAAGGCTGGTTTTACTTCTAAAATGAACAAAAAGAAGGATCTAAAATATGTACAGGACAGATTTACAAGGTTTAAACAAAAGGATAACAAAGGTAAAGCAAAGAACTAAACAAAGAACTAAACAGAAGGTCAGTGCTGACTTTTGAGTGTCTCAGAACACAGAGTTACCACAGTGACAGAATGAGAGACACAACAAAAACAAAAATAACACATTATAAACAAAAACTAGTGCCTGTTTTCAAAGTCAAGCGCAGAGACCTTGTGACAAAGGCACAGACACAAAATGGCACAAAGACCAGCAGCTCCGAACAGGTGAATCCGAACACCTTAAATAGAAGGAGACGGTTGGAGGTGAGGGACCAGGGACCAATCAGGGAACAGGCAGGAGGCAAAGCAGGAGTCCAGGAGGCAACAAGGAACTAAGACACACTCAAAACAAATCATAGAACTGGAGGTGTGGAGCCATAAGAGCACAAACGAAATACAAACATTTTGCATTATTTTTTACTGGTTTTTACTGTTTTGAGGCTATTTCATGAATAAAAACACTGTTCCCACCCCCCACTCAGTTACATGACCCTGTGTTGTATTTTTGCACTGATCATTACCTGCACTGTTATATTCCCATATTCCTGTACATTTGTTATTTTTTTTTTGTTATATTATAGTTTATTGTTTTCTACTCTATTTTATTCAATTTTATTTGTTGCATGTTTAGTGTTTCTCTACGTTTCGCTCCAAGAACCGCAGCAATTTCCTAATTTTGTGAACCTGTTCACTCATATGGCAATAAAACTGTGGTAACTTCACATATAAAGAATACAACTTAGATGCCGAGTTGTCCAAACTTTATCTGTAATTCAGTTGACAAACATACACGGTATCGGAGAAGACTTAAAAACATGCCTATAGAACAGTGGTGCTCTCTTACTCTCATTAACCCTTTCTGTGGGTATTGGCTTAGTGCCTATCCCAAAATTACCAGTAGCACCATCTAGTGGTTATTAAGAACATTGCCTTAGAAATACTTTGACCTTACAACACTCCTCCCCCATTAAGTTCAAAAATCCCCTTGAGTATAACTAATTAACTGAAAATGAATCTGGTGTCAGTTACTTTTACGCAGTTATACTGACCTTGACACCTTCAACAAATCATCACTAGCATACACCTAACAGAACATGACATAGGCATAGGAAAACATTAACACATCAAAGACTCAGTCTGTCAGGAGGCTTTCGAGCACGCTGTGATCTGCGCACTGTCTCCTCATGAATCAGCAATCACCACCGGGGTTGCCGCTTCGGGAGGATCCTGTGATCACGGACACCAAGGTGGTCTGTTGTGACATGATGTGTCACCGGATGATTGTCCATCTCCTGCCTGTGACACCGACACCTCCCGTGGTATTTCCTCTGCTGGAAAGCCCCTCCAGGAGTCACCAATGGCAACTCTGCATTGCTGACAGTCTCTGGATCTTTATCATGGCCGCAGTCGCACATGGTCCTGATGTCTGCGGAACACACGTCCATCTCTCAGCTTAACGACATAGGAGACGGGACCCCTCTGTGTCAGGATAACCCCCGGGAGCCATTGCTGCTGAGTTGCTGCTGAAATTCTTCACATAGACATTGTCACCTTGTTTCAACAGTCTCTCTCGCGCATGAAAAATCGTGGCTCTCCTTCTGCTTCTCTTTGCTTTCGCGCTTACCTTGCCTTCAGGTCAGGCTAAGTAAATCTAACCTAGACTTAGGCCTACGGCCCATCAACATCTCTGCTGGTGTACGTGCAGTAGTGGTCTGAGGTGTGAGGCGGTATTTGAACAGGAAGCGTGAGAGTCTTGTACTCAGAGAGTCACCTGTCATGCGCTTCAAACCTTCTTTCACTGTCTGGACAGCACGTTCCGCCAGTCCATTCGATGCTGGATGGAAAGGAGCTGTCTGACGTGACGTATTCCATTCTGTTCCATGAAGTCACTGAACAGCTCACTTGTGAAAGTCGGACCATTATCTGTGACTAGGGTGTCCGGTAGACCATGAACTGCAAACACTTGTCTGAGTTTCTCAATGGTTGAGGAGCTGTTATGTTGCCCATGATGTGACATTCTATCCACTTAGAGTGGGCGTCGACCATGACCAGAAACATCTGCCCCATGAAGGGCCCTGCAAAGTCCAAATGTAATCTAGACCAGGGACGGTCTGGCCACTCCCCATGGATACAAAGGGAGCTACTGGTGACATTTTCTGATGGGCCTGACACTGTGAGCATGATTTCACCTTGTTTTCCAAGTCTAAATCCATCTTTGGCCACCAGGCGTATGATCTCGCAAGACTTTTCATCCTAGACACCCCTGGATGTGTCTCGTGCACTTCCTCCATGATGTCTGAACGGCCTGGGGGAGGTACAACGACCCTCGTCCCCCAGAAAATGCAACCATCCTGTAAGCTCAGCTCCGTCTTTCTTTTCACATAAGGCCTCAAATCCTCACTCTCTACCACAGCGGGCCAGCCTTGTAAGAGGTAAGTCTTTACCTTGGACAGAACAGGGTCTCGCTCAGTCCACTGCTTAACCTGTGATGCAGTTACTGGTGTCTCAGACAACTTCTGTAATGAAAAGACAGTTTCTGGAGGCACGTAGTGGTTACCGGCATCTCAGGCAATGGAGGCGACTGAGTGCGTCAGCATTGCATTGTCCTTTCCTGCCCTGTACTCTATAGTATATTGGTAGGCTGACAATATTAGTGCCCAACGTTGGATTAGAGCAGAGGCAAGTGGTGGGATGCAGCGCGTCTCACCAAAAGGCTCATCAATGGTTTTATGGTCTGTGTAGATTTTTGAACGGACGGCCATAGAGGTACTGATGGAAGCGTTTAACAGCAAACACAATTGCCAGACCTTCCTTGTCTAGCTGCGTACCCTTTTCACGCAGCAGTCAACGTCGTGAAACAAAGCCAATAGGCTTCTCTGATCCATCTTCCATTAAGTGCGACATCACTGCCCCTACACCATATGGCGAAGCATCACATGAGAGGGTCACCTCTTTGTCTGGATCAAAATGCACTAGCAGTTTTGCAGAATGGAACAGTTCTTTCACTTCCTTGAAAGCTTTTTCTGAGCTTCACACCACTGCCATTTGTGTCATTGTGCAGTAGTTTGTACAGGAGCGCCAAGACCTTTGAGAGGTCCTGGAGAAATTTACCGTAATTTACCATCCCCAGAAATGATCTGAGTTCTGTGACGTTTTTGGGGCTTGGGGCTTCCTTGACAGCCCTCACTTTGTCTTCCACTGGGCAGATACCTTCGGCGGTTATCTTATGCCTAGGTATGTGACACTCGGTGCCATGAACACACACTTGTCTTCTTTTCAGTCTCAGCCCTGCATCTGAGAGTCTCTGTAGTGCCTGCTCTAAGTTGCTGAGATGCTCGGCCTCATTAGCACCAGTAATGATCAGATCATCCAGGTAACATGCTACATGTGGATGCCTTGCAATAGACTGTCCATTGTCCTTTGGAAAATGGCGGGACTCGATGCCACTCCGAACACTAAGCGGTTGTATTTAAACAATCCTTTATGCGTGTTTATTGTGACATACTCCTTGGACGCATCATCCAGCAGCAGCTGCTGATAGAGCATGGCTCATGTCCAATTTTGTGAATGACTTACCCCTGCCAGGGTTGCAAACAGGTCATCCACCCTTGGCAACGGGTACTCTTCCAGCTTTGAGACTTGGTTCACGGTAAGTTTATAGTCCCCACATATTCGCACTGTTTGTCTAGTTTCATAACCGGGACAATGGGAGCGCCCACTTGGAGAACTGGACTGGCTCGATGATCCCCAGCACCTGTAAGCGCTCAGCTCCTCCTCCACTTTCTCTTTCATCGCATACGGTACCGCTCTGGGCTTGTAGAAGCGTGGTGTGGCATTGGGGTCAGCGTGCAGTTTCACTGTCACTCCCTTGGCGTGCCCCGCTGCCTCTGAACACCTCACTGTATTGCTGCAGAATGTCCTCTGTTGTCTGAGTGTACTTCACCTCATGCCAATTAAGCTTAATTTTCTGAGCCAATCTCGGCCCAAACGGCTGGGTCCACTACCCTTGGCTACCACGCGTCTCCCCTCAGCCTTCGGCTTTCCGACTGCGCTGCGCACCGGTAGCACTCCTAGATGGGGGATGGGCGGACGAGTGGATGTCCTTAGCTTGAGCATTGATGGTATCAGGGGTGGAGGCTCGGATCCCCAGGTCCTCCGGTAGGTCTCCTCACTGATGACTGACGCTGTTGCCCTGAATCAATCTCAAACTTGACATCTTTGCCTTGTACAGTAACTGTGGCATAATATGGCATAGGCGGTCCCTCATCCGTCTCCACTCCAAACATGTCAAAAGAACATAGCCTCCTCGCTTGCTTCCTCTACATGATGTGTGGCAGCTTGAGTTTGCTTTACTTTCCCCCTTTCAGGTTTAGTCTTGTTTTAGCACTTTTACACTTCTTCTGTAAGTGTCCCTTTTTCTTGCACCCCTGACAGACTGCCTTCTTGACTTTGCATTCGTTTGCATAGTGTGCACCTCCACACCTAAAACATTCCACTGGCTTGGCAGATTTTGAGTCGTCTTTCCTCACATGATGCACTGCTATAGGTTGTGCTCCAGCACGCCCTTTTTGAATGTCTTTGGCATTGCTAGCAGCCATTTCCATGCTCTGAAAGCTCTAGCGCTCGTTGGAAAGTTAATGGCGTTGTCTCACCCAACAAGCGGCGCTGAATTGCTTCCTCATTTATGCCGCCACAAAGTCGGTCACGCAGCATGTCGTCTAGCACTGCGCCCGAAATCACAATGTTCTGATAGCTGTCGAAGCTCTGCTCTGAGATTAGCCACTGACTGACCTGACTTTCTGAAATGACTGTGGAATTTGAAACGCTGGACAATAACAGACGGTTTCGGATTGTGGTGGTTAGCTACGAGTGCTACTAAGTCTGCATATGGAATTTAAGCCTGGCTTCCGTGGGCGTGGCTAAGTTTCTTATCAATTTGTAAGTCTTTGCCCACACACACTCAGGAGAATCAGCGCTTCGAGCCTCTTCAGTAATTCCATTTGCATTGAAAAAAGTGTCCCAACCGCTCCTCGTACTCAGATCCACTCCTCGTCTCCCTCCACAAATTCACCAATTGTCCCAAACGTAGCCATTATCTGCACAGGTTCTGCTTCTCTGTGTCCCCCTTCCACCGCAACTGGCGCTCTGCTTCCCGCGACAAAAACGTGTTCCTCGGCGATGCCTTCCTCTTCACTGCTTCCACTCATGTAGACGAGTATTGAAAGCTAGCTATCACATTTGACTAGCTATAGCTAACAAAAAAAAACGTGAAAACGAACTCATCCAGTTCACCTCGTCGCCAAAAATATGTGGTAACTTCACATATAAAGAATACAACTTAGATGCCGAGTTGTCCAAACTTTATCTGTAATTCAGTTGACAAACATACACGGTATCGGAGAAGACTTAAAAACATGCCTATAGAACAGTGGTGCTCTCTTACTCTCATTAACCCTTTCTGTGGGTATTGGCTTAGTGCCTATCCCAAAATTACCAGTAGCACCATCTAGTGGTTATTAAGAACATTGCCTTAGAAATACTTTGACCTTACAACAAAAACCTTTCTGATTCTGACTCTATTTAACATTTTTAGGGGGTGGATGACATCAACGGCCAAAAATAAAACTGCTCCTAATATCTTAAGAACCAGAATCGCACAAATGAAACTTTTTGCAGCACAAAACGGCACAAATGATCGACACCATTTTGACGCTTCTTGGGGGACTGGCTGACCCCAATTTGACCTATAAAAGAATGTTTAATATCTCCACAAAACGTACAAAAAACGAAACTTTTTGCAGCACAAAACGGCACAAATGAAGCACAAATGATCGACACCATTTTGACGCTTCTTGGGGGACTGACTGACCCCAATTTGACTTACAAAAGAATCGTTAATACCTCCACAAAACGTACAAAAAACGAAACTTTTTGCAGCACTAGCGATAGACATAGTTTTTGTGTATGTTTGCGTTTGACGGGGCAACTTCACGGAGGTGCGACGTGAACCTTTTTGAAGAGATACGTAAATAAATGTAACGCCAAACATCCGATCACATCTCGACTTGGTGATCCTGGTCTGTTCTGTGGAGGCACGTGATGAGGGTGCGACCCGTGAACCCCTCGTCCTGCAGGGGGGAGGAGCAGGGGGGTGAAGAGGTGAAGGGGGAGGAGCAGGGGGGCGAGGGGGGTGCCAGCGCCTCTTACCCATTATGTGCCAGCTGTTCAGAGTGAGGAGTAATGGCTTAGCTGGCCGAGTTCCACAGGGGCCTCTGCTCTGCGGTCCGCTCCCCCGGCCTCGTGCTCTCCTCCTGGGCACGAAGCCAAGGACCCCCCTCCCTCTGTGATCCATACGACCACCACAGGCAAACGCAAGCCGGTCTGGAAGTAAAACTGGTTCTGTAGGATATTTATTGGGAAATAAAACAAAAAAAAAAGTATATAAACTGGGACTTCACCAATGATATTAACCACATCTTAACCAGGACTAAAACAGGACTAAACCAGGACTAACAAAGATCTAAATCTGGACTAAAACAGGACTAAACAGGGACTAACAAAGATCTAAACCTGGACTAAAACAGGACTAAACCAGGACTAACAAAGATCTAAATCTGGACTAAAACAGGACTAAACAGGGACTAACAAAGATCTAAACCTGGACTAAAACAGGACTAAACCAGGACTAACAAAGATCTAAAGATGGACTAAAACAGGACTAAATCTGGACTAAAACACGACTAAACCTGGACTAACAAAGAAGTAAACCTGGACTAAAACTGGACTAAAACAGGACTAAACTTGGACTAACAAAGATCTAAACCTGGACCAAAACAAGACTAAACCTGGACTAAAACAGGACTAGACCAGGACTAACAAAGATCTAAACCTGGACTAAACAAGGACTTAAACCTGGACTAAAACAGGACAAAAAGAGGACTAAACCAGGACTAAACCTGGACTAACAGAGGACTAAACCAGGACTAACAAAGATCTAAATCTGAACTAAAACTGGACTAAAACCAACTAAACCTGGACTAAAACACAACTAAACCTGGACAAACAAAGATCTAAACCTGGACTAAAACAGGACTTACAGAGGACTAAACCAGAACTAAACTTGATGCTCTGAGCACCAAGCATGTTTCAAGGATTCTTCCTTTTTGGCATTTGCTTTTGTTCAACAGTAAACAGTTTCAGACGTTGCTATTGCAGCATCGCCGGTGAAATATGGGCGGAAGGCTGTAAAACCGGACTGTTCAGCCGAAATCCTGACGAATGGTCACCCTAACGCCATGGTACATGCCTACTGTGACATACTTAATTAATTCTTCAGTTTTATTTTCTAAATTGGTGATACACATAGGATTCGGCAGCGTCGTGTAGTCATTTTGGCACAAATGGGGAAAAAAAAGTACTCTGCGCAAGTGTGATGTGACGTCAGCTCCTATTGGGCCCCACAGTTTTCGAACACAGAAGTCACTGCTTGTTATTAAACAGTTTTAGTTTTATTTGTGGTTTAAAATGTCCACATCATAACATAATGATCCAGAGTGTCATAAATTATAACAACACTGCAAAAAAGCTTAAGATATAAACACTAATCTATCAGAAAATTACGAAAAAGTAATGAAATTATCTTGCTGCATGGACAGATCATTTTACTTGACAAGTTCTCTTAAGATAAACGACCTCTCGACTAGAATAAACAGTCTCAGAACGATTCGAAGTCGATAATAAATCTGAAAACGAGACAAATAACCTGATATAAGTTTTAAAATCTTGGCCAGATCAGAGAAATTTGCACAGAGCGTAGTGTATAGAGAAGACACAAGCACAATATGTCTGCCGAAACGGTCCCGATGACACCCAAAAGTGTAACCACATCACCCGAAAAGTCCTGCCCCCGCCCTGACGCCCCCACCCTCACGCCTGCACTGCACATTCCAGAGGAGGGGGGTCTGGTTTACTCTAATCCTGTAATAAGACACTCAGCTGTCCATGAAAAGCTAAGTGTTCCTCTGCTTAAAGCCACACTTCCTCTTTCCTTGTTCTATGGGAGTCTGTGTGTGAGACCGCGGCAAATTACAGATCAGGTGGAATGTACCGTCCCCGGCAGATAGAGCCAGGAAAAACCTCGAAATCAAGATCCACAAACGTCGAAGCTTCTCATTATCTGTTCGGTATCGGCGTCCCGGATTTGTCGTATTCATCTGAGGTTTTAAAGTCCGGTTAACTGAGAACAATCTCCACTTTCTGAAAGAGGGGGTGGAGGGGCATATTTAGGTTAAGTTCCTCTTTCAAACAGAAAATCCTCCTTTCCGGTAATACAGGAAGTGCTCCACTGTGTTTTTAAACTCCACACACCTTCACTAGAATCAGTTGGATAACTTCAGACCTGGAATTGCCGATTTTTGCTGAACTAAAGCTAAACGGAGCTGTTAACTTGAAAAGCAGTGTTGGAAGTAGTACTTGATTTTGTTCCTTAAGTAAAAGTACAGATATTGGAGCAAAAAAATAATAATACTCAAGTAAAAGTATCACGTGAAAACAGCTACGCAAGTAAAAATATTAAAGTACCTGTTTAAAATGTAGTTAAAGAGCAAAAAGTTTAATATTGAACAGATTTTGAGCTCTTCTAAGGCTGCATTTTGATATTTTTTCCCAGCTGTTTTTATTTATTATTTATTATTTATTTTATTTGTATATTTTTGTTTGCTCAAATTGTGTTTAAAATAAATCTTCAGCCTTTTCAACAGATCTCAAAACAATATTAAAAACACTTTTCAGTCCTGTTAAAAAATGCAGTGTAGTAGAAAGTACAGATACCTGCTCTTAAATGTAGTGAAGTAAAAGTAAAACGTATGCACTTAGCGCCTTAACGTCGACTGTCACAAACCCATAACGGCTGCATTCCCCCAGTGCCGGTTGTGCCGATGCAAAACCTTCCAGGAACCGTTGGCTCTTGTTTCTACTTATCGCAAATTTTAAACAGTTTTTGTTTTTTACTGTAGTCAAGTCAATAATCTCAACTTAATTTACCTTCCATCCATTTTCTTCCGCTTATCCGGGGTCAGGTCGTGGGGGCAGCAGTCTAAGTAGGGACTCCCAGACTTCCCTCACCCCGGACACTTCCTCCAGCTCCTCTGGGGGGACCTCGAGGTGTCCCCAGGCCCAGAGACAGAGTCCCTCCAGTGTGTCTTGGGTCTTCCCCGGGGCCTCCTTTTGGTGGGACATGTACACCTCCCGAGAGAGGCGTCCAGGAGGCATCCAGAACAGATGCCTGAGCCACCTGAACTGCTCCTCTCGATGTGGAGGACTAGCGGCTCTACTCCGAGCTCCTCCCGTGTGATTGAGCTCCTCACCCTATCACTAAGGGAGCACCCGGCCACTCTGCGTCACTTTAATTTACCATCTATTTAAAGGCAAAAACACACAAAACATTTTTTTTATATACATCTATATAAAATCAGGCGCTAAGGAGTTAAGTAAAGTACAGATCCTGAAAATGTTTACTTTAGTAGTACTTTACTACTTTTACACCGTTACAATCCACCACTGTCATGACATCACAAGGTGGAACAGAGTATTTTGAACTTTGGAGGTGTAGACAGACGAATAATAAAGGATTATTCAAATGTGTGAATGAAACAAAACACAGCTCCAGGTCTGTTTTTGAGGAGAAAACATCATTTATAACATGTCTTAAAGCTCACAGGGCACTTTTGTGTAACATAGGACCTTCAAAATCAAATTGAAACCGTCCTAGAGCAGACACGCTCACACGATCCTCCCCTGGACAGCTGGCTTTGCCCTCCTCGCCCTTTCTTTTCCTCTCTTCACCATCCCCTCTTCCTCTCCTCCTCTCCTTCTGTCCTTCCTCTCTGCAGTCCTGAGCGGCGGTGGGAGGGACGGTCCTCGGAGCCACATGTCCCTGTTGTTTTGGTCCCTGCCAAAGCACTAAAGTCACATGTCCCTGTTGTTTTGGTCCAAGTCACTTTTATGTCGCTGCAGCAGATGTCGTCCAGTGTAACTTTTACTGCCACTTCTCCTGTGCACAGTCTGACCCGAGGGGAGAACGGAGCGAGAGGGGAAAAGATGGATGAACTGGGGGGCTGAAAAAATACATTTGAACGTCCTAGATTACACAGAATTGACTCTTGTGAGGTTTAAGTCATGTTAGGATGTTGTTACCTCATTAGAAACAAATAGATCAGAAAATACCCTCATATCATCCCTCTGAATAATAAAATAAAACAACAAATAAGAATTCTGCTGCACATTTCAACCAGTCACAAGCGAACAATTCATTCAGATAAATAATAAATACATAAATAAGTTAATACTGTGCTAAGGAACATTCCAGGCAAAGCTATAACATCTCGAGAAGGTTGCAGACCCTCCATCATTAGAGTTAGACAGTGAACTTTTAATCTTGATGGAAGCAGTTGTGAATTTTATATTTTACACGCACAAAATCAATAGAATCCACATAAGAGATCTGAGACACGAGCAAGAGAGAAACCAAGATTAAAACTTCACCCTGTGGGCTTTTTCCTAACTGCAGTTCCATTATTCCTGGATGATGCAGTGCTGACACCAGCCTCTGCACGTTTACCAAACAAATACACATAGATCTGTGTGTACTCTGTGTGGACACTACTGCAGAGGCTTGTGTTTGGTTTGTGAGCAGAAGAGAGGGAAAAGAACAGTTTAACCTGCGCTGTGACGAAGGGACAAGTCACACACTGCAGCAGGTGTGTGTTTATGTGTGTGTGTGTGTCTATGTGTGTGTGTGTGTGTCGATGTGTGTGTTTGTCGATGTGCTGTGCATTGTCCGCAGGCTCCAAACGAGCACACTCTGCTCTGAGGCCCTGTGAGGTCCCAGCGTTCAGCAACCAAAAGGAAATGTCACCGAGCATCGGGCCTCAAGTCTGAGACAAGACCGAGTCCAAGCAGACCAAGACCAAGACCGGAACAAGACCATAAAAACAGTCTCAGGGCCGGTCTCGATACGTATGACACTAGTTTCATATACACCTTCTGCATCTTCTGCATTTGAGCCCTTCACATTCACAAACATGTGATATTTTGTACTGTCCCAAAATTTTCAGGATGTCGGGCCTCCAGACTCCAAAACCTAGTTTAGACCTGGTTTAGACCTGAAATAAACCTGATATTACCTGGTTTAGTCTTTGTTTAGTCCTGATTTAGACCAGATATAGTCCTACTTTAGTCCTTCTTTAGTACTGGTTTAGTCATGGTTTAGACCTGGTTTAGTCCTGGTTTAGCCCTAGTTTAGACCATGTTTAGACCTGAAATAGGCCTGATATTGTCCTGGTTTAGTCCTAGCTTAGTCCTGGTTTACACCTGATCTAGTCCTGATATTGTCCTGGTGTAGACCTAGTTTAGTCCTGATTTTGACCTAATTTAGACCTGATATAGTCCTACTTTAGTCCTGGTTTAGCCCTGGTTTAGACCTGGTTTAGACCTGATTTTGTCCTAGTTTGGTCCTGGTTTTCTTCAAATTGGTCCAAAATAGAGACACCAGAAAACTGGGACAAATCAGTGGTTTTGGATAAATCTGCAGGGACACAGGGCTCAAAACTGGGACTGTCCCTGGTAAACAGGGACGTCTGGACACCCTGGACTACAAGACAAAGTCAAAAACAAACACATACACAAAAAAAAATACCCTAACCATTCCCTCGTTCCTCCACGTTCTCACACAGACTTCATACAGATTCCCCCGTGCAGATGTCCCTCTCTGCTGCTGTGTTCTGCTGCAGAGGTGATGTGAGGCAGCGCGTCTCCACACTCTGGACTCTCCGACCTCCCCATTTACCACATGTTTATATGCATGAGCGCCACCCAGGCTAACACATGCTAACGCTAACCCGCCACGACACGCTAATCCGCCCGTTCACGCCGATAACGCTCCTCTAATGTGTTTATAGAAAGCAAGAGTGGGAACCCCAAATACGAGCTTAATGAAAATACTGATTTAATGACTCTTAATTGGTTTGTGAAGCGATTTTCTAAAATGGAAGTCAGTCTGGGTTACGTCAAGGGTGCGCTGAAGCGTGTGCGTCAGATGCAGGAGTTCACAGAGAATTACCACGGGGAGGTTATATATAGTTTGTGTTCACGTTTTAGACTTTGATTATGTCATAACTTCAGATGGAGAGAGAGAGAGATTCACAGTTTTTGAAAGAAATATCCACAAATTTGCCATATAACCATCGCTTTTTCCTTCAAACTCATCAGCACTGACACTCATCTCCACACTCACCTGCTTCTGTAGCCTACAGAATCTACATTATTATCTTATCGTCTCTCTATGTATTAAAAATATGTCTTTAAATCATTCTAGCGCTTTGTATTTGTCTATAAAATAACTCTTGTAAGTTTTTAAAATGCCTTTCTTGATGTCGATCCTTTTAACCTGTTCACCAGACTGTTCCTTAGATCTGCTCCTCTCACTGAAATACAGAACTGTGCAAAAGTTTTAATGCTGTAAACAAACAATGCTTTTAAAAATATAAATAATAAGGGTGTAACGATATCCAAGTCTCACGATATTTATTGCGATATCGTGGGAAAGCTCATGATATGGTGGGGAGACCTGCGTGAAGTCGGCCCCATCAAACGCAAACCTACACAAAAACTATGGCAATCATTTGTGCTTCGTTTGTGCTGCAAAAAGATTTATTTGTGCGATTATGGTTCTACAGATATTTACAGTTTTATTTTCGGCCGATGACGTCGTCCAGCCCCTCATAATATTAAATAGAGGTCAAAACAGAAAGAAAATAATAGAAAACGTTTGCATTTCGTTTGCGCTGTTTTGTGCTGTGACAATTTTCATCTGTGCGAGTTTATTTCTAAAATTATTAATTATTTCTGCAGTAATTATAGGAGATAATTTCCACTCAGCTGACGGCGGCGAACTCCACAAAACTAGTGGCGAAAACTATCTCAGGCTGTGGAAAAGTCTGTAACAGTCTTTAGTAATTTGCTTTTGATTCATATTTTATATAATAATACAGACTTTTCAAAACAGCACAAACAAAATGCAGACGTTTTCAATCATTTTCTGCCTGTTTTGAGTCTATTTAACATTTTGAGGGTCTGGACGACGTCATCGGCTGAAAATAAAACTGCAAATATCTTAAGAACCAGAATTGCACAAATGAAACTTTTTGCAGCACAAACGAAGCACAAACAATTGACATAGTTTTTTTGTAGGTTTGCGTTTTATGGGGGCCAATTTCACGGAGGTGGTGGGAAAGCTCATGGTATTACAATATTCCTCATAATAACAAGACTGACATTATAAAATGCTTTGCCATTTGGCACAACATTTATTGTCATTAGGGATGGAACGGAATCCAAATCTCTCTGTACGATATTTTCACCATAAACATCTCACTGTACCAGATTTATTGCAATATTTTTTGTGAATCTGCTACTTTTTCCTCTAAAAATGCTTCACAAGACTTAATCCAAAGAATGAAGATGTAAAAGTGCTTAGAACAGTTATTTCTTCATGTTGTCTGCACTGAAACGGAGCAAAGGATCATGGTCTATGTAGTTCCCTCTGTTTTTTTTAGCTATTTCTGCAACATTTAATCAAAGAGACTTGTGATTCGATATATTGTGATGGTCCACGATGTTACTGTGAGACCTTTAAGAACTCTTTTGACCGTAAAGAAGAATCAGGAGTTGTGTTGGTGCTGGTCTGGCCCCACAGAGACCTGACCTCAGCATCATGGAGTGAGTCTGGGATTAACATGAAGAGACAGAAGGATGTGAGGAAGCTCCATCCACACAAGATCTGAGCTTAGTTCTTCAACATGTTTGGAAAAACCGACCAGCCCAGGTCCTTCACAAACTGTCTGCAAGTAAAACCTAGAAGAACTGAAGCTCTTCTGAAGGCAAAGCTCACACCAAACATGGATCTGATTTAGATTTCTCTTTTGTTCACTCACTGCATTTTGTTGATTGATGAAAATAAACGATGCACACTTCCATTTTTGAAGGTATTTCAAGTTTACAGCAGTTTTTCCACACCTGCCTAAAACTTTTGCACATTATTGTAGATCTACTTTTGGTGTTAGTTTTTTGATATACTTGGAAAACTACCTGTACATGACGTCACAAGGCGGTACAGAGCATTTTGAGTAGGATTATATGTGCGAAGGAAACAAAACACAACTCCAGGTATGTTTTTGAGGAGGGAACAGGTGTTTAAAGCTCACAAGAGTCAGTTTTGTGTATCATAGGAGCTTTGAGGTGAGTGAGTTCGTCCCTGTCATTTGAAACAGCGTATCACATGTAAACACACTGTGGCCGTCTCGCTCCATCCTTGGGCCCCCCGATCTTTGGCCCCTGAGCGGTCCCTCTCTTTGGTTCTTATCAGTCGGCCGTATATGTGTCCTGGTTTTGTTTCCCAGGCTCCTCCGGCTGATAACCCTTCAGCCGCAGATTTCCACACCGCACCGCACGTACAGGGCTGAACGAACGACCAGCCAGTGTCCAGGAGTATAGATGTGGTCGGGACAAAGAAAGTTACTCCGGCACATTGTCCATGCACATAGATACACATTTTATACCATACTGTGGCATATTATAGCCAAAGGAACAGCATTTCATAAACCAGACATGGTCTAAACCAGGGCTAGATTATATCAGATCTAAATCAGGTCTAAATTATGGCTAAACCAGGAATAAGCCAAGAATATATCAGCTCTATTCCAGGTATAAACCAGACCTAAACTAAGACTAAACCAGGACTATATCAGGTCTATTTCAGGTCTTAACAGGGCTAAACCAGGTCTAAAATAGAACTATTCCAGGTATAAACCAGGTCTAAACCAGGACTAAACTTGGTCTAAAATAGGACTATATCAGGTCTAAACCAGGACTAAACAAGAACTAAACCAGGACTATATCATGTCTACTTCAGATCTAAACCAGAACTAAAATAGAACGATTTCAAGTCTAAACCAGGACTAAACCAGGAATAAAAAAAGAGTATATCAGGTCTATATCAGGTCTAGACAAAGACTAAAATAGAACTATTTCAGGTCTAAACCAGGACTAAACTTGGTCTAAAATAGGACTATATCAAGTCTAAACCAGGACTAAACAAGAACTAAACCAGGACTATATAATGTCCATTTCAGATCTAAACCAGGACTAAACCAGGAATAAACTAATAGTATATCAGGTCTATTTCAGGTCTTGACCAAGACTAAACTTGGGCTAAAATAGGACTATATCAGGTCTAAAACAGGACTAAAACAGGACTAAACCAGGACTATATGAGGTCTATTTCAAGTCTGATCCAGGATTAAACTTGGGCTAAAATAGGACTGTATCAGGTCTAAACCAGGTCTATACTAGGACCAAACCAGGTCTATTTCATGTCTAAACCAGATCTAAACCAGGGCCAAAACAGAGGCGCATAAACTGCATTTGTTTAGCCTAAATCCAGAATAAGCGCTTCTTTATTTTGTCTCAGATTTCTAACCCACACACACGAGTCGAGAATGGACAACGCCGCAGGCTTTTTCCACTATTTTATTTATACGCACCATCTCAACCCGGGCATGTCCCCGTTTTTAAACTCTGGAAACTCTGGTCACCCTGTTCTTTGACGTGACGAAAGCCGAAAGTCCCGTCGCTGGCCCTGCTCTGGCCGGCGTAGTGGCTGTTATGTAACAAACCCCTACGCCTGAACTCGCTAAACCCCTCAGTATAACACCGCGCTAACTGGCTACGCTCCAGCTTAAAACCTGTATGCTAACGCTAAGTCGGATTGTTCCCAAGCTTTACTAATTACCGTAAAGCGCTACCGTAAATGAGACAGAAAAAGAGACGAAAAAACCCCCCCCAGAAACGGCAGCGTGCTCCACTTCTCTACTGACCTGGTTTTATAAGGTCACCTCGATAACAACATTAGCGCTAACCCCCCGTCAGCTGACTGTCACCCACCCCTCACCCCGCGTCCCCGGATCAGCTGACGGACCCCGGGCTGTGGCACATACCCCTTAGGCCCCCGCGGACCCCACACTTCCCCCAGCCCTGTTGACAGCTGGCAGACCGGGAGACGACGACGACAACAACAACAACTACCCCCTCCTCTTCCTCCGCCCCGTGCACCAAATGAGTCACGGCGGATCCCAACGCGGGAGGATGACGCGTTTGATTTGCAGGAAGGATTTGTGAGTGCTGGTAAACTGGAGATCATCACCTCTGCGGTTGTTTTTGCTGTAGTGCAGTTCAGAGTTCACACTGCGGCAGACAATCCTGTAGATTGGAGGGTTCAGTGTCAGCTCTGATTGCATAATTCGGTCTTTGTTTCATAAAAAGTGCACAGAATCCACACATGATTAAATAATTAAACTAGGACTAAACCAGGACTATATCAGGTCTATTTCAAGTTTAAGTCAGGTCTAAACCGGATCTAAACCAGGGCTAAAATAGAACTATTTCAGGTCTAAACCAGGTGTAAACCAGGACTAAAATAGAACTATTTCAGGTCTAAACCAGGGCTAAAATAGAACTATTTCAGGTCTAAACCAGGTCTAAATCAGGACTAAAATAGAACTATTTCAGGTCTAAACCAGGGCTAAAATAGAACTATTTCAGGTCTAAAGCAGGGCTAAAATAGAACTATTTCAGGTCTAAACCAGGGATAAAACAGAACTATGTCAGGTATCAACCAGGTCTAAACCAGGTCTCAATCAGGGCTAAAATAGAACTATTTCAGGGCTAAACCAGGTCTAAACCAGAACTCTGTCAGGTATCAACCAGGTCTAAAGTAGGGCTAAACAGGTCTATATCAGGTTTATTTCAAGTTTAAATCAGGTCTAAACCAGGTCTAAACCAGGACTAAAATAGAACAATTTCAGGTCTAAACCAGGGTTAAACCAGGTCTAAACCAGGCCTATTTCAGGTATCAACCAGGTCTAAATTAGGGCTAAACAGGTTTATTTCAGGTCTAAACCAGAACTATATCAGGTCTATTTCAAGTCTAAACCAGGACTAAACTAGGACTAAACCAGGATTATATCAGGTCTAAACCAAGAGTTTACGGAAAGTTTATGGAAATAATTCTGAATTGAGGTGTCGCCGGAGCTAGCGCGGGCTCCGAGCGGGGCTAGGCTAACTCTAACAAAGCTGATTTTTAGGCACTTTGACGATTAAAACATTTTTTTAAAGTTCATATTGTAAAAACACAGCAGAATCCCTACAAAATCTGACCTTTATGAAAGCTGTGGAAGCCCCGTCAGCCGAACACGGGCAGTTTGTTTTCACACAAAAAATGCATTTTGCTTCTGATGCTGATTTTTTCTTGGGCTGCAGTATCTCGCTCGGCCACACGTCCATCTGCGGTCTCGGATAGAGGAGGCGTGTCTTATCCAGCTCTTATTATACATCCATGGACAGGACCCGCATGACAACATCACATGACTAAGGAAGAAAACACAGAAAAGTTGGGCCAACCATGACTAAAAGGAGACTTAAGGATCAGTTCTGTGACGCTATTAGAACTCAAAATCCCAATTACCCAATGGCTCTACATTTTCAGTCGTTCATTCAGCCTTTTACAAGTCCTGGTACCTGAGGTAGTCCCCCTGAACATCAGAGGGGGCGATAGACTCCACCAACTGTCCCAAAGAGAAACCTTTCAGACTGTGGCATTAAAGGCCACACAACATCCAGGGCTGAATGATGATTTGGACTAATCCATGTTCCTCTGACAAACCTTCTTCCCAATTCCCTAATGGACTCAATGTTTTCATCTGCGTTGTCGAGTGACTTTTTTTTTTTTCAGTTATTTGTTTATTGTTTTTTCAAGACAATTATTACGCTTACATAAATGCAAATATTGTTTGAGACGCCTTCATTTTCTAAAACTTAATCTTCAAAATAAAATACACATTTTTACCTTTATGTTTGAAAGAAAAGATTAAAAAAAAAAGAAAAAAACTAGATTTGGTAGCGAACAGAACATCGGGGAAATAAGTATTCAAATAAAATCCACACATATCGTTTTGACAAAATTCACCCAACCCTTCCATATCTTTTCAAATGTCTCTGTTTCTAATCTTAGAGCATAAATTAATTTCTCCAAAATGTAAATATTGTGAATCACGTCAGCCCAGTTGTCTTTTGTTGGTGCTTCTGCTTTTAGCCATTTCCTTGTTATTCCTTTTTTGCTGCTAACAAAATGATTTTAAATATCTTAAAATTTATTTTGTTTTTAAAATTTGCATCTAATTTGCCAAAATAGAAGACTTGAGTGTTGTATTTTTATATGTTTTTATGTATTTATATACAGTATATTTGATAGTTATGCATATGTGATGGACACACTCACCTGCCTCCAACATGCCATAGTGTCTTACTGCTGTTCTGTGGGTTTGTCCATCATTTATACCAGGTATAATAATAATAATAATAATAATAATAATAATAATAATAATAATACATTTTATTTATTAGGCGCCTTTCTGGACCCCCAAGGTCACCTACAACAACATAAACAAATTAAGTACGATTAAAACATACCGTTAAAGTGGGAAAGTATTTAACTGATTAACTGAATTTAGTATTGTATTTAGTGTATTTTATTAGTATTTAGTATTTAGCAATGTATTAGACAGGAATTGAATTGATTGATTGTATTTAATTGACCAAACTATGGCCCTCAGACCAGTTGTTTTGGCCCTCAGGCTTCCAGGTGAATTGGCCCAAACTACCGCAAGTCGTACTTTTTACTGCATGTTTTTGAAATCTACCTCGATCAAGCAAATTTAACGTGTCCTTTTGAGGGTCTAAATATGAACAAAGGTCTGGAGGGTCATTTAAACCTGTTATAAATGCACAGATTTGACTTACTCACTGTTTTGACCCTCAGTCTATGGCCCGGGATCGGCCCTCACGCTGGTCTGTGTTTTAATATGTGTAGTTCTTGTTTAGACACCTCCAGGTATGTTTTTGAGAAGGTAACAGCATTATAACACGGCTTAACCTTCACAAGAGTACATTTTGTGTAATATTGGACCTTTAATCCAACATTTGTAAGCCGTTTCCGCCCTTTGCCCTCTGAAACATTCCTATTCGCATCTATAGTTGAACCGTTTTTCATCCTGTACGATCGTTCCTCTGACGGTAGCGTATTTAACCTGTAATAACGCTTGTACCGTGACCTCCGTGCGCTCCTCGCCCACCTGCCCTGCCCCTGCCCCTGACCCCGTGGCGTGCGTGACGGTCCAAATCCCGGCTGGTCAGTGCGGCGCGTGGGGTCCGTGGACATTCTTGCAGTGAAGGCGGATTAGCTGGACACAATCTAGGTTACAGACACTACGGTCCATCTGGCGCTTTGTTTTGTTCAGTGAGATAACGAAAAGGCGTCGAGGCCCCTCCCCCCGCCCGCCCGCTCTGCTGCACCACGGGCGGGAAGAGCGTTTTGCCGGGAAAAACAGACGGGAAATATGGAGCATGATGTCAGAACAGGGAAGTGATGCTGGGAATGCCACAGCTTTACCTGAGAACCACAGTGTCCTGAGGATGTGACAGTAACAAAGATTATGGCCACGATTACATGATGTTTTTTCATTATCAATTAATTATTCTGAATTAAATAGTTTGGAATTGAAATATTCTCCTTTGAGATTACATGGAAGTAAAATAAAATAATAAAATTAAAGTAGGCCTAAACCAGGTCTAAACCAGGGCTAAAGTAGGACTATTTCAGGTCTAAACCAGGTCTGAACCAGGTCTAAACTTGGTCTAAATCAGGTCTAAACCAGGGTAAAAATCGAACTATTTCAGGTCTAAACCAGGGCTAAACCAGGTTTGAACCAGGGCTAAACCAGGGCTAAACCAGAGCTAAACCAGAGCTAAACCAGGTCTAAACCAGAGCTAAACCAGGTCTAAACCAAGTTTGAACCAGGGCTAAACCAGGTCTAAACCAGGGCTAAACCAGAGCTAAACCAGGTTTGAACCAGGGCTAAACCAGGGCTAAACCAGAGCTAAACCAGGTCTAAACCAGGTTTGAACCAGGGCTAATCCAGGGCTAAACCAGGGCTAAACCAGGACTAAAATAGAACTATTTCAGGTCTAAACCAGGTCAAAACCAGGAATAAACCAGGACTAAAATAGAACTATTTCAGGTCTCTAGAGCTAAACCAGGTCTATTTCAGGTCTAAACCAGAACTATATCAGATCTATTTCAAGTCTAAACTGGGACTAAACCAGGACTATATCAGGTCTAAACCAGGACTATATCAGATCTATTTCAGGTCTAAATCAGGGCTAAACCAGGTCTAAACCCAGGCTAAAATAGAACTATTTCATGTCTAAACCAGGACAAAACTAGGACTAAACCAGGACTATATTAGATCTAAACCAGGAGTAGATATGGAAATAATAACACTTTAAATCGCCTTTATTTAATTCTGCCCAACGTCTGGGGGTCGGGAAGGGTTCTGATTGGACAGGGACACGAATATACTACTACTACTCCTGCTACTACTCCTACGCCTCCAACAATAACAACAACAACTCCTCCTCCTCCTCCTCGTGGTCAGCCATAGCAGTCCGGGGGTCAGAGGTGGTGTGAGGCAGGAGGAGTGTGGGAGTGTAATCCTCCTGAGGTCTGAGGTCCGAGGTGTGAGGGGTCAGGAGCTCAGACCGTCACCAGCTGCTCTGAGCGGGACAGATCTGAGCGACGCACAGGGCTTATGTCCAGGCACACACTCTGCATGTCCACACCACGGAGCCTCAATAAGACCCGGGTAGGACACTCCCCTCTGTCCTGAGAACGACTGGTGGCTGCTCCAGGTACAGGTACAAATTAAAGAGGCGTTATTGCACTTCTGTGGCAATACGTAGAAGTCTAGATACACTGTCTTCACAGGCAAACCACGAATATTAACTAAACACGTGCACAGAGTTTGGGGCTGGCCACAGAGAAGGTCCTGTCCCCTCTGGGTTTTACTCTCGTCTTAGGCAGGAGAGTAAATTTGGACGAGAGCCGAGATGTAACGTGGGGCCAGTCCATTCAGAGCGTTAAGAACAAACAATAAAATCTTAAAATCGATTCTGAAACGAACAGGAAGCCGGTGCGACGACGCTAAAATCAGGGAAATGTGCTCTCGTTTTTTTGCTTCCAGTTAAAAGTTGCACAGCAGAATTTTGGACCAAGTGTAGGCGGTAAAGTGCACGGTAGCTGATGCCAGAAAAAAGTGCATTATAGTAGTTTAAATGAGAGGAAATAAAAGCATCCGTGACTTGTTCAAAAGTATTAAAAGGTAAAAATGGTTTCACTTTGGATGCTATCACAACACAATCACTGTATCAGGTTTGTCAAGCTTGTGGGCAAACAGAATCTTGCAGCTAACCAAATCCAAAATGATTACATTTCTAATTCTAAGTGCACTAGGAGACTTGGAGACACTTGTCCAAGCCTTTGTCTCCAGTAGGTGAGATACTGTAACGGCCTCTCACTGTGAGACAGCTGCAGTGGCGGAAAAATGACTTTATTACTAATCTGACTCCTTTAAACTGACATTGTTTTCCACCTCCAGTTAGGACAGTACTAATTTCCTTCCACCTTCTCGAAGAGCAGCACTAAAGTTCCACCCCTACCTAAAGACAGTACTTATATTCCACTTTTCCTAAACCAGTTATTTCCCTAACTTGTTTCCTCCCAGTGCTCGTTGATGGAGAAGAACTCACAAACAAGAAGAATTCAGCTCACATTTATTTACTGAATACGCTGCAAAAATACTCTCGAATACACAAAGAAGAGGGTTCAACTATTTGTCCCGGATCTAACACAAAACCTGGGATCCAACTGGGCGCTCCAGCTCTCGAATCCTCTGCCTTTCCCTGAACCCCTTTTTATTCACGTTGCATCTTCTGCTCTAAACATCAAATCATCTGGTCTTATTGGTTACAGCCAGTTGTTTTTTTCTCCCATGGGTCCAGTTCCTCATTGTAGAACGTTGCCTCTTCACCTCTCGCCCAGACATCTCTGCAGACACACTGGAGAAAAACATTTTGCACAACAGGAAGTAGCATCAAATTTGACTTTTATTTGCCGCAGCCTCAGAGTCTAGTCGTGTAGTATTATTTCCTTTTCTGACTTCTCAGACATATCATGTGATTAACACCTTATAAACAATAAACAAGCATAAAGTAGCCATACCGGCTCGTCAAAGCCTGATCCCGTCAGATCTCAGAAGCTCAGCAGGGCCGGGCCTGGTTAGTACTTGGATGGGAGACCACTGGGAATTCCAGGTGCCACAGGGGGGCGCCAGTCACAGAAACTGTCGTTGTGTCCTTAGGCAAGACACATCACCCACATTGCCTAGTGTGAAAGTGATGTGTGCATGGCAGGACTCCCTTGAAAAAGAGATTAGTGATCTCAATGGGACTTTCCTGGGTAAATAAAGGTTAAAAAAAAAAAACAATAAACAAGCATAACGTAGTCCTAATCCTAGTAATAATCAAAATACACAATATCTAACCAGAACGCTGCAGCTCGGACTTGAAACAGGAAGTACGAGCACATAAGTCCTGTGCTCAGGTCTCTGCACTGCCCCCTGCGGCTCAGAGACTTTAAAGCAGCTCTGCTTGTGCATAAGTCTCTCCATGGCCGAGCACCAAAGTCCATCTGTGACATGTTAGTGCCACATGAACCATCTGCATCTGAGGAGCTCAGGGACCGGCCTCCTGCTGGTCCCAGAGTCAGGACTAAACTCAGGGAGTCAGAGTTTCAGATTCTTCCTGCAGCTAAAACCTGGAACAGTCTGAACATGTGAGACAAACTCTACTGTGACTCTGTTTAAATCCAGGCTCGAAATGGTTGTGTTTAGCTGCAGATGACTGAAAGGTTTTCATTCTGCACTCTTCTCTCTCTTTTTTATGATGATCATTTATGTTTTGATTTGTTTGCATTGTGGTTCTTATGTGTTCTCATTCTGTAAAGCACTTTGAATTACTTCATGTACGACTTGTGCTATATAAATAAACTAGTCTTGCCCAGTAACTGTCTTGTCTCCTCCTGTTCCTGGAAGAGTGCCGGTCCATCCCGAATCTCCCCCACAGGCAGTGCATGATGTGGGGTCAGCTCTTTTGCCTCTCCCCCTCCTCCCACTGGATCGATGGAGCTCGTGCAGGCCTGACGCAGCAGATTCAGACCCATCCTCCGTCCAGGCCTCGCTCCCCAGCCTCGCTCGGATCAATGCCCGGGTAATGTGATCCGGCTGGGGCATGGGCCAAGGTGACAGCAGCCTGAGGAGAAGAGAGACGTCTGCACCGTTCAAACACACAAGACGGAGATGAGAAAGATGCTGGTGTGAGGCTTTATGTTGGTATCTGAGCTTGTTTTTACACTACCTCCAGTTAAAAGGCTTAGACGCTGTTTTCTGAGCTATGTTACAATGTTTTTTTCCAGGTCGGATCCAAAATCTCCCGAGTGACGCCTTCGAG
This sequence comes from Odontamblyopus lacepedii, assembly GCA_034769755.1. NCBI lineage: Eukaryota > Metazoa > Chordata > Actinopteri > Gobiiformes > Gobiidae > Odontamblyopus > Odontamblyopus lacepedii. The sequence continues at coordinate 6,888,832 of CM068365.1, read as the reverse complement.
GAGGAGGAGGAAGGATATTTGGTGTAAAATAGCTGAATGCAACGCGCTTCTCCTTTGCTCCTCCACAAGAAGCAGTAGTTGCATTTGTAAAAAAACAGCTTAAAAGTGCCTGTAAGAGAGTCAGAAATAACACGCTTCATAGAGTGTCCATGCTCCACTGTCTGACATAAACAAGGCGCATCTATGACATTTATGCACTTATTGTTGCAAATAGTGGCGTTTAAAAATGCAAATCATTGGTTATTCATGTCCACACCCAAACGCAAAACTGGAGTTTACCAAAATCTTCACTTTGGCCGGAGTTTTCTAAAAGCACGGTTTTAAGGACTTAATCCTTCGGTTCTGTGTGGACGACAGGCCAAACCGTATAAAAATAACTTTGTTTAATCAGATGCCCGGCTATGTGTGGACAAGGCCTAAATCATCTAATTGACGACTGCAACATCCTAAAATTTTCATGCCGCTCCTCCGGGACGACCACTTCATTTTCAAAACTATCCCACAGACAGCGGCCCACCCAGGTCGGACCCAAAAACGGCGACATTGGCGGTGACGGCGACTGGGTCTTCGGGTCGTAGGGAGAAGAGATAAAATTGCTGAGCTCCGAGCCTCATTCATCTCTTTATCGATATGAAACATCAGCTGTGCAAATACAAACACATGAGTGTTTGCAGCAGAAGTAATGCGACTGCTGCTCTGATGCTTCCATGATCATCACCAGAGAAAAACATTAACGCTGGTCACACTTTGGCGCGTCAACCGCCTAAAACGCGTTTATGTCACTTTACACACAAAAGCGAAACCATAGTTTTCAAAAATCTCCACAAACCAAGCTTAAATATCAATTTTCAAAAAAAACAAACAAATCGATTTGACTTGCCAACTCGATTTTTATTTTAAATCGATTTTTTTGCCCAGGCCTAATCTAATCCTACCAAACCAAGTAAACACTGGAAACACATTCAAACCTGTCACATGAACATCAGTGTCAAGAATTCTGTCTGAAACATAAGCAAATCCATTCCACTCGATCGCTCAGATAAGTTATAATGAACTCCCCTTAAATTCCCAGTCCGCTCCACACATCTCCACGGTGTGTGCTGCTTCCCTCCACCTGCACTGACCGTAAACACACACTGAAGGGCTCTAACTGCTGCTGATTGGTTTAATGATGCATTTAACGCCGTCTTAAACCCGATGGAGTGGTCAGTTTGCAGAGCAGGTTCCCCCTGGACGCAGCTTTGAAGACTCGGGAGGTGCAGGGTCATGAGCGGAAGAAAAGACGAGGGGAAAGGAGGGGGTCAAAGTTCAAGGCCTTGTCTGGTGCGGCGGTCACAGTGGGTCAACTCTTATTTGGGGAAAATTGTACTAACGAGTTGGTAATGATGAAGACAACAAATGGTGTTTTTTTTTCTTCAAATTTTCACCAGAATTGTTTGTATGAAGTGTTCATTTTTACCCAATATTGCTGTTTTTATACACATTTTTGTATTATTTCCAGGTTCCTGTTTTAAATGACATTTTGAGAACTTTTCACAATTCAAAATATTGTCTTAAATATTTTTGTTAATTGCTATGGCAACAGTCGTCATTCTAAAACCCATGGATAATAATGACAGGCTTGATAATGGCTATAACATTAGATATAGATAAGAAAAACATTTATTTCTTGGATTTTTTGTGGCTGGAGTATGTCTGCTGTTGCTTACCCACTATCTCCGGCCACTATTATGTACTTTAGTGTGTTATTTAGCCCAAAAATTCAGACTCATATGTATTATTATTCATACATCAATAATAAATGTCACATAGCCACTTTATCGCAATTAGAGCATGTAAATGAAAATCCTCTGCTTGGTAAATGTCACTAGGAAGAAGCGGGGCTTTTTTTTTTGCCATGAATCTGTACCGATTCATGTCAAAAAACCCAAACTATCCCTTTAACAGTTTTGCAGTTTTGAACAGGAAGTCAATGAAAGTAAAAAAAATTTTGGTTCTCAGCAGAATGAGCCCCACATGCGTCTCTCATTTGGGTTGCCAGTTCCGGTCCTCAAATCCAGCTGGTTTAAACTTAAAATGCTTCTCTCTGATCTAAATGGTCACTACAGAAACCCCTTTGCAGCTCAGGGAGGAAACTCTGAAGGTTCTGAGCTTTTTCACACGAGTCCTGTCCATAAACTGAGAATGAGAAACACTCGTCTTGTCTCCTCTGTCTGCAGGTTAAGGATCTGGAGCCACAGGTTCAGTCGTGAGAGCGGCGCGTTCTTCGGATACATTCACTTCCTTGAGACACAACTCACAGGATGTCCATATAAGGTAAGCCGGTGCCTTAAAAGAGCTCGTACTTGTACTTTAAACTTGCGAACAATGCAGCTGTACAGGACATGAGCTCCCCGAGGCGTGTGCGACGGCTGCAGGTTTGACACGACAATTATGGCATGGTAATAACAGTCAGACCTTGTACCGTTTACAGTAAAGTATGTTTGTCTTGAATAATAAAAAAAAAGTCCAGCACTACAAACGGTGTGACATAAAGAAGCAGGTTGACTTTAACTTTTTGCATAAAGCATAACATCAGCATTAAGACCCCATCTCAATTAAACCACCTAAACCAGTTTGCTGTGATGCATCTGAGACAATATTGCCTTGAATGAGTCAAAGGAAATACGCAAGAAAAAAAAAACGGCGTGGGTGTTTTTCTCGTTTACCGGTGTCACGAGAGGACAGATCAATAAACGGAGCGAAAACTCCTCCCACGTTTTAAGAGCCCATCACTGGAGCTGTTAAAGAGTCTTCAAAGCCCATTAGATACGTGTAACCGGGCGCTCAGATCTCCTACACACCAGAGGCCATTGAACTCAACATCGCTGCACAACAAAACGCGCTTTTGTTTTCATCCTTTTTCTCCTCATCTCCACTCTGTTAATATTGTACTGTTTTATCGCGCTGCATCATCTTTAAGTCTTTTATTATTTTATGCGATACGGAAACAGCGTGCAGTTTACATATCGTACTTAAGCCGGCTATAGGGTGATAATCTAAGACAGACGCGGGTCAAGTACAACGGTGGCTTTCAAAAATCAATCATTCAATCTTTACCTTCATCAACCTTTATTTATGGAGCGCGTTTCGTACAAAAAGCGCGACACAAAGCGCTTTACGGTGATTAAAAAAGAACAATCCCACATTTTCCTCCACCCCACAAACCCCAAACAAAGTTAAGTTAAAAAACACATTAAATCCAGTGCAATGTGTATGTAAAAGAAAGAAAAAAGAAGCTGTTGTGCATAAAAGTGAAGATTTCTGTTTGCAACTGATTAAAAATTCTGATGGAAATGAAACGATTTGAAATGTTTTAAAGAAATGATCAGTGTCGATGTGTCTGGAAACAGGAAAAGGGGGCAAATAACATAAGATGACTCGTCTTTCTGCTCCTTTTCATTCATTTCTTGTATGTTTGATATTGTGACACTGTTAATGCCTTTTTTATACTTTACGAATGAAATAAACAAATAAACAACCATTGTGTTATCATGCAATGCTCGTCTAAAATGACTTAATCTAAGAAATAGTCTGAACAGAAAGGCCAGTTTAACAGACCTCTGCTGCTCATGAGTCAGTGCTAGTGCAGCCTTTGCAGCTCGGTGAGTGAAGTCCGGAGGTTCTGAGCTTTAACATGAGCCACGGCCTGAGACTCGGCCCATTCATTTGTGTCCTTTACAGTGGACTTTACAGTTAACCAGTCGATCTTTTAAGTGGTTTGAGATGGACTCTTGAATAAAAAATAAAAAATGAACTCACTGCACTATGAAAAATAAAGAAATTAAAATTAAAAGAGTCTAAAAACTTGTCTGTAGAAGCTTGTTAGAGATGTTGGTCATCAAAAAAAAAATTTGTTAGCTTCACTTCACATGGATTTGTGTCCATTACAGAGGACAGCTTACAAATTATGAACAAAACAAAAATAAAATGAACAAACTCTAAAAGCCAAGATGTTCATTTACCTCCAAATCGATAGAAAATCACGAAAAATACATTGCAATACACTTTTTTTTCTTCAGTCCCCTGGATAATACACTGAGAATGAGACAAACCTGCACGTGTCCTCTGTCTGCAGGTTAAAGAGGAGGCGCTTTACGTCCACGGTGGAGTTTACTGCACATGACACATATTTAGATCACCATGTTACTTTTATTGTTTTGTAAATGAGTCAACATATGGAACTTGTTAAATCATGATTTTTAAAAGTTGCAGCAGTGATTCTAAATTTCAGAAAATGTACAAGGATAAAATAATGATGGACGATGTGAAAATGTTTAAAGTTAATGAGAGCACAAGAGAGATATTGTAATATGGCTCATCGGTGACTTGGTTTGGTTTTTGGGGTGAGGATTGATTATTAAAGAATTGTAAAAAAAAAAAAAAAATTTCCTGCACGTCGCATCCGGTTTGTCAGATTGTTTTTTGTACCTTTTTTTGTTTTGTTTTTGGTTTATTTATGGAGAATCATCGCGTGGGAGCGTGGGCGACGTAGGCTTTGTCGGCAGAGCATCGCACAAAATCTTACAGCTAAACGTAAGGGGGGGTTCAAATAGGACCTGGGAGAGATCGCTGGATTACTCAAACATGCGCGGGTGACATCTAAAACCTCCTCAGGCAGGTTTTTGATGAGGAAACGTTATAAGATGGTAGAAAACTAAAAATATCGATGTTGCATAATACCCCTTCTGTAAGGAACTGACATCCCAAGTTCAATTAAAATATAAATATAAATACATTTTAAGGCTAATTAATGTGCAGTTTATGCTACTGAAACGATTATTTACGTCTTTATAACTGGTATTTTTAAGATTGTATAACAAAATAATGTCTGAAAAACAACTTCATCTCATATTACCCTTGTAACTTTGGTCAACCTTCTCTTTAAAACGACGTGGATTTACCAGTCCAGGCCTCTGACCCCCGGCGGAGTCCTGGAGATGACCCCTGACCCCGGAGTAAACACAACAGTTATGGATCTGAGGCTTATGCAGATTACGGCCGCAGACAGACACAGGTTTGGGAAGTCGCTGGGGTCGGTAAACACGCCGTTTCACAACAGCTTTTCTGCGTTCGGTGTTTGTTTTTCCAACTGTTAAAACGTCTTTGGGGATCGTGAAAACTTCTGCGGTAAAAGTTCCAAGTATAACGCGACAGGCGAGGAGGAAATGACGACGTAAAGCTTCGGTTATACCCAAAATTGACTCTTGTGAGGTTTAAAACATGTTCTAATGCCGTTACCTACTCAAAAATATACCAGGAGTTGTTTTTTTTTCATTCACACATTCACATAATCCTTTATTATGAGTCTGTCTACATCTTGAGTGACAGTTCTGAGCACTTCGTGTATTATCACATGACAAATCAGCCTAAATATGCATAAGGTTTGTGCGTTAAACATGTGTGAATGAAACAAAACACAACTCCAGGTCTGTTTGTGATGAGGAAACGACATTATAACAGATCAGGAAACGGTGTAATATGGGCCCTTTAGTGCAGGAGAACTTTTGCTTGAGTTTCATGTTTGCCAGATTTGTTTTCATCTTGGATTACAGTTTACGAGACATTTTCACTCTTTCAAACCGTGGACGGATGATAGACAGGATGATACTGATTCCCACGATAACGCCACGTCTCTTTTTAAGCTTAAGGTGCACAGTGTTTGCTTTGGGTCCAGAAAACACCTCACTATACGTCAGTTCTTTACGAAGATGTGAGGCTGGTCACCGGTGAATCTCCCTGAGTTCAGATGGGCATGATTGACAGGTGGATTAGCCAATCGGAGACACTCACGGTCCGTCTGTGTCAAAGTGTCAAAGTGTCAAATATGGCTGGAAAAAGAAGGGCTTCTGCTTTTTTTTTTTGGTGTGTTGGGGCTTTCTGGTGCGTCACAGCGTTTGCATTCGCGTTGTGGTGTTTGTATTTGTTGTGCGCCCTCCTGGGTCGGAAAATAAGATCCCGCCGTCGCTTCCACTTTGGGGCGACGTGGCTTTTTGTTGTGTTGTGGCGTTTGTATCTGTTATAAGCACCCCCAGTTTCCGTAGGATCAAAGCGCTTTGTGCATTTATGAACAGGGAACATGTCCGTGCTTTTCTCTCAATTGGATGTAACAAAAGTTAGATTTTTCAGCTTCCACCAGTCAGACACAATGACAGTGTAGAAGTGTAGAACTCAATTCAGAGTGACACACATATCAATTTGGCCGGAGCCACATTAAACCTTCCCAGCACATGACATGACATCTCCATCGAGTCAAAGTGACGATGGACCCTTTATCACAAAAGTTACTTAGTGCTCCTTTACAATTACAGATCTTACAGATTTTTTTTGTGAAATCCGAGGTCACATTTCCAATTAAATGCGACTTGTTTGTGATTTCCAGTGTGAACTTTAAACGCTCCAAAAGTGTCCCACATGAGCATTGGAGGACACAATGTCATCACACACAGCAAGTGCGCTCAGTGTTTACGGAAGTCGCCTAAACACGGACGCTGCGTTGAGCACCTGGAGATTTTAAAGTTGCTGTCGTACCACTTTCGCGAACACGTCTTCGGCCTGTTTCAGTGAGCAAACACGTCGGCGTTGGGCTGTATTGTCTCGCAACAGGAGCTTGTTACAGCACAATAGCCAAACTCTCGCTTGTTGATGACGTGTAGGTCAGATTTAGGTCGGATGAATGCGACCTGGCCGTTCAGACTGAAGTCACGTGTCAATATATCGGATATATGTCGGTTTTAGGAGCACATATCCGAGTGTCCTGGGTCGCATTTGGAAAAATCGGATCTGTGTTGTTCAGAATGTCATTTAAAGATCAGATACAGGTCGTGTAGGGGCGAAAAAAAGTCAGATTTGGGTCACTTCAGGCTGCAGTCTGAACGTAGCCAGTCATTCCGGAGCGGTGGCTCGAATGCAAAGGCCAAAAATCATCGAAATCGTCATTTGCATGTTCCTTTTACAATACACGGACGTTCTTGTTGTGAGATTGCTGACCACTCTGCAACCTTTGTCACATTTTTCACAATTGAGTCAACAACTCCGCTCGTCATTTGACATTTTGGTCCATTTCCATGTCATTTTTTATTAATTTTTTGCTCATTCATATTCACATCTTGTATACACCGCCACCGCCTCCACCTCCTCCTCCTCCTCCGTCCCCTCTGCACCCGTGACCTTTAACTCTACCTGGCCTTATCTGCGCCCTGGAGAGACCCATTAGTCACAGGCCGGTTCTCAGGGTGATAAGGCCGTCGCGGCTGCACCGCTCCCAGCTCCGGGAGGCCGAGTGTGGACAGAAGGGATTCCAGTCTGGGCCCTCCGTTTGCTCAGGGCACACAGACGAGGAGAAGACAGGTGAAGAAAGGAGTTTGTGTTGCAAGGTGCAGTTTTATGACAGATAGTGTGACCTTGGAATGTGTAAGGTGTGTTTAAAGGACCAATACGGGGCTATTTTCTGATCTGGATGCTGTTTCCTCATCACAAACACGCCTGGAGTTGTGTTTTGTTTCATTCACACATGTTTAACGCACAAACCCTGCATATTTAGGCTGAGTTTTTCTATCATTCGGATCATTTGACACCTGGAATTTCCAATTACCGTTTCAGCTCAAGGTAAAAGGCAGTTTATTTATTGTATTTCCGTTTCTTAAGGACATCACAATCGCATTAGACAAGATGCATTGTTTGAGTGTCCGTGAAAACAAAAAAAAAAAGTTTTAAAACAAAGACGGTTGCTTGCGAGGACAACAAGGAGGAAAAGAAATCTGAGCTGAGAGAAATGTCATTTTGTTTGCAAATGATAATTGATCTGTGAGCGCCTTTGTTTCACATGCGTCGCTGAAATAAACAAATCCGACTGCAGAGCTGTGACTCTAACCATGTTTTCTGATGGCATTATGTCAAAATGATAGATTTAGACAAAAAACTGTGTGATTGGACGAACACAGGGGTGAACAATTATTTTTTTTCCATGGGGCCACATGAGAAACAGAAAACATTGAGGAGGGTCAAAATTCTGAACTCAATTCTGCATAATATTAACTGTATTTCTTTATAAAAAGCAGTGAATAACATTGTTTTGACGCGTTGGTCAGACTGGTAAAGAGTTTATGTTATGACTAAGCAATGCAAAAGAAAAAACACCTCCAAAATAAAAGCAATGCAGCTTTAGTCCAAGCATGAGGTTAAATAATAAAAGTTTATTTTTGACTTAATTCAAAATGATCTTAAACGGGCCTTCAGAAATATCTGGCCGTCATGAATACAGTCCTGTGCGATGTCACTTCCGTCATCCATTTTCTTCCGCTCGGCCGGGTCGAGGGGGCATCAGTCTAAGCAGGGACTCCCAGATTTCCTTCACCCCAGACACTTCCTCCAGCTCCTCCGAGACGACCCCGAGGCGGCGTTCCCAGGCCCAGAGACATCGTCAGTGTCACATAGTGCTTGAAATTGCAGCGGTCCATAGGGTTGAAACTAGATACTTATTTAAACAAGTATTGGTTATTTTATGTTGGAAATAACAATAGTGTTTAAAATAAATCTTAATTGGATATTATTATTCAGTATTGAAATGTTTGTATCATGACAACACTTTTCGCCACTGGGGGTGTAAGAAAATAATCGATTCAGTGATATATCGTGATACTTCATTGCGCAATTCTCAAATCGATTCAAAATGCATCTGAATCAATTTTTTAAATAATAATTTTTTTTTGCTAACATCCATTAGTTTCATTCACTGTTCTCATGATTTAAAAAAGTAATAAATTATATTTCATACAGTTTGGTTCTCGTGAAACAAAATTCTTAGTGATTATTGAAAAACTGCAATATATCATCCATTGTTTTAGTATCGGGATATATCGTAATATATAATCGTGACATGCGTATCATGAAATGTGTCATATCATCAGACTCAGGGCAATGCACAGTCTTAGTCGCCACTTGAGGATTTTTCTGTTTTAAACATTTTTGACCACAATAAAAAATGTTATTAAAACTGCTGTTATACACAGATAAGAAGCAAAAAAGTAGATTCAGTGTTTAGTTCCACTTTAAAGAGCAGTAATCACAACACTCTGCTATAATGCTCAAGCACTGCCAATAAAACCGCAGTAAAATCTCGATCTTTTGTGAGGAAAAGTCCTGTGTGTTTATGTGTTTACAGCTTCAGGCTCGGTTCACCGGAGCTCGTTGTCTGGTGTCGTTTTCTGTGTTTCCAAATCCACGGGTCCTCTTCAGCATTAACCCCTGCACCCCTGAGGGTCCCCGGGCCCCTCTGTGCTTAAGCCCCATTCTCAGGCCCTCATTAGCACAGCATTAGTGTCAAAGATGGACTCACTGATACAAGACCCTGAGCTGCATTTGGATTTGGTTTCTATTTTTAACATTCACGATATTTTTGTATATGCAGGGAGTCCCAAAAGAATTGACTTCATTTTGCAGGCCATTAATTTTAGCAATTCTTGTTGAAATAATCTTTTTGAATAATAGAAACAGATCAAGATTTTATATTTAATGTTTTGTTTTTGTTCTGTTTTCAGGTTGAGCCGTTCACTCCCAAACAGAAGTCATTTTGTGTGTTTGGAATCTGCTCCACACACTCACCCAACACTGTGCAGCTTCAATGCAAAATTTAGAAAAATTTCAGCAACTGGCCAAAAAATTTGAACTTGGTACCAAAAATGTAAAGAGGAAAGTGCTTCTGCAGGACTAAAGGACCTGGACCAACATCAACATCAGAAGAGAAGGTCTCCAAAGAGTCCGTACGGAGAACAAGTTTGGAAACCCAGATTCCTCGAATGACGGTTTGACGTTTCTTCACATTTCTGCAGCGTCAACACAGAATTCTCGATGTTATCACTCGTCATCTGCTTTTAAAGCCTGAAGGAGCTGCAGACGGTTTAATCTCCAATCGTTTCCTCAGGATTCGTCAGACTGTGTTGGGTGAGTGTGTGAAGCAGATTCCAACACACAAAATGACTTCTGTTTAGGACTGAACGGCTCAACCTGAAAACAGAACAAGAATAAAACATTAAACATAAAATCTTGATCTGTTTCTGTACATTCTGTGTAAATTTGAGGTAATTTCAATAAGAACTGCCAAAATTATTGTCCTATTGTATGTTGTATCATATCACTGAAGCAAGTTACTTTGTGAATTTTGTTAATAAATTCATTTCTGACTTTCTCAAGTGGCTTTTTAAAGAAATACAATATAAGTGATTTAACAAAATAATGAAACATGTTTTTATAGATATATAGAATTATCACAATTTTTGATTCTAATAATAATAATAATAATAATAATACATTTTATTTATTAGGTGCCTTTCTGGACACTCATGGTCGCCTTACAACAAGTGCAACAAGTGTACTGTTCTGTTTTCTTTTGTATTTTTAAAGATAAATAAAAAGCTAACAAACAGTGAAGACGACCATCTTACTGTGAGCACAAAAGTGGTCATATCCCCTGATGATGACACCACGGCTTAACCAACAACGTAGCCAATAAAAGACTTTTTAAATCTATCACAAGTCCGTTTTTTTACTACACGCATGGTCATCTTCACTGTCTTACCTTTTGAGCCTCGTCCTTGTTTTTAATACAAATAAAAATGTCTTTAATTATACAATCTCTGAATATAAACAATACCGGCTTTTTATCGGTGCCATTTAAGACAAAATGGTCAAATTTGTGCCTCTAAAACTCTGAACACGCACAAGCTTTTACTGAGGATGGGCCAAGTAGTTTATTTAAGCTTATTTGATTGATTTATTACCTATTTTACTTTGACTTGTTCATGTACATTAATATAATTATAGTTTATCTGACACCTGTCTCTTGCTCTTTTTTGCTACTTATTTAGGATTTTTTTATTACCATTTATATATTTTTTCTCTTTTTTTATAATATTATATTGCAATATGTGAGCTCCTTTGTCCAAATAATTTCCCTTGTGGATCAATAAAGTTTGTCTTTGTCGCTCGTTTTAAATTTTGATTTACCGCACAGCCCTGTATCCTTGTAATTAATCATTATAAAAGTGTTATTTCAAAGTAACAGCTGTGGTTCAGCATTTTTGGCTACTCTTCCTATTATAAATAAGACTTTTTGATGAGAAAAGTATGATTATATTGGTCAGATTTGGCATTCAGACAGGTGCTAGACAAGGTCGCGCACTGACTCCACTACGATTTCATGCGACGTTAGACTTGATCATGAGGGAAATTCAGGAATAGCAAACTGATTTTTGTTGAAATAAAAGAAATAAATAGTCTAATATTTTTCATTTACAAGTCAAATCGTGTTCAAATAAAACCGGTGCCAGATTTGACCCTTATATTTGCACAAAATGTATTTAATTGACTTAAGTACTCGATCTTATTAGCCGCCTCTGCCCGTGGGTCGCATCGCGTTATTGTTTTGGAAAGTCTCCCTTCTGACACCGGGGGTCAAAGGTGAGGTGTCAGCTGTCAGTCAGGGCGAGCTCGTCTGAACCGTGCGTCTGCGCTCGCGGGCTCGTGTTCGCTTCAATCACCGTCACCTCTTCAGGGAGCGGGAGGCAGATGTGGGCCAGTGCGTCTGAGCAGCACAATCCACAGGGATGTCGCCCACCGAGCCCAGATCCGAGTGAAAATAATGAGCAAATAATGAAAATTTAAAAAAGGCTCTTTATTATTAGGGGGATATTACACTCCCGTTCGTAAGACTAGGCCCACGCTGCAAATTTCATAAAACTAACCAAGGTTTATTCTCGTAAATCTAGACAAAAAAAAAACATTTATCTTGTTTTAAGAGATATTTTCTAAATGACTGCTAAATATGTAAGATTATTAAGCTTATTTCAAGAAATATTCCTTTTTTTTTGTTATTTATTTAGGTTTTATATCTATAAACTAGTTAGAATATGCACAAAACAAGTGTTAAGATGGAGGTTAAGACATTTTTTATGGATGTAAATGAGCCAATCTTGGACTGAAACCGTCCAGTGTCTCTGAACTTTCTGTTTGTAACATGGAAAGATTAAAATATTATAAAAGTCCAAGCCATGGATGACAAAAGGGCTAATTCAAGCTTGTAAGAAGAAAAATTTGCTTTATAAAATATTTATGTCTAAAAGAACTAATGAATCAGAAGGTACACTGCAAAAAAGGCCTATAAAAAACAAAACAAAACAATAATAATACAAATTTTGAGGTAAAAATGCCTTATTTTAAGTGAAATTATCTGTCAGTGCAGTAAGAAATTTTCACTTACCAAGTTTTCTGAAAACAAGACGAAATACAAATCTTGTTCTAAGCAGAAAACACGAGTTTCAAGTATTTATGGCAAGATTTTTCACCTTATTGGTTTGAGAAGGGAGTTAAAGAGGCTTAACCTGGCTTGATTTAATATAAAAAGTGCTTAGAATAAGTTGTGATATCTAAATCTAGATAAGATAAATCAGGATGGAATATCTTGAAACAAGTAAAAATGTCATCTTATTAAGTAAAAAAATCTTAAAATTGATCTTTTAAGATGAATCTGCTTAATTCAAGTCATTTAAACTATGCTAGAAAATCCTTTTTTGTAGTGTAACTATAAAACATACAAAAATAAACTTACAAATATTATCAGGAGTTGTAAAAAACAATACGATTATGCAATATTGGAGGATAATAGGAATAACACTAAGGGGCTATGGAATGTTCTGAATTCTGTTCTTAAAAAGGGATCAAAACCTAAACCTAAAAGATTTAAAAGTTTTAGGAGAGCGCTGTAATCTGTCAATATATTGCAATTCTCTTAGTAAATTTTGTACATATACTTATTCACTTTATATTATTATTTTTATTATTATTTCTATTTTTATTATTATTGTTTATCTTGATTGCATCACTTTTTTTTCCCTTTTTTGCACTAAACTGTCCTGGAGCTACTGTGACTGTGACTGTTGAATTTCTCCACTGCGAGATCAATAAAGTCCTATCTTATCTTGTATGTTGTTTCCAAGTGGTAATTGGTCTTAAAATAAGGCCATAAAGAATTTCATTAAGATTCATGAACTAAAATCAAGAATAAAACAGTCAATAGCAGCTTTGTATTCTAGTTTTGAGATTTTTCTGCTTAATTTGGCTGCAGCAGTTACAGAGAGGCGACAGTTTTTAATGAAAAGTCAATTAGAGGCAGAGTCAGTGGAGCCTCAGGTGCCCCCATGCTCACGTCCTACTGGGAACGCAGGTTAGTTATGTCCAGTCTATGGGTACAGTGCATCAAAAGGCGATATTCATGTTCTAATTGCACATGATAATTTTTTAAACAAAGAAATAAAGAAAGAAACCTCATATATTCATGTGTTAGTCAGGTCACAGTCGACATGTGCGCGTGTCCCACCCCCTCCTCCTCCTCAGCCTTGGCCCTGTGACCCACATATCACCTCGCCCCACATTCCCACAGAGCACAAATGGGCTCCTCCTCCTAATCATTAACACGGCACTGATGCATCATGTCCTGTGTGCAGTAGCAGCAGCAGTAGTAGTAGTAGTAATTTAAATATAACCTGCCTTTTGTGCCTTCATTTATTAGTCAAACTGTGTCGAGATAAAAACAAAGAGGAGCAGGCATGCTGTTTTTAATTTAATTTTGTCAAGAATTCTTAAAAATCAGAAAATAATCACATCATTTGTGCTAAAATAGTGTAAATATGGAACATGTTTCTTTTTCAGAACCAAGGAGAGCGATCGCAGACAGGTCCGTTCTGTGCACCGAAAGTTTTTACAATGCAACAAAATATGAGCTTTTAATTGTAATAGATTTTACGTTTATGAAGCTATTAAAATCTATTATGCACAGATAATATAACTGCACATTACTCATTTTAGATTTTATTAGGTTAAACCATGGATGTATAATAAGAGCTGGATAAGACACGCCCTCTCTATCCGTGACCGCAGATGGACGTGTGGCTGAGCGAGATATTGCAGCTGCAGCTCAAGAAAAAATCTCCCATAGAAGCACAATGTATTTTTTGAGAAATCAAAGTGCCCGTGTTCGGCTGACAGGGCGTCCACAGCTTTCATAAAGGTCGGATTTTGTAGGGATTCTTCTGTATTTTTACAATAGGAACTTTAACATTTTTTTGAATCATCAAAACGCCTAAAAATCAGCTTTGTAAGAGTTAGCCTAGCCCCGCTCGGAGCCCGCGCTAGCTCCGCTCTAGCAGCTCGCGCTCTGATTGGTCAGAACTGCGTTTCTGACGTCAGACGTTGGGCAGCAAACAAGGAAGTAAATGCGGAAGTGAAAATCTTTTTTGGTGTCGTACTCCAGTGAGCACAGGCCATTGAAAATAACAGGGCGCCATCTTGGATTCATCCTCCAGATTTTATTATAGTTCTATGGGTTAAACAGGGATTTGAAGACATTTTTAATTTAAGGCCCACCCACGATCGCCTTTTGAACTTTCTACCATGTTATAACGTCAAAAACATGTCTGAAGAGGTTGTAGATGCGATTTAGCGATGTCTACGTCACCCACGCTCCCACAATCCTGCATAAATATACAAAAACACGGTACAAAACTGTACACAACAACTTTACAAACCTGACGTGGTGATTGTATGTTGTGATAGCGCTCAGGAAGGGGAAAGGAGAGAGGAGACTCCGAACTAAAACTTATCAAACATGTCATTAAGTTGTTTTCGACAAGTACAGCATTTTTAAAACAATACAAGGGAACATGGCGATCTAGATATAGCAGTTAGCAGTAATACCCCACACTAACCTAAGAAAAATCTGCCTTTTTTGCATTCTACTTAAAAAAAATCAGTACTTTCCTGGATAATGTAGGATTTTGTTTTGCTGAGGTGTATTTATTTTCTACACATACTGATTACTGCGTCAGCCGGTATTGCGGAATCAATATTTTTGTCATGTAATGCTGGACTTTACCCCCGTCTTTGTGTCGATGTGTGCTCAGACTCTTTGCCAGCGGATGTTTGAACTGGTGCGCCAAGAAAAACACGGGTCGCAGGTGCGCACCGTGATACAGCGTTTAAAACGAGTCTCACTAACGCACCACGGGAACTGAAAACGTGTTCAGAGATGAAAAAAAGTAGGTTAAAAGGCCAATAATAAAACAAAAAACAGTTTCTGATCGAGGTTATAATGTTTTTTGCTGAGTTCTTCTCTCAAATGACTCTACAAAGACTCCGTACATCTGCACTAGAATCACTTGGAGCTCACACGCCGCAAATTTCTCTGATCTGGCCAAAATTTTAAAACTTATATCAGCTTATTTATCCTGTTTTCAGATTTATTAACGACTTACTTGTTCCGAGGCTGCTTCATTCTGGTCTCGAGGTCGTTTATTGTAAGAGAACTTCTCGAGTAAAATGATCTCGCTGCACGGACGGATCATTTCACTACTTTTAAGTCATTTTCTGATAGATTTTAGTGTTTGTATTTTAAATTTGGGCCAAGCCTTGTGGCAGTGCAAGAGCGATTTTGTGTAGTGTAGGACGGTTCAGTTTCATAATGTTCATAAATGATTTTTAGACTACACAGCAAAAATGGCCTATCAAAAAATAAGACAAAACTACTAATTTTGAGGTAAAAATGCCCTATTTTAAGTGAAATTATCTGCCAGTGCAGTAAGAAATTTTCACTTACCAAGTTTTCTTAAAACAAGATGAAATACAAATCTTGTTCTAAGCAGAAAACACTAGTTTCAAGTATTTATGGCAAGATTTTTCACCTTATTGGTTTGAGAAGGAAGTTAAAGAGTCTGGACTGAGTTAATGTAAAAAGTGCTTAGAATAAGTTGTAATATTTAGATAAGATAAATCAGGATGGAATATCTTGAAATGAGTAAAAAAATAATAATCTCATCTTATTAAGTAAGATGAATCTGCTTAATTCAAATCAGTTTAACTATGCTAGAAAATCCTTTTTGTGGTGTATAAGCAGATCATGAGGTCAAAATAAATACACCGCGTGATCTCTGCATCTAATTATATAACCGCAGAGTGCACATTAGCATGCTAGTTGTTGCTGACTTTCCTGTGACGACGACTCATGCAGGAAGGGGTGAGGTTTAGGAGGAAAGTAACTCTGGACCACTACAAACTGTTTTTCGTGTTTTTAAAGGTGCACTGCACAGCTTCTCCGGTGGAAAGTCTCTTACCTGATGTCTCCATGGAGATGTTATTGCTTTGTCAGGAATGTTCCATGGTATGACATTAAACAATAACATTTCCACCTGGCATTTATTCATTACGGGTGTTTCTGTTGCTCAAAAAGACTTTCATTCCTTCTGTGAATAGGGGCGACTCCCCACAGATCTGACTTGTAATGTAACGCTGTCTTGTTTTTTCGTTTCATTTTCGGTTTTATATGGAAAAACGAATGAACGAACGATTGTAACCTGTTTGTCTCCTTCGTGATAAATAGGCTTAATCGATAGCCTATCATGGAACATTCTAGACAAAGCGATGACATTTCCACAGAGACAAGCAGGTGATGGACCTCAGGCAACTTAACATAATTCAGTCTGTTTTCTTATTCTGTTGTGTTTTGGGTGATCAGACGTCCCTGTTTACCCGGGACAGTCCCAGTTTGGAGCCCCGTGTCCCTTGTCCCAGCAGATTTATCCAAAACCAGCGATTTGTCCCAGTTTTATACACGAAATGTCCCTGATGTGTCTATTTTAGAACAATCTGATCTAAACCACACTGCAAAGAAGGATTTTCTAGCATAGTTAAACTGACTTAAATTAAGCAGATTCATCTTAAAAGACCAATTTTAAGATTTTTTTTACTTAATAAGATGAGTTTTTTTTACTTGTTTCAAGATATTCCATCCTGATTCATCTTATCTCGATATTACAACTTATTCTAAGCACTTTTTATATTAACTCAGTCCAGGTTAAGCCTCTTTAACTTCCTTCTCAAGCCAATAAGGTGAAAAATCTTGCCATAAATACTTGAAACTCATGTTTTCTGCTTAGAACAAGATTCGTATTTCATCTTGTTTTAATAAAACTTGGTAAGTGAAAATTTCTTACTGCACTGGCAGAGAATTTCACTTAAAATAGGGCATTTTACCTCAAAGTTTGTATTTTTTTCTTTTCTTTTTTTGAAAGGCCTTTTTGGCAGTGCAGGACTAAACTAAGATTAAACCAGGACTAAAACAGGACGATCACATTTTTTGACTAGTCTGATCCCAGGCAACAGTAAAGAGGAGCATAAATTTGTCCTTTGTTTAGCCAAAATACAGAAATACGTGTTTGCAAATGACCATAAAGCACAAAAATGTAGCTACAGAAATCCTTCAGATTCTGACTGAGATGAGAATGCACAATTTTACACTCTGTTTCCACCAAACATCCCGACCCGGGTGTGTCGCAGTTTAGCATTTTGAAAACTGGGTCACTCTAGTTGTGTACCCACTTTAAGGCTGAATTATAGTTCTGTGCCGACTCCGCGCACACTGCCGATGTCGCCTTGTCGCCATCGTTTTGATTTATGGATCTGCGTCGAGGTCTTTGCGCCGCGAAGTAATTCACCGCCACAACGTTAGGCCTTCGTGTGCCCCAGAGGTCAGCAACCCGCGACTCCAGACCTGCATGTGGCGCGTTTTACAGAAATTAATCTTAAAACCACATGGGTAATTTGCATAAACTGTAAGCACTGAAAAGGTTAATCCATCATCGGAGGATTTGTAAATGGTGTTTACTAAATGAAGTGGGAAAGAAGAGCACCGGAAATGTATGTAGAGCAATGACAGCTCAGATTGTCTGCGTCAATTCAACATGTAGTTACAAAATTTCAGAGGTGCACATCGATAGACGCAGACAATTTGATGTATGACCATTAATTGGGTTTTATGCATAGGGTGACTTGAATTTTAAAGTAAAAAACTAAGACATTCCTGTTTTTTTGGTGGTTTGAAATGATAAAACTGTGAGTCATGTGCGTAATTAAGGAAAATTGTTCTGCAGAGCCTATTCACAACGGACATGTGAGTCAGTATAGTCACATTTTCTGTGTTTTGGTCATTTTTAAGCAGCTTTTTTGCATTTTACCTAAACAAATCACAATGTATGCCTCTTTTTAGTGTTGGCAGGGATGAGACTGGTCAAAAATAGGGACACGTGCGACATTTCTTGTATAAAACTGGGACAAATCAGTGGTTTTGGATAAATCTGCTGGGACAGGGGACACAGCGCTCAGAACTGGGACTGTCCCGGGTCAACAGGGACGTCTGGACACTCTGTATGCACCATTAGCATACTTCCCATTGAAAATACTCACCTTACAGCAACTCAAGTGTTTTGCCCGTAGCCCTAACACTGTACATGTGATCTGAGGACGCTCTGAAAAGGTTCAGCGTTCTCTCAGATCTTTAAAGAAGTCGTTTGATGTGATTTGGGGAACCCTGAAGGCTCGTCCCTCCACAGGCCGCGGAGGAGGAGATGAGTGCTCAACAGTATCGGGTGTCCGGGCGTGTCAGAGGTGAGCGGGTCCGTGTCAAAGCGCAGGTGAGGGGCCGAGCTTTAGTCACGTGACCGGTGTCCGTGGAAACCGGCACCTGAGGGGGAGACCTGCGTGAAGTCGCCCCATCAAACGCAAACCTACACAAAACTATGTCAATCGTTTGTGCTGCGATTGTGCTGTAAAAAGTTTCGATTGTGCGATTCTGGTTCTTAAGATATTTGCAGTTTTATTTTCGGCCGATGACGTCGTCCAGTCCCTCAAAATGTGAAATAGACTCAAAACAGGAAGAAAATTATAGAAAATGTTTGTATTTTGGTTTGTGCTGTTTTGTGCTGTGACAATTTTCATTTGTGTGTTTATTTCTAAAATTATTAATTCTTATTTCTGCTGTAATTATAGGAGGTCTAGGACGTTTCCGCTCAGTTGACGGCGGCAAACTCCGCAAAACTAGTAGCGAAAACAATCTGTGAAAAAATATTATTATATAAAATATGAATCAAAAGCAAATTACTAAAGACTGTTACAGACTTTTCCACAGCCTGAGGTCGTTTAGCAGAAATAATAATTAATAATCTCTCTGAACAGCAGCAGTGAGTTGTACTTCCTGATAGAAGCTCGGCAGCGGCGGACTGATATATGAGAAAATAGTCCCTCCACATGCGACGATTCATGTGATGCAAGGTTAGTTTTATTTCAAACATTATTCACATGGACAGTCTGGCATGACAATAGATTTGCTTTGGGTGCTGTGGAGTGGGCATTTATTTATTTATTTATTTATTTATTTATCAGGGACTGTACAAAAAACATTGCCACCAAATAGGCTCTCATCCCTGCACTGCAAAAAAGGATTTGGTAGCATAGTTAAACTGACTTGAATTAAGCAGATTCATCTTAAAATACCAATTTTAAGACGTTTTTACTTAAAAAGATGAGTTTTTTTTTTTTTTTTTTTTTACTTGTTTCAAGATATTCCCTCCTGATTTATCTTATCTCGATATTACAACTTATTCTAAGCACTTTTTATATTAAATCAGTCCAGGTTAAGCCTCTTTAACTTCCTTCTCAAACCAATAAGGTGAAAAATCTTGCCATAAATACTTGAAACTAGTGTTTTCTGCTTAGAGCAAGATTCATATTTCGTCCTGTTTTAAGAAAACTTGGTAAGTGAAAATTTTTTACTGCACTGGCAGAGAATTTAACTTAAAATAGGGCATTTTTACCTCAAAATTAGTAGCTTTGTCTTATTTTTTGATAGGCCATTTTTGCTGTGTGGTTAGGCTTTTAAAAATGTCAATACAAGTGCAAAAATAGAAAAACAGTGAAATTTGTAAAATACACAGTCTAAAAAACAGTAAGACGAAGGGATCTGCCACTTGAGACAAATCTGGTGACTTTACGCCATGAGTCCCTTTGCAGTTCAGTGCTGCACTGGTGATTGTTCTTGATCCACAGCTTCAGCTTTAATGAGAAAAGTCTTTGGTTCGACTGAGACTTTAGCTCCAGAGGTAAAGAGTTTCACAACTGAGTTCCTTTGACAGAGAAGTCAGACTGTTTTTAGTGGCAGGACGACTATGGCCATTGACATGCACTAGCCTAGCACCAGCACCTCTGCAAATACAAGGACTGGAGGGAAGATTTAGTTTATTTAAGTGTCTCCACATGTCTCCAACACTCTGGCTCACTAAAAAATGAGGCCCTATGTCCAAAATCCAAGACTATCCCTTTATTACTTGTTGATTGTTTTTATTGATGTTTGCGTAACGTGCCTTTGTACAGTTCCAAAGTTTAGGATTCCTTTCGCATCAGCGGTGACGCAGCAATTCCCTTTAATAATGTGACCTCCCTGATAATCCGTTCTCTGCACAAGGTCACACCAGGACATGTCTATCAGTCTGCATGTTTGTTCTCCTTTTATTGACTCAAACAAACAGATCTGAGGCTCATTCTTCTCGGAGAGCGAACAGGGAGCGGCGGCGAGATCATTACGGCCGTGAATGAGTAACTTCCTCCCACGGTTAGAGCCAGAGCCGCGCGTTATCTGAACCGCGGCTCTTATCGGGATCAAAGGTGCTGCGCCGGGCATTACCATACCACCAACGGCACCGGCGTCGCGGCGTTTGCACACAGGCCCCGCCGCTCTTTCATGTGCGCCGTCGGATCATAACCAAACGGAAGAGTCAAGTGGAAGAGGGCGAAGGCTAAACTTTGACCTCCGTGAAGTCGCCCCCATCAAACGCAAACCTACACAAAAACTATTAATCATTTGTGCTGTTTTGTGCTGCCAAAAGTTTTGTTTGTGCTTCTTTAGTTTTGGAGAAATGAACGATTCTTTTATAGGTCAAATTGGGGTCAACCAGCCCGCAAGAAGCTTCAAAATGCTCTAAAACAGTCCAATATCAGTCAATCGTTTGTGCTGTTTTGTGCTGCAAAAAGTTTTGTTTGTGCGATTCTGGTTCTTGAGATTTTTAGAATTTTATTTTCAGCCGATGACGTCGTCCAGAACCTCAAAATGTGAAACAGCCTCAAAACAGGCAGAAAATTATAGAAAACGTTTGTATTTCGTTTGTTTTGTGCTGTGACAATTTTCATTTGTGCGAGTTTATTTCTAAAGTTATTCATTATTATTTCTGCGGTAATTATAGGACGTCATTTCCGCTCAGCTGACGGCGACAAACTCCACAAAACTAGTGAAGAGAAACGACCTCAGGCTGTGGAAAAGTCTGTGTTGTTATACAAAATATGAATCAAAAGCAAATTACTAAAGACTGATACATAATTGACGTCATCGGCTGAAAATAAAACTCCAGATATCTTAAGAATCTTAATCGCACAAACGTTTTGCAGCACAAATGAAGCGCAAACGATTGACACATTGATGGGGGCGACTTCGCGGAGGTTAAACTTTGGGATTAGCGAAGGGAATTCAGCACGAACGTTAATCTAAAGAACTCATTTGACTCCAATGAGATGTTCATAGACGGGTACATTTTCCATTGTACTACGTAGACGGAGGTACAAAACGACACTGGTGATGAATATGTTTGTGATTTTAAGGAAGTGGCACCTCAAAGCGTTTAAAGAAAAGGAAGTGACATTCTTGAGCACAATGCGCAAACACATAAACAGATGCTTATCCAAATGCACGACATATACGCACGCTGTAGTTTATATGACTTAGGCTTTGTCCACACGTAGCCGGGTATCTGATAAACCGAAGATGTTTTGCTGCGTTTTGACCTGTCATCCACACGAACACGCATCAGAAATGAATATTCAGGGAAAACTCCGGCCAAAGTGAAGATTTTTGAAAACTCCGTTTATGCCTGTTTGTGTGGACAGAGATAACTGGGGTTTTGCGTTTTAAAACGTCACTGTCTGCGCCAAAAAGTATGAATCTGCCCTGACGTCAAACGTGCGACATTTGTTTAGGCGACTGCAAAAGCCAAAGCCAAAGCAGACTATGGACCGGAGTCGTTTCTTGAGACCTGTGGTAGCATTAATTATTGTGCAGGTGCTATGTACATGTTTAATTGCAGAAGTCCAACTACTGCTCCAAGAGCAATAAGATAAGTTTAGGCGGAAGTGACGGTGAAGTGAGGGCTCAATGGAAATAACGCCATCTACAGGTCCTGAATGCGTATGAATGTGGTTGAAAAGGCAGATGTTCGGTTATGTGTAGAAGGTGTTTTTTCGAAGATGAGGTGGTGTGGATAAAACTATTTTTATAAACGGAGGGGGGGAAATGTTCGGTTTTAAAAATACCCAGCTACGTGTGTACATGGCCTTAAAGGGGCACTGGAGCTGTTATTGCTTTGTCTACAATGATCAATCTGTTTCAACGGAGACAACTGTGGGCTACGTTACAGGTCAGATCTGTGGAGAGGCGACCCTGTTCACAGAGAACGGATGCTAGATGGATGTGTTTAATATCGCACCATGGAGCATTCCAGGTGAAGTAATAATATGTCCATGGAGACAAGCAGGTAATGGGCCCTCAAAGAGAAAAGTTACACACTGCAGCTTTACGGCGAGACGCTGCAGGTGAATCAGAAAAAAATCTTAAATGTCGAGATGCCAGTTCGCAAATTCTGCTGTAGTTTTACTCACATAAATGTACGAACAAAATGTGTTACAAATATTTGATCGTCATATAAAAAATACCTAATTTTATGTATAAAAATGACCATAATTTGACCAAATGACCACATTTTTTCAGATTTCTTGCTTCACGTGGTTGTATTTGATAGACGACAAATCACAGAAGGGATTCTTTAGTATTTGAGAAAAGTAAGTCACTGAAAATGGATCAACAATTATTATTTTTTTGCAGTTAAGACTTCAATAAATCAGGCTTTGAATTAAATACCAATAAATTCTGTTTACACGGTGAAAATCTTGTTCAGTACAAGTTTGGTGTGTGTCGGTGCTGATCCTTTTGTCCCTGTGGGGGAAATGCATTTAGAGAAAACAGCCTTTGAAGTGACTCTGTCCCGTAGAACTGTGGACTCAAGTGTTTCAATGACATATGAAAACATCTTTCTGTGCAGAGCGGATGATTCTGCTGTTTCCACATGAAAGTGTCCAGGTTAATCTATCTATTTAATAACTCATATGAAACGAAGCTTTATCGGATTTGTCTTTTTGAACAGACAAATCCGATAAAGCTTGATTTGAACTTAGAGAGTTTAAATGGAAATCCGCCATGTCTGTGGCATTAAAACTGAAACTCTCATAGAAATATATGAGTAAAACAACATTAATAAGTAAACAACAGTTGATAACCTGCTGGTAAATACATGTGTCAATCTGCAGGGTCAGAAAACATCTGAATGAACACTGAGGCAAATATTTACAGTCTTAAAGATGCTCCGTGTAACTTTTCTGGTGGAGGATCTTGTGTCAGGTTCATTGATTTGTGTGGGATGTTCCACAGTTTGACATGAAACAAATATATTTTGTATTTATTCATTTACAGGCGTTTTTATTTCACAAAACCCAAAGGCATGTTTTCTTACTGTGAGCGGGCCCACTTCTCCACAGACCTGACCTGTGATGGTGATGTGGCCGCTTGTTTCCATGGAGATAGTTAAATTAAATGCCACACGGTAGAACATTCCAGAAAAAAACAAAAACAAAACAAAAAAACAGTAACATCTACATGGAGTCAAGCAGGTGTTGGACCCTCTACCAGAAAAGTTACATAGTGCACCTTTAAACTCTGCACTGATTCAACATTAGGCTGAAAACTCTGTAGTCTCCCAATCCTGAGACGTAAAGAATTTGGAATCTAGACATAGGAAAATAACCATTTAGCATAAACCAGTGGGACAAATGCTGCTAATTGAGTTTCCTCATCACAAACAGACCTGGAGTTGTGTTTGTTTCATTCACACAGGTTTAACACACAAACTCTGCAGATTTAGACAAAAAAAAAACAACCCTAAAATACTTCTGTTCCACCTTGTGATGTAAACTCCACACAACTTCACTTGAATCATTTGGATTTTTCAGCCCTGGAATTACCAATCTCTACTGAACAAAAGGTAAAAGAAGGTGTTAACTTGAAAACTACCACTTCATGACGTCACAAACACAACTCCAGGTCTGTTTTTGAGGAGATAACGAGATTATAACACGGATAAAAGCGAAGAAAAGAGTCTATTCTGCGTAATATAGCACTTTTAAGACTGGGTTGTTATTGAAATTGTCTAGAAATTCTTAAAAAGTGTGTCACAATAACTTTCTCCATGGTTGAAATAGGTCCTAAACACGCCGCACACTGCTCTGTCTGAGTGTAAGTGTTCATATATCCTGAGTGTAATGAATGAGCTGTAGTTTGCATGTGGACACGGCCATTGCTTCTGCCTTCTCTCTGCAGCTGCACTCATTTAGACCAGTGTTCCCCAAAAGTATTTATAGTAAGTCATCTTTCAGACTGGCCTAACCCGCTCTCCAAACCAGAGCCCCGCCGCTCCACTTCCACACACACTTTTTTGTAGCATTCTGAACTGAACATGATTCATTTTCTGGACGCAAGGAAGTAATTTGTACTAATTTAAATGTTGTTGGTTTGTTGTTTCCCGTTCTGCAATCCTTAAAGGTCCTATCTCATGCAAAATCGCCTCAAAAACATACCTAAAATGTTGTGTTTTGTTTCATTCACACATGTTTGAGCGTGAATTATTAGCTTATTATTAGTCTTTCTACATCTCCAAAGCTCAAAATGCTCTGTTCCACCTCGTGATGTCATGCCTTTTACTTTAACTTCAGTAGAAATGGACAATTCCAGGACTGAAATGATCAAAATGATTCTAGTGAAGGTGAATGCTCTTTAAAAACACAGTGGACTAACTCCATCCATCCATTTTCTTACGCTTATCCGGGGCTGGGTTGCAGGTGGAGCAGGCTAAGCAGGGACTCCCAGACTTCCCTCACCCCAGACACTTCCTCCAGCTCTTCCGGGGGACCCCAAAGAGATCCCAGACCAGCCAGAAGACAGAGTCCCTCCAGCGTGTCCTGAGTCTTCCCTGGGGCCTCTTTCCGGTGGGACATGCCCGGAACACCTCCCGAGGGAGGCGTCCAGGAGGCATCAGAACAGATGCCCTCCCTTCAGCGACATGGAGGATCAGCGGCTCTACTCTGAGCTCCTCCCGTGTGACCGAGCTCCTCCCCCTGTCTCTAAGGGAGCGCCCGGCCACTCTGCAGAGGAAACTCATTTCACCGCTTGTATCCACGATCTCGTCCTTTCGGTCATTACCCAGAGCTCATGACCATAGGTGAGGGGAGGAACCATAGACCGTATATATGAGTGGACTAAGCCATCCTGTTAGCCACCGCGTGCCAAACAGGAAGTGCTCCAGGAGGCTCTTCTGGCTCCTTCTCTCCCTTTTTCCCATTGACTTACATTGGGATCTTATCGCTCCTCTCTCTGTAACTCCTGCTGTGGCCTCGTCATTTTGGTCTTAAAATGTTCATATGAACCCGCGACACATGATCCTGAATTTTTTTCCCTGCTATTTTGTCTGTCAAAAAATGATATTCATAACATAGAGCCTGGTTCCATATTCCCTCCTGTAGCTGTGGCATCGTGAGCCTCATTTGAGCGACGCTGAACGCTGCGGGTGACGTCACACTCACTTAATCCACTCATTTATATGCTCTATGGTAGGAACGTAGTGGAGTAATTCCTGAATTTCCATCTGACATGACAAGGTCGGGCAGTTTGTTTTTAATTAGAGAGACGAACTCACCCGAAATAAGCAGAATTTCTGTGTTAAACGTGTGTGAATGAAACAAAACCCAACTCCAGGTCTGTTTGTGATGAGAAAACGTTATAACATAGATCAGAAAATAGCGTCTCATGGACCCTTTAGTATTAATTACAAACACATATTTAGATCACCATGTCTTTGTATATTTATGGAGCATTGTTGCGTAGGAGCATGGGCGACGGAGGCTTGTCTTGAATCTTACAGCTAATCATAATGAGGGTTTGAATAGGACCCGGGAGAGATCTCTAGATCACTGAAACATGCCTGGATGACGCTAAACCCTCTTCAAGTCCATTTTGCAGAACGCTCCCTCTTTAATCCATGTATTCATTCATTATCCATACTGCTCTAACATCATATTTTATTGACCGGCTGTTAAAACTTTGATATAGATCGATGTATATATTCAAAGTACAGATTTATGAGTTTACGCGGCAGTATTTTAAACCCAGGCTCTGCAATCCTTTTACGTGCAGCCTCCAGCCTTCATCTGTCAGCTGCACTTACAGTAGCTACGGGCCTGGAGCGAAGCCAAGAAGAACCACGTCAACGTGTAGGAACTGACAAAAGGGGGGGAGGGGGGGAAGGGTTTTGAGGTAACACTTCAAAGCGGAGGAGGATATTATCGTTAGAACCTGGGTAAGAACACATCAAACAGGCCCTACCCCCTCTTTCCTACCCCCTGTTCCCCCAAACGCATTGTTGTCGCTTAATTACGGGGGCTGGGCCGTCGGCGCATAAATCCGTTGGCAAAAATGACATCTCGGTGACAGTTCAAAGGTGCTTTAAAACGAGGGCGGGTCTGATTTAATATGCAATGAAAACATACACCGTGGGTACGCCGCTTCGCTACTCTTTTAAGTGCTTCTACATCACTCGGGGGATGTTGGCTAATTGCCGGGTGAGCTGCGAGCCGGCGTACTCGAGGAGGTGACGGGAGTTCAGGTGTGCGCAGGTAAAAACCCAAAGATTTATCGGATGGCGCAGAGTTGGTATCACCGTGTCAGAGTCGCTGTACGTTTTACATGAAGTACGGGGCTGTATGTACATGTATTTGTGCCTGGCTCGCGTCCAGAGGCTCGACTGAGCTGGATTACGTTGTTTACACTGAACCTGTGCTGTGTCGAATGAGGTCTGGTGAACCTGGCCACCCCGACCGAAGAGGATGAGAGTCTCTATACGTCAAAGGAGGATGTTATGCAAAATGTATTCATTTAAGATCCTATTCAAACTCTCCTTATGGTTAACCGTGCGATTCTGTGCAAGGCTCTGGCCACAAACCTACATCACACACTTCAGTTCAGTCTACTTTATTTGTACCCTTTGTCGTGCAGCAGTTTTCAGGTTGGCATCAACACACGAACAATAAAAACAATAAAAATAACAGGGCAAACAGTCAACGCATTCACATTGGCTCGCAAAATTGGATATTAATAAATGCATAAATCCCTAAAAAAGATAAAAATACAAATTCCTATAATTTATTCAGGAGGATGAGCTGATGGGACAAAGCTGCTCCTGTAATGCTTTGCTCTGTCACATGCTCCTATACGACAGTTCTCCATAAATGTACAAAAATATGGTGATCTACTGTAAATATGTTATGTGTTAACAATTAATACTTCATAATGTCATAAAGTACCCCCTCTTTAATATGCTCAGAGAATTGAGGTTCTCAAACTTTTTAAGGTCAGTAAATTTATTTTACTGCTACCAAACTGTTATTCCATCCCTTCTTGATAAAATCCGCTCTACATTAGAGGGAGGGAGAGACATTTTATTGATCCTGAGGTGAATTCAGGTTTTGCTGCAGCAAACTTGCAGCTGCTGACGTCGGAGCATTTCTACTGCGCTTCTCAGTGTCTCTTGTGTCTCAGTTAAAGGTCTCAGTGCAGTTTAACAGGAGGAGGGTCAGCAGGTCCTGTGGAAGAGCCAAAAGTGTCACCGCAGAGTCCAGGGGGCGCCAGGTGAACACAACAGGAAACGCCTCACTCTCACTCCGCTCTGGTGTTTCCGCTGGTAATGAAATGGTCCATTCGTTCAGCGTGATTCCTCTGGAAGATCTTCTGCCACATATACTGTCACATATGGTGTAAAGAGCCTGGAGCATCTCAAATGTCCTTAGCCGGCCTCTTGTCTCTGTGGATACACGAAAAACAAACAGCTCATTTCAAGCAATCCAATAGTCTCTTATGTTCATTCCCGCAAAGATCTTCTGCTACATATGGTCTGAAAACCCGTAGCAATTCAAATGTGCATAACCCCTTAGATAGCCTCCTGCACCGTCTCCATGGATAAAGGAAAAACAAACGGCTCGTTTCACAAATTCCAACAGTCTGTAACTTGTTTCCATTGAACTGCACATGCTGCACTTCTTAGTTGGTTAAAATCCCGTGATATAAAAAAAGTGCTCAGCCAACGACTCCGCTGACACGTCTTAACGCTGACGACGGTCCGTTCTTCTTCTGTGATCTAGAGCCGTTAAATGTACACAAATTTAACACAAAAGTAGAAGATGGCAACAAAAAGAAAAACGGCGATACTGAACTCTTCTTGTGCAGGGTTTGTGTTTTAAACGTGTGAATGAAACAAAACACAACTCCAGGTCTGTTTGTGATTGTGAGGAAACAAAATTATAATGAAAAACTGAGTCTTCTGGGAACAGTATCCACCACAGCTTCACTTTAAACCAGGATAATTTAGGGCGTTCGATCACCTGAACCCTCAACTTAAATATATTACATATCAACTTTCCAAAACTCTGCCCATATTGCCTCTACATACCCCAAACTCTGAATGGACTTCTCTGGGGTTTTAGCTGTAATCTTTCTGGGATCTGGAGTTAGCAAGCGGAAATACCCCTAACAAGCCCAATCCAAAGTGTGATTAGCCGTTATTTTAGCCCCTAGTCTGCTAGCTTACGTGCTCTCTCTCGTCGTTAGCGCTAAATGACTGCGTAAGCCCCCCGAGTCTCTACAGCGCTGATCAAACGCTCCAGTCATACGCCACCTTGATCCTCACGCTAAGCTAGTTATTGTGCAAAATCTACCACGCTAAGCTCGAGTTATTGCTTTCATGCTAAACCCCAGCTAGCCCCGACCTGGCTTTCGTAACAAATATGACAAATATATATACGCTAAGATCCGGAAAACAGTCAAGATAAGACGTGCAGGTTCAGCCGGGTCATACTGCACTGTTTTCTGATCTACACTATGTTTAAAGGTCCACAAATGTAAGGTGACCAGATTTTCAAAATTTAAAAAAAATCACATATCCCTGGTTTGGGTTGGTTTGTAATGATGAAATTGTGAAACGAGTGCGTCATTAAGGAAAATTGTTCTGCACTCGGCACTAATGTGAGTCATTAGTCACATTTTCTTTGTGTTTTGGTGATTTTTAAGCAGCTTTTCTGTATTTTACCAAAACAAATGACAGTTTATGCCTCTGTTTACTGTTGTCGGGGATCAGATTGGTCAAAAATAGGGACATTTGGGACATTTCTTGTATAAAACTGGGACAAATCAGTGGTTTTGGATAAATCTGCTGGGACAGGGGACACACACTATAAAAAAGGATTTTCTAGCATAGTTAAACTGACTTGATTTAAGCAGATTAAAAGACCAATTTTAAGATTTTTTTTAACTTAAGATGAGATTTTTTAAACTTGTTTCAAGATATTCCATCCTGATTTATCTTATCTAAATATTACAACTTATTCTAAGCACTTTTTACATTAAATCAAGCCAGGTTACGCCTCTTTAACTTCCCTCTCAAACCAATAAGGTGAAAAAGCAAGTCAGTTTAACTATGCTAGAAAATCCTTTTTTGCAGTGTCTCCATCGAGATGTTATTACTTTGCCTGAAATGTTCCACAGTATAGCATTAAACGTATCCATCTGCATATAGACAAGACAAGCCGATGACCGCAAATTAACGTTTGAGGGGAAAATGTTTAAATAAAGTAAATTAAATAAACGCCAGAAGGAAAATTTGATGACAATCTCCATGGTGACGGACCTCCCACCGGGAAAGTTACAGAGCAAATCTTTAGTGACATATTTTAATTACTCTAAACCCAATAATCTGGCTCGGCCTCGGGATTTGAAACACTGTAAATTAACTCTGCACATGAATTCATAAATCTTTTCAAAATAATAATTTCTACCCCCAAAATTAATTATTCTCTCGTCATACGCGTCATTACCGTGACCTTTAAGAGCCTTTACATCCACACGCAGCCTTTAATTACACCGTCTAACCCCGCCTCCCGCTGAGCCCATTTGTTACCGTAGAAACAGACGTAATCAAGCTCGTTAATGTGTTTTCTTTTTTTTTTTTCGTTTTCATTTCACAGGCCTTCCCGTGTTGTTGTCCATATGTGCGGGTTCAGAGGTCCGCAGACACATCCGCGGGGGAGGAAGCGCTCAATGTTCTACTTCCTGTCCGTGTCCCGTCCACTTCCTGCGCCCGCGGCGGTCAGATTCCGCAGCTGCGAGTCGTCCTGTGCGAGTCCACGGGGGGATTCATTAAGCGCTTTTATCGAGCGATCTTAACATCTGATGCTTGTCTTGATTCATGAGGCGACTGTGTAAAGAATTTGACTTCAAGAAAACGTCTGTGTTCAGAGGTTTGATTCCTACTCGAGCTTGTGTCACTGGGCAGGACACTTCACCTACCTCGCTTATTCCTCACTTACCTTATGCATTCGGACCAAAATTATTCACCGCGATGAGTTTAGAAGCGCTTTTCACCACTCTCCAAGATCATAGTGGAGTTTTGCTTAAAGCGACCAGAATTTCAAAATAAAAAAACTGGGACATCCTCGTTTTTTGGGTGGTTATAATATAATAAAATTGTAAAATGTAATTAAATTGTCATGCTCAGACCATTCATGACGAACATGTGAGTCAGTATCGTCAAATTTTCTTAGTGTTTTGATCATTTTAAGCAGCTTTTTCTGTATTTTACCAAAACAAATTGCAAGTTATGCCTCTTTTTACTGTTGGCTGGGGTCAAAAATAGACACATTTCTCGTATAAAACTTGGGCAAATCACTGGTTTTGGATAAATCTGCTGGGACAGGGGACACAGGGCTCAAAACTGGGACTGTCCTGGGTAAATAGGGGACGCCTGGTCACAAACATCTAGTCAATATCTTGTCTTACTTCCTGGTTTGCAGAGGATAAAAACATTTGATATGGATGCAGACTTTTACAGTATATTTGACAGCATGAACCATAGTAACGCATACTACACCTGAGGAGCTGCAAACTGAATCATTGGAAGTTGGAGGTGAGGGGGCCACAGACGCTGATCAGTTCAGTGAGTCATTCAGACAGGAACATTTATGCAGCTTTGACTGAGACTCTGTACCCTTAAAAAAGGCTTGTAACAATAATTTCAGGTCTGTATCAGAATGAAGTTATGTCATTGAGGTCATAATGGAGGGATTACTTATCATTTGAACCACATCAGAAGGAGGCCCGAGGGTCTGAGGGACAAATTTGACCCCCAGGCCATAGTTTGGACACTACTGTACTACCTTATTTTTCAGACGATGAAGCGCACTGGATTAAAAGCAGCAACATGAATGAACGGGTCTATTTTCATACATAAGGTGCACCGGATTATAAGGCGCATTAAGTGAGACTGATACCTGAGCCTGGGCATCCACGATCCATTGGCAGATCGTGGCGTAACTCGCCCGGCGTTGCCTCCCTGTCTTGGTGAATGTGAGTTCACCTTCTGTCGTCCAACGCTCCCACACAATTTATCTCTGAACGAGCTGCTGACACCGATATCTAGCGGTTGGAGTTCTTTGGTTAATGATGGCAGCACCGATTTAGTTTGCCTCACTTGGGCGTGTGAGTCGCATGTCTCTAAACTGGGGCCATTTTGGGCTCCTTATACACGCAGCGTAATATTATGTTAAAGCACAGAATGCATCCTGACTACAGTCGTCGTAATGATCCGACAATCCATCCAGCAGTGCAGCTTCGTATCTTCCCAACGTCGTACTAAAACATTTTGACAGACTTTTGAGCTCTGTGTACCACGTAGAATCAGTTGGAGGTCAGTAAGCACAACCAGAATGAATACATAAGGCGCACTGTCGATTTTTGAGAAAATTAAAGGATTTTAAGTGTACCTTAAAGTCCAAAAATATGGTACATCTTTTAAAGGAAGACTGCTGTAACTTTCCAGGTAGAGGGTCCACCACCTACCTGCTTATCACCACTGCAGTGTTATCGTCTTACCTGGAATTGTGTCAGGACACGGCGTTTGAACGTTGATAAAATTATTCCCCGCACAGTCCATTTCTGTAATTGCCTTTAGCTGCCCTCTGTCTCCCTCTGTTTACCCTGCGTCCCTTCTGGACATTTACAGAACCCCCCCTCCTCTCTCCGCCGTGTGCTTTTACAGTTCAGGTGTGCGGTGGTCTGTCCAGTTTTTCGGCATCTCGGCGCTTTTACAAACCCTCTGATTGCCTCCTGCGCTTTCGCCAGAGCCTCCTTCTCTTTACGACCCCCCTACCTCCTATAGAAACGTCTCTGCCGCGGCCGCCTACCCCCTGACCCCTGTCCTACCCGCCGCTAATGAAAAAAACCTACACTTTTCCATCCTTAGCCTGTTAAGTTGAGTGGAATAGTGCTTTTACGAGGGGGTCCGGGCTGTTCTCGGTAGCCTCCCCGCAGAGCGCCGGTCAGCTGCTTTGATGGGACGCAGGGCTGTAATTAGAAGGAAGTGAAAAGGGGGACGGAGGGGTCAGGGGGTAATGCTGACCCCTCCAGTCCAGCGGCTACGCTCCAAAGGTGGGGAGGAGGAAGACGAGGTTCTCACGGAAATGTCCCAGGAGGTGGAGAGCGGCTACTTTGTCTGGAATATTCCACAGTTGGGCATTAAATTGATTATTATTGTTGTTATATTATGTGGAATTGACTCCTGTGAGCTTTAATCCATGTTAAAATGTTGTTACCTCATCAAAAACATACCTGGAGTTGTGTTTTATTTCATTCACACATGTTTGAGTGACTCCTTATTATTAGTCTGTACATTTCCAAAGCTCAGAATGCTCTGTTCCACCTTGTGATGTCATGAAGCAGTAGTTTTCACATTAAGAGCTTCCTTTTAACTTGAGTCCAGTATAAATGGGCAATTCTACTGCTGAAGTTATCCGTATGATTCTAGCGAAGGTGTATAGACTTTAAAAACACAGTGGAGCACTTCCTGTATTACCACGTGACATCACAAGGTGGAACAGAGTGTTTTCCGTTTTAAATCTGACCACTCACCAACGATATTTATGTCGAGATCGGAATTCGAACGGTCAACTTTCGGATCAGAGGAAAAACAATTTAACCACTGAGCTACTGTCGCCCTACATGTGGTCGGTGTTACCCTCCAAAAGAAAAGTTACATAGTGCAGCTTTAAGTGACTAAGTAAATGTAGCTTACCTGCTTTAGGAAAGCTGAGCCACAGCAGAGGGACAGAGGAGGGGTCTGGATCGCGTTATGGGACGTCCCGTAAAAATCAGGCACAATTTACATCTCGTTTGGGCGTCTGCAGAGGTCAGGGCCGCTCGTTAGTGGACAGAGGAGGACGGAGGGGAGAACGAGGCAGAGGAGGGAGAGGAGGCAGAGGAGGCAGAGGGGTGAGGCGGAGGAGGGAGAGGGGTGAGGCAGAGGAGGCAGAGGGGTGAGGCAGAGGAGGCAGAGGGGTGAGGCAGAGGAGGGAAAGGAGGGAAAGGGGTGAAGCAGAGGAGGGAGAGGAGGCAGAGGGGTGAGGCAGAGGAGGCAGAGGGGTGAGGCAGAGGAGGGAAAGGAGGGAAAGGGGTGAAGCAGAGGAGGGAGAGGGGTGAGGCAGAGAGGTGAGGCAGAGGAGGCAGAGGGGTGAGGCAGAGGAGGGGTGTGAGGAAGGGCAGAGGAGGAGGGGTGCAGGTCTGGTGTGAGGGGGGGGGGGTGTTACTACCGGAGCAGAGCAGCTATAGCCTCGTTAGCGCTGCGCTCGGCCTCAGGGTCAGGAGTTCAGCAGGAGCAGGACTCGAGTGGACACTTTTGGCTGATCTGGACAACAGTGACTGTTCTATAGGAGACAGACCCTCCCAGTGCTTTCTACGCTCTGGTGCTGATCCACACACAGTGCATTTTTAATGGGAAAGTTAAAGGGCCCATATTAAACTATTTTCTGATCTGTGTTATAATGTTGTTTCCTCATCTAGTGCGGTAGTGATTTTCACTGAGGCTGTGATATTTATCCATATCAGAGGCCGGGTCACAGGGGCAGCAGTCTAAGCAGGGACGCCCAGACTTCCCTCACCCCAGACACTTCCTCCAGCTCGTCCAGAGGGGCCCCGAGGCGTTCCCAGACCAGTCCAGAGACATAGTCCATCCAGCTTGTCCTGGGTCTTCCCTGGGGTCTCCTTCCGGTTGGACATGCCCAGGAGGCGTCCGGACCAGATGCCCTCCCCTCAGCTGCTCCTCTTGACATGGAGGAGCAGCGGCTCTACTCCGAGCTCCTCCCGTGTGACTGAGCTCCTCCCCCTCTCTCTAAGGGAGCGCCCGGCCACTCTGCGGAGGAAACTCATTCGTATCCGCATGTATCCGCAATCTCGTTCTTTCGGTCATTACCCAAAGCTCATGACCGTAGGTGAGGGGAGGAACTGTGATATTGGCTGTGATATTTATTTACTTATTTATTTCCATCCATCTTCTTCCGCTTTATCCGGCTGGGTCACGGGGGCAGCAGTTCACCGCCCAGTCCTCTGCACACCCAACCCCTATGAACTCGTCTGCGGGTGGTGAGCCCACAGGAGGGTGGACCCGAGTCGTCCTTTTGTCGTCCTTTTAATTTATTCAGTATTTACCAGGTAAGTCAATTGTGAACACCTCATTTGCAATGAGGACCTGGCCAAGAGGCAGCGTAAAACAGCACAAACAGAACACACTCACACATCAATCATAACATGAAACAGTGAACAGAAACATGCGACAGTGAAACATTTGCAGATTAAAGATATAAAAGTGTTAGAAGCACGTGCAGTGATCCTGTAAAATACTCTGGATGGAGCTTTTAAAAGTCGCCAGAGGTAAAAACTAAAAACTAAGTCTGTTGAAGGTGGTTCCAGTCACTTGCTGCAGAGAACTGAAAGGAGGAGCGGCCTAAAGCTGTGCGGGCTTTAGAAAAAAAATATAAAGATCAGTCACCAAAACAGCCCTGGTTGCTTCATTAAAATATTTGCAGATTAACATTAAAGGGCAGCTAAAGTGACTCTTGTGAACTTTAGATCATGTTATAATGTAGTTTCCTCATCACAAACAGACCTGGAGTTGTGTTTTGTTTCATTGCCACATGTTTAACTCACAGACCCTGCAGATTTAGGCTGCGTTCTTCTCTCAAACAGAAAACACTCTGTGCCAGGAAGTGCTCCACTGTGTTTTTAGACTCCACACACCTTCACTCGAAACATTTGGATGATTTCAGCCCTGGAATTTCTACTGAACTCCAGGTAAAAGGTGGCAGCTCACATGGAAACTACCACTAAGCTGGAACAGACCATTCTGAGCTTTGGAGATGTAGACAGAGTGATAATAAAGAGTTACTCAAACATGTGTGAATGAAGCAAAACGCAACTCCAGGTGTGTTTGTGTGCACCATTGAAACTCATGGCCAGAATATGGAATTACACTGACTCAATATCAGCATAAAAGCAAACAAAAAACAGCAGGGGTGTAACGATATCCAAGTCTCACGATACGATATTTACTGCGATATCGTGGGAAAGCTCACAATATCACGATATTCTACATAATAACAAGACTGACATGCTAAAATGCTTTGCACAGTCATTTGGTACATTTTTTGTCATTAGGGATGGAACGATATCCAAATCTCTCTGTACGATATTTTCAAGATATATATTTCACGGTACGATATTTATTGCAATATTTTGACTGTGAATCTGCTCCTTTTTCCTCTAAAAAACGCCTTCACGAGACTTAACCCAAAGAATGAAGATGTAAAAGTGCTTAGAACAGTTATTTCTTCATGTCGTCTGCACTGAAACGGCGCAAAGGATCATGGTCTATGTAGAAACGATATGATATCACCATATTTCCGTTACTGTTACATCCCTACAAAACTGTCATGATTGTTATTTCTTTATATTTTCCATACTGTGCATTAGCCTGGAGTCATCTCAGGTGCTCCATACGTTTCCCCGTAATCTCGAGCAATCATATCATTAGCTCCAGTCGCTATAGTGTTAAAAGATGTTCAATGTGCCGCCACAGAACACAATGTGCCTTTACATGCGAGAACACTGCGTCCTGTGGAGTCCTGTTACACTCCCCTCAGATGCCCTCCCCACGTGCACACACAGCCTCTCTATATGCTCCCCGTGCACGCCTTCGCATATAGGCCACGCGCGCGCTCTCCATCCGCCCTCCACGCGCACGGCTTCACACACACACACACACACACTGCGCGCACATCCTCGAATGCCCTCGCTCGCATGACGGTGATGCATGAGCGTTCCGCAGCGCTTTTCCAGACGCACGCACACATTGTCTCCATATATGTACACACCATATGCGCCTCATGCTCACCGCTCCACACGGTTTCACATACAGTCCACGTGCACACTCCCACATGGGCAGACCTCAGATGCCCTCGTGTACATGCCTATATATACACAGACCAACTCCAGCTAATGTTTTTTAGATGTTCTGTACTCTTCGTGCAAACTCCCCATATCTACTCGTGCATTGCAAAAAACAATGATTATTTATTACTGTCACTCATTTCAGAAAGTCAAACACATATATTATTTAAACTCATGAAAAGTTAGAGTTTACAGATAAAGAGAAAATAAAATTCTGCACCGCAAAAAAGCATTTTCTCGCATAGTTAAACTGACGTGAATTAAGCAGATTCATCTCAAAAGATAAATTTTAAGATTTTTAAAAACTTTTTTCTAGATATTCCATCCTGATTTATCTTTTCTAGATATTGCAACTTATTCTAAGCACTTTTTATATTAACTCAGTCCAGGTTAAGCCTCTTTAACTTCCCTCTCAAACCAATAAGGTGAAAAATCTTGCCATAAATACTGCTTAGAACAAGATTCATATTTTGTCTCGTTTTAAGAAACTTGGTAAGTGAAAATTTCTTACCGCACTGGAAGTTAATTTAACTTAAAATAGGGCATTTTTACCTCAAAAGATTTTTTTTTTCCTTCTTATTTTTGATTGGCCTTTTTTGCAATGTGTGTCTTAGAAAATTGGAATATTACATAAGATCAATTTAAACAGAAATACCAGGCCTCAGAAAAGTCTGTTCATTCCTGTGCACTCAGTACTTTGTTGTGCCTCTTATGGAATAAATTAGTGCATCAGTGCATGGAGCAGATCACCCTGTGGCAGTGCTCAGGTGTAATGGAAGCCCGGGTTCCTTTGATAGAGGCCTCCAGTTCATCTGCACTGTGGCTCGGGTGTCTCTCATCTTCCTCTTGACAATAACCTGGAGATTCTCTATAGGGTTCAGGTCGGGTGAGTTTGCAGGTCAATCAAGCACAGTGACACTGTGGTCAGTGAGACTTTTATTGGTGCCTATGGCTGTGTGAGCAGGTGCCAAGTCCTGCTGGAAAATGAAATCAGCAGAGGGAAGCATGAAGCGTCTAAAATGTCCTTTTAGATGTCTGCATTGACTATGGATCAACAGCAGCAGATGACACGGCAGCCCAAATCATCAATGACGGTTTAAACAGCACACTGGACTTCAATCAACGTGTATTCAGTATCTCAAACTCCTCCAAACTCTAGGACCTTGGTTTCCAAAAGATATCAGGGCTGCTGCGGGGTCTTAAAAGTCTTATAAAGGTCTTAAATTTCATGTTCCTAAATTAACTCCGTAAAAAGCCTTAAATGACGTTGTCCAAGTCTGATTTTTTTTCTGAAAGGTCTTAAATTTCATTAACCTATTTTTTGTGAACTCAACCGGGCTGCAGTGCAATGTGAGACAAGACAATGTGAAAGTTTAGTTTGTCTTGTTAGAATGTTATAAATGATTTTTTTGGCCATTTTATAAGCCATGCATGCAACTATAAATGAGTTCTGAATGAGATTTTATAATAAAAATATTTGTTGTTACTTAAAGCAGTGAGTAATGGTGATTATTAGAATTGGATCTGGTGTTTTTCGCCTGCATAATGGGGGCGATGTTGGTCTTAATTTTCATTTAAGTGGTCTTAAAAAGGTCTTAAAAAGTCTTAAATTTGGGGGAGTCGAGCGTGGAGATACCCTGGATATGCAAAACGTACTTTGATCTGAAAAGACGACTATGGACCATTGAGCAACTGTCCATTTCTTTTTCTCCACAGCCCAAGTAAGACTCTTCTGACATCGTCTCATGTCCCATAAAGGCTTCGTCTGTGCGCAGTGGCTCTTGATGCCCTGACTCCAGCCTCAGTCCACTCCTTATGAAGCTCCACCAAATTTATGAGTAGATTTTGTTTGAGAATCCTCTTGAGGTCATCCCTTTGGCTGGTGCACCATTTCCTACCACATTATTTTCTTCTATTTAAGTTTTTGTGAACATGCCTGGATACAGCACTCTGTGAACAACCAGCTTCTGTAGTGATGACCTTTTGTGGCTTTCTCCCTGTGGATGGTGTCAGTGACCCTCTGCTGGACATCTGACCAGCCTGAGCCTTCCCCATGATTAGCCCTGTGACCCAGACTGAGAAACTATTTAAAGGATCGGATGTTTTAAAATGTCCAGAGGTGACACCAGGACTTCCCAATACTGAACTTTTTCATAAGATTCACAAGAAGTCTAATCTAACACAGCATGTTGTTTTATTCTTTATCTATAAGCCACAATCATCAAAAATTAACCAGAAATCAAGAAATAAACTCTTGAAATATTTCACTCTTTGTGTCACGAGTCCATCTAATGTTTGGGTTTGACTTTCTGAAATCAGTGACGAAAAATATTGAACTTTTTCATGACATTTTTTGCAATGGACTAGTATGTACAGAATATCCCTCTATATCAGGGGTCTCCAACCTGTGGCTCGGGAGCTTCCAGTATCTCTCCACCCCCTTCCAAGCATCTCGCCAAGGGGTTTCCGAGTCATACATATTGTGCTGAACAACTCAAATTTGATGAATTAAATGCTTATTTCCATTGTAAATGTCATTTTGATGCCGGTGTGCACTAACAAATGGACAATGGTTTGTGTTTTGTAGGATCTAACTGCCTCTCATCTAAGGCTTATTGTGGTTCTTCTATTTACTAAGATTTTGACCTTCACTAAAATGAGAATCTTTCTGGGATTTTTGTTTTGTAAAAGTAGCTCACAGGAGAAAAAGGTTGAAGACCTCTAATCTACATATAGTAGACCATAGTCTGTATATATGAGTGGACATAGCTAACCAGCTAACAGGAAGTGCTCCGGGAGGCTCTTCCGGCTCCTTCTCTCCATTTTTCCCATGGACTAACATTGGGATCTTTTTGGTCCTCTCTCCGTAACTGCTGCACTGAGTTCTAACATTTTGGTCTTAAAATGTTCGTATGAACCCGCGACACATGATCCTGAATTTTTTGTTTCGCTGCTTTGTTCCAAAGTCAAGATATGAACATAAATAACGGACCAATCAGACGCCTTCATTCCCCGAGGTCCCTCCCCCTAGCGTTAGCAACAGGTTTGATTGACAGCTAGTTTCGCTGCTAAGTAAGTTCCCTTCCCGCTTTCCTGCCTCGACTGACTATTTCTGAAATAAAATGACAAAATATCTCAAACAATTACAACAGCTATTGTTACTAGAATCTTAACTAGCAGAATTTAACTAGCATAAAGTAAAGTGAATTTCATTAAATTGCGACTCATAACAGAACATAAAACATAAATCAATGACTTAAACTATTTAAAGTTTGACGATAAAAGCTAAAAGTTTCCTTATTATTCTCAAGAATCGCCGAAATACATCATCCGTGCAGAATGGTGCAGAGTATCGCCGCTCTGCCATGAGGAGGGCGGCACATTTAACAACCTCAATCATGATTGGCTCTTGTGGTTGCTATGATACTCACCGTCGGATGTCCAAATATGGAGAATGGCTCCAAATTCGCTCCTGTAACCGTCGGGAGCCTCGTTTGAGCGACGCAGACGCTGTGGGTGACGTCACACTCACTTAGTCCACAAATATATACGCTCTATGATATATACTGTATGTGCACACTCCTCATACACTCTCACACACACACACAGATGTTCGGTTTCCATGCTGTGTGAGAACAATTTGTCCTCTACATTTGACCCATCGTTCAACACTACTGTCAGGAGACCTTCTTACTATGAGGAGGCCACATCCACCCACACATTCATTTACATTTAACCTTAACTGTAACAACTACTGACCAAACCTAACCTAAATAAACCCATACCGTCTTGCACACTGCTCATGCTCACTCCTCTGTTGTTGTTTTCATGTCCTTCTCACCGCTGTGGGTATAAATTACACAGTTGACCGACCGTAATACTTTAACGGCCTGGTTTAACAAGGAAATGAGCGCCGCTGCTGGAAACGATCAAATGAAATCAGCATTTAGTTCTTGGAAAACAGAGTCGTGATAGAACAATACAGATATAATTATAATTACTATGGAGTTTTGTGAGCGGCGTAAGATAAATAAAGAACGGTCTGAATGGATTTATGTGGAAAAACATAGTGCCTGGTTTGATTTCTAGCACTGATGGTCCAATACGGGTTTTTCACAAAGCACAATATACAGTACAAAGACCATTATACAAACTATTATATCGCCCGTACAAATTCATGGTTGGGGGCTTTTTGTGTGAAGTTTGCATGTTCTTCCCATGTTTATTTGGGTGCCCCAGGATCATCTCATAAGGTTGGTCCTTGGAGCTGTCATTGCATTGGCATCTGTGCGTTTCTTTTGCAATGAACAGGTCTAATCTGTCATATTTTTAACCGTTTTACATTTTTATATTATGGCGATAGGGCAGAGCATGTTACAGCTGTTTCCCTTTCTCATTTTTCCTCTCTAAGTTGTATTTTGAGTGATTTTTGCATGTTTTTTGAGTCATCTTTCATTGCTTATTTTCAAGACACCACATTTCTGATCAACTCTTTGTTTTCTGTTTCACTGGTGCACGGACACTGCTTTGTATTTTCTTCGTTCTTCCAATTTTACGGGTAGGATTTGGCAGGGTCATGTACTTTGTTCCCTCAGACCTATGTTCCCACAATTCATTTATCATCAATTTGCGTCAGATTTTATCCCCATTTCTCCCAATTTTTGTTGTCAGTAACATCCAACCTATTATCCAGTAGCAGTTGA
This sequence comes from Odontamblyopus lacepedii, assembly GCA_034769755.1. Classification (NCBI taxonomy): domain Eukaryota; kingdom Metazoa; phylum Chordata; class Actinopteri; order Gobiiformes; family Gobiidae; genus Odontamblyopus; species Odontamblyopus lacepedii. The sequence goes on along the minus strand of CM068365.1, from coordinate 6,847,684 downwards.
CTACACATGTAATGCAGCTTTTAGCTAAATCTGGGAACATCGGGCCCTGGGAACATCAGCAGACCCCTTCCAACACGGCTACTCCAACGTAGGGCTGAGTGATGAACCCTTACAACGAAATTAAACTCACCTCCATGAGTTTGTGCAATTTAGACACAGAATTACACACAATTATACCTTTCTAGAATTCTTTAATGAACAGTACAGATTCATCTAAATAAGCAAAATGTTTCACTATTCAGTTCACTTAAAACTGGAAAAGCCTCGAGTACTTTTCAACCTATTATGTGTCAGGAACAGGCGATCTGTAACATAGGACTGTAGGAATTTTAATGCAGATTAATCACATCATTTATTCTGAACGCTCCTCTGTGGAAAGTGCAGATGGACCTAAAAGGCGGCGCAGGTTATTAGGTCAGTGATCAGGTCCATACACGGATGTGAAGACGACAGATGAGACTGTGACTGGTGCTCAGAGGCAAATTTCTCTTCAAAAAACTGCCCCACGGGACTTTGGATAAAACTAAGGTAGTTTGCAGATATCGCAGCGATGAACTCTCTTTCCACAGAAGCACGACAAGTTTAAAATACCGTCTTAAAGCAAAACACGTGTTGGATTCAGCAGCAGAAACAACGCTACTTGTGCACCAAAAACAAGCCGAGTGCACCTGCGGCAATGTTGTCAACAAAACTAGCAGCGACAAGTTGACCAACGCCTTTATGAATTGGAGCCACAACATGTAAAAAATGTCAGTAATATAACTTTTTGATAATACATTGCATTTTTGTCAAAATATGGTCTATTTTTGAAGAATAATTAACTGCGATGAATCAAAATTCTACAGTGTGATTAAGCTGATTTAAAAAAAGTGAATCGTTTGACAGCATTACTTAGAAATCAGTCAGTCACTCTTTATTTATAGAGCGTCTTTCATACAAAAAATGCAACACAAAGCACAAAATGAGAGAACATTGGGCTGTGGGAACATAGCTCTGACTCCAACCTAACCATTCTCCAAACCCCAGGCCTTAGACTGTCCCTCTGAAACGCACGACCATCGCAAATCTGGACACTGATCCGTCCTGAAACTTTGCCCCAGGCTGCACAGAAAAAAGGTGAAACGCAGCTTTCATTTTGTCCGGGTTGAATTGGCAATTTTCCAGCGATCCACCCGCCACAAGTCCCTCAAATCCTCCGCTTTGTACCGATCCAGAGCAAAACAAGAAAACACAATTCCCAGTGACTCTGCCTTGTGTCGGGAATTCCGCTAAGTCTTCCGTGTATGGAGGGATTGTGAGTTTCATATCCGTCCGGGTGAGGACAAGGGCACTGCAGAGTCCACAGTCTTGGGACCGTCTGGGGTCTTTGATGGGGCTTGGGTTCCAGGGCAGGACCATAATCGGGGGATAAGTCCGTGTCATCCGCGTCACTCACCTGGATTTATCAGCAGGAAATCTGGGAGCGAGGCGGCATTCCTGAGCCTCCCCACAGCTCCGCGGGGCAGCTCCAGGTCTGGACAAAGAACAAGGAGACGCGAGGAGCTTTGACGCTGCGCAGAACCAAAATCTGTCCCGTTTTAACTTATGGATGAGGCCTGTACTCGTGTGTGCAGGTTTTATTGTGTTTTTGATTTGTCAAATTGTATAATAGTTACATAACCGTTACATAACACGAGTAACACAGCCTATAGTACAGCTTTATGCATCTTTAGTTGTATTAAAAATAACCAAAAATCATATTAAATGCATTAACTTCATATGAATTCACAATTTAACTACTGTATCACTGTATCAATCAGTAAAAACAGCTCTGTTGGTCATTGTGTGTCAATACTTACATAAAAACAAAATTAAATTGTATAGACTGCCTGATTATTCAGACTTAGACTTTACTGATCCACAAGGGAGTGTTTTTGTATAAAAGTGGTAATAAACTAATAAATAAGTAGCAATAAACAATGAAAATAGCAAGAAAATGGTGTCAAATAAGGCATACGTTATATAAATGTATGTGCAGTAAGTACAAAACAAATATTGTAATATAAATACAGTATATCACAGTTACATTTGGGGAGATTATTTTAGTTGTGGTGTTATAGTTTAGGCTTAAATATTTGCATTAGGACCAACACACACAGACGTACCTTTCTAAATGTGTTCTGGTGATGTTTTTCTTGCATTTGTAAAGTGTTTTATACATTGCCAAAGCACTTTGTGTTGCATTTTTTGTATGAAAACGCTCTATTCTCTCTCCTCTCCTTCGATTCACAATTTTATTATTACCAATCAACCCAAACCAGGGATATCCCAGTTTTTTATTTTGAAAATCTGGTCACCCTATGCATGATGTGTCCATTATTAACGCCCACTGTCCATTTGTGCACCATAAAATTATTGCACAAGTCAGTATAAAGTGTATTGTGCAGATTTGTTCGAGAGTGCAACAGAAGTGGGCACAAATGAGTTTATATGTGTTACTCTTAAAGTGATGCCCTCAATCAACTTTATTAATCTCAAAGTGCAACTCAGTTTGCACATCTCTGGTCGTGCACAGTCCACAAACGATATAAATATAAAACACATACATAAAACACATGGCGTACATTCAGACCTTAGTGCATCAGGGGACGCAAGCTAAATGACTTTCTATTTAAAAACCTCATGGCAGAAGGGATAAAAGATTTAGGGTAGCAGTTGGTCTTTTGTTGTGGGGTGACGCCTCGCATATAGCGCCCGGAAGAATGTCATATTCCCCGTCCAACAGGTGAGAGGGGTTCTTGTCAATCCATCTGGTCTGAGCGAGCATAAAGTTTTGAAAAATGTCTTGCAGAGAAGTAAACTCTTTCTCTTTGCCAGTCACCTTCACGGCCTTATTTACCAGTTTTTCAAGTTAAGTTTTACTTTTTTTGCTGAAACAAGTCATGTTTTTTGTGCTCACACCAAACAGCCTCAGTCTCCTTAAAAAGTGGAGCCTCTGGGACAGACTGGAACAAAGAAAACCTGCTCTGTTTGTCGACCCAACCGTGAGTTTGCAGAACACGAGGATCAAACACCATCTCCTTAGTTGTGTTCACGTTAAGTGTCAAGGGACGATCATTGCACCAAGACGGGAAAGAGCTTTTCTGAAGAGTCGTCCAACTAAAGGCATTTGGCACGTTTTTGATGCCGTGACGTGCACAGTTCAAACCTAAATACACAAAAAAAACAGTCTTAGGGGCCAGTTTAACCAGACCCGGGGTCACAGTTTCACATCACGACAGCGTCAAACATCTCTACAACGGTGGCATAAAACTGTCGCCTTTTATATCGTCCTATTTTCCGGTCGCATAAAGCTACATCATTAAAATTCCCTTTAGGTCTTGACCCAGACGTTGCCGACACTGTTGCTTTTCCGTTTTTGGTCCCATTTCTGCCCCCGACCCCCCCGTGTGTTACTGTTTCTATTGATGTTGACGTGTGCGCTGACCTGCCCTATCACCACTTACCCCCCCCTCCCCGGCCTCATACATTTACCCCGGTCCTGGGAGATCATGGGTGACCTCTCGATGGGTCTTAGCTGCCCCTTGGACCCTGCATGTCCGTGCAGGATGCCCCCCGACGGGCCCATTGACCCCAGCGTGAGCCTCTCCGTGGGGGACACATCGCGCCCTCTACGACCGCGGCTTCGGCTGTAAATCACCCACATGTTCTGGTGCTGGTGTGGGGTATGTTAACGTTACAAAGGGTGCGATTATTTGAGCCAACGGGGTATTTTGGGGCCCTGGATGGAGGTATTTTTGACTTTTACGTGTGGAGATTGTTGTAAAAATCATTAGAAAAATAATACTGGACATTCGAGCTCTCCATGTATTTTCTTTGTTTCTACCAGTTCAGAAAAAACGACGAAGACAGAAGACATTGTGAAGAAGACATTGTGCTTGTGGGTCATTCTGTTATAATTTGGACATTTTAAATCACGATATTCATCTGAAACCACTTAATAATAAAAGAAACAATTCGCTTGAGGAAAACGGTGGTGACAACACTGTAAACGTCTTCACGACAAAGCGCCGTGCAGCTCTCAGAACCTCTGATATAGCGAGTAATGGGTTTTTTGTGCACTAAAATGACTACGCAACACTGCCAAATCCTGTCTTTATCACCGATTATGCAAATAAACTTGGAGAATGACGTAAGTACAGAGCAGTGGCGGTGAACCAGAGGCAGCAATGACATCTTGAATACAACAGAATAAAGATTACCGTAAAATACCAGATAATAGCCCAGGTGTTTATTTGTTTCAATCACCTAACAGACCAGGCTTTTATTTGAGACCAAGCGGCAATTTGGGACTGGCGATTAATTCCTTCCTCACAAAAAGCTTGCTCAACAAAACTGGGAAAATGTGGTATGGTACTTTAAGCTCCGCGTGTGGTTTTAAGTTTGGTTTGTGTAGAGACGACGTGAGCATCAGTCCTGCGTCCTGTTGTTGCAGCTCGACTTCTGTCTTCCAGCTCGTACTTTAGACTCGACGTTTATTCAGAACCGGCGCTTCTTTATCAAAATATACACCTGCACCCGGCGTTTAAAGGCGACCCGGTGATTAACTGGAACCTGGCTCTTATTTGGTATGTGGTCCAAAGCAAGAAAAGATATCTGAAGAAAGAAATGCAATTTAAAATAAAAAAAGCTTTTGGACATCAGTCAAACGAGTGTGTTATGGATTTTTTCCCTTTTATGTTACTGTTCCTTCGATTTGCACCTCTACAAGAACTTTGGTGTATGTTTTCTGTTACATTTGATTTTCCAGTACTCAAACAAACTACGACTGAGTGGCTAAATGAGAAAGGAAACAACTATTACAGCTGCTTATAGCTTCTAAAAACTATGCATTTTCGAAGGTATTTTGTTGGGTGACAACTGTAATAAAGCAACTGCCTTTGACTATAAAGGGCAGTTGTTTCTGTCATGGTTCAGCGCCACAGACAAAACGTTGCACTGGCTAACAGTGTTTTATGGAGCATATTCTCCTCTCGTGGTTTCAGGCCTGTACCCGTCACACCTCAATCTGCACCCGACCCGTTTCCCGACAGAACTGAAATAAAATCTCGCACCTGATCCGATCTGCTATAAATACATCCCGACGCCCGAACCGTCACACACAGTGAGTTTAAGTCGAGGTCTTGGCCACAGCTTTATACTCTCCACTCTCTAATTTTCTTTTCAGCTCGTCGGGAGTCATTTTGAACTTCTGGACATTGCACGTGGGGTTTGAAAATGAAATTTCTGGGAATGCGCATGTGCAGACAAAAACATATGGATTTTACAATTAATCATCTCGTAAAAACAACAGCATTTTTACATTTCAATAAAACACAGCCCTGTTTTTTGTTCGCACACGATGTTTTGTAAACCGCAGATCAGACCCGCGCTCTCCTGTGTCCAACCCGAACCTGCATCTGACACAGCACAACATTTTTCACCCGTTTCATTAAAATTTACAGTTTACCCATCAGGTATCTGCAGGTACCCGAACCCCAGGACTCTGGTTTCAGATACAGGCCAGTAAAAATGTTTTTAGCTATTTTTATATAATAAAATGTCACTTTTATGTCAAGCATTTTGAATTATTTTGATGCCATTTTTTGTTTTTGATGCCATTTGTTGGTTTTGCACATTTATTGAACTCGTTTAGTCAAAGAAAAAAAAATCTGTCTTAAAACCTTCCTTAAACAGCACGTTTGGGGAAGTAACAGCGCTTATATTTTCACTATCCATCCGCTCCGAATGTCAGGTTAAAGTTATTGTTCTGATTCATTTGATTTCACGTTTGACTGGTAAACAGGACGGAGCCGTCACCTCGGGGAGCGGCGTTTGACAGCCGGTAATTAGGTCCTGACATTGTAAAGGTGGGAGTGCGGGGAATTAAGTGTGAGTGATTAGTCTGTAAGTAAAAGCAATTAGATGTTAACATGTGCTGATTTTAATGAAGCGTATTAACCACTAATGACTTTCTCCGCCTCGTCTGCCCCGTTTCCTCCTCAGCAGCAGCAGAACCGTCGGCCTCCTCAGACACTTGTGAATAATGAGGACGTTCTGAATGTGTAGAAGAACTTTGGATCCCTGCAAACTGTTTAAAATGAATTAGTTCTGTTTTTCATGTTTTTAAGACCGGAAAAATCAGGTACAGTGTCTTTTTTATGTTTAACTAAATTGTTACGGAGTGAATGGGCTGCATTTACTTCTAGAATTGATCAGGTCATAATCTCTAATTTCATTTATTTGAAAGAATAAATCTATAAACAAATCAATATTTGTTTGAGGGTTGGGTCCACAAACTCGCTGTGAATTCAATGGGTTTAAGCAGAAGTTAGTAGAGTTGCCACAAATCGTTCTCAGGTAAAAGTTACTTCAAAATAATATTGCTCAAGTAGAAGCACGAAGTAGTGAAGTAGTGATCCAAGAAATTAAGGAAAAAGTATTTGGGAAAACTACTACTCAAGAGAACGTAATGTAACTTAAATAGTAATATCTGATTTACACGTAACTTAAGGAATAACTTAGAGAGTAACTTAAAGAATAACATCTGATTTACAAGAGTAACTTAAAGAGTAACTTAAAGAGTAACATAAAGCAGCGTTTTTTTGCACCATGGACCATTTTAATGTTAGACAATATTTTCACGGACCGACCTTAAGATGTAGCGAATAAATGCGACAAAATAAAATGATACGACCAACACAAAGACTGTGCTATTTTGTAAATATATCAGTTTTTTACTCATTTTGCAATTTGTGGGATTAATATTAGCGTTATTATATCATGTGATCAAGACAATCTTCTGGACATAGAGCCTAATTTCCTAGTGAGCCAGAGTGTTGGAGAATAATGTGTGAAGTAAACCTAACCTTACATCGCACGAATCGTCACATGTTGAGGGACTATTTTCTCATATATCAGTCCGCCGCTGCTGAGCTTCTGCCAGGAAGTACAACTCACTGCTGCTCAGACAGAAATCCTTCAAATGCAACAGTTGATTTTACTTCTAAACTGATTCTCTGGACACAGACGTTCACAGGGACAGTCTGGAGTTCTAATAGTTTTTCCTCGGGTCTGTGGAGTGGGTCAGACTGTTTTTAGTGGCAGGACGACTATGGACATTGACATGCACTAGCCTAGCACCAGCAACCTCTGCAAATACAAGGACTGGATGGAAGATTTAAAAAAGTGTCTCCACACGTCTCCAACACTCTGGCTCACGAGGAAATGAGGCGCTATGTCCAAAATTACGAACTGTTCCTTTAAAGAGGAACGTCTGATGAAATGAACTAATTAAATAATGCACAAAATCTGGTATTTTCACAGGACAAGCACAAATTTTCCAATCATTTCAGATTGTCACATGCAGATTTTGTCACTTTAGACTTGCTCACAGTGGAAGAAGAAGCACAACTTTTACTCAAGTAAGAGTAACGTTACTTAAATCTAAATATTACTCAAGTAGGACTGAAAGTTTGCTTCTAGAAAAGTAAAATTTCTTTTAAAAAAAAAGTACAAAACAAAAACCAGGGCTGACCGCCGCACTGACCATCTCCATCTCCACACCATCTCATTATGGAAACAATTACCGAACCCGCCACTCGCCCAAACGACGGACCCCACCACGCACTGAGACCCCATTGTCCGAACCCAACACAGCCGCCTTCTTTTACCCTCCACCTCCATGCAAACCCCCCCCCCCCCCCCCCCCTCCTCTCCCCCGTTTTACTAATACCTTCCTGTCTCCATTATCAGACAGCGGAGGTCAGCGCGAGTAAAGTTCAGAGGTCACAGGTCACCCTAGTCACTCGAGCGGATGCCGAAAATAGACGTCGTAAGCGCGGAAGGGCTCGGAGCTAAAGTGCCAAAACCCGTGTTGAGTTATGTCCACTGCCGACGGCGGGATTAGCGGACGACCTGAAACGCGCGCAAACAAAAACTGTAAACAAAACAAAATGTACATGAGTCAACTGACCTACATACCAAGTTCAGTGTTGACAAAGCTAAAGCCCACAGGAATCCAGCGGGCAGAGGGACGGGGCCAGCTGGTAAAACGGTGGTAAAAGTTTGGCAGCAACGTTTGGACGCAACTGGTGGATTAAAAGTGCTACAGTATATCACACAACATCGACTCTTGTGAGCTTTAAAGGGGAACTCTGGCACGTTTGAAGCTAAAGTCCATCGCTAGAGGTGGTCGAATACTGTCAGAAGCCAAAAAACGGCACAGATCAGTGTTTCCTCGGTGGAGATCTCGCTGTGGCAACAAACTAGTGTAGTGATGGGGGCAAGTTCTTAACTTCCACTTAAAACGCCAATTTGCTTCACACTGAAGAAGCTTAACACCACTTTAACCCATCTGACAACAGCCACGAGTCTAACAAACAAAACGCTCTGCCTGGTTCACTCATTAGTGTCTGGAAACGTTAGAAAACAACTTTATAAGCACCTTACACTTCCCTCTGTTGATTTCCCACTGCGCATGTGAAAGCCCACAAGACTTGATTGCTGATGTCGTTTCTAATCCCATTTATTTACCATTTAACCAGTACGACTATTATTTACACTTTTTACAGCATTATATGATTTCCTGGTGACTACTTTGCCTCCTTTGTCGCCACAATTCCCGCCACCTCACCCCTTTGCTGATGTCGTTTCTAATCCCATTTATTTACGACTGAATTATATTTTTTGGAAAACTCAAAAAAATCTATTCCCAAACCATTTTCTTCCAACAACTTTCAGTTTCTCTTCCTCTTCACCGTCAGTAGTCGATCTTCACTTGTTGCTTCTGGCGCCGCTGGAGTCGACAATCGAGTCTTTTGGGCTTTGGCCTAAAATGTAAATACGCTCATGCACTGTACTGAGAAACTCTGTACTACACACACTCTGTGCTATATGTTATGTTTTATGTTTACTTTGTTATTACAGAAAATGAATTAAATAAATAAATAAATAAACTGTTGGTAAATGCTTGTTAATTTGTGTCTGTAATTTTGCCTGGTTCACTCATTAGTGTCTGGAAATGTTATATAACGACTTTATAAGCACCTTACACTTCCCTCTGTTGATTTCCCACTGCACAGGCCAAAGCCCAAAAGACTCGATTGTCGACTCCAGCGGCGGCGAGAGGCTCGAGCTGCCAGAAGCAACAAGTGAAGATCGACTACTGACGGTGAAGAAGACGAGAAACTGAAAGTAGTTGAAAGAAAATGGTTCGGGAATGTGTTTTTTTTTGCGTTTTTCAAAAAAATATAATTCACTCGTAAATAAATGGGATTAGAAACGACCTCGACAAAGGGGCGAGGAAAGGCAGGGGACGAACTGACGGGAATCGTGCCGACAAGGGAGGCAAAGTAGTCACCAGGAAATTCTATAATGCCGTAAAAAACATAAATAATAGTCATACTGGTTAAAAGAATTTAAGTACCATATTTTGAGCAAGATTTTTGTGAGGAAGGTCCCAAATTGCCGCCTGGTCTCAAATAAAAGCCTGGTCTGTTAAGTGAAACAAATAAACGCCAAAACGCTTGAATATCACATAAAATCGGACCTTTAATTGCTACGGCGTTGACTGGACAGAGAATGGAAACTAAACCGTGTCAAAACTGCTTTCAAATCGTGACAAACCTGAACTTGAGCCAACCTTTTAAGAGTTCGGTAAAATGTTTCGCTCGAGTGTAAAAGCCCGCTTCCCTCTCACGCTAATGGATGTTTTCGAGCATCAAAGCAGGTCCCGGCCACGCTGCTAACGCTGCTATGTAAACTCGCCGAGCTCCTCCGTGGTCCACTCTCTTCGGCACAGTCCACAGGAGCTGAATGGAGCTGTTCTGAGGGCGGCGTTCACAAACACACCGTCACCTACGGGCCCATTCTCCTTCAGCGTCCGGGCAGAAGGACGGCGACGACAGCAGGCTTACACTGGAGGAGGACAAATCAACGTGAAGGAAAATCGTCAAGAACTGTTAAAGGTCCTCAGAATGGATTCTTGTGAGTTTTAAGCCATGTTCTAATGTTGTTGCCGCCTCAAAAACAGACCTGGAGTTGTGTTTTGTTTCATTCAGCTCCTTTTATCTGTAGTTTAAGGATGCACCGATGTGATCCTGGTATCCGATATCAGCACCGATATTGAGCGTTTTTGTGACAGGGTTCTCGCTCTTTTTCACTGACAAAATTGCATAACTTTTCCATGAACTAAAGTGAATTTTCCATGACTTTATGGTACCTCCATTTGTAGAATTGAGCATATTTTAAGGCTAAATATGAAATGTGACCCTTTCCACTCGACGTATGGTTTGGTATTATAGTTTTTTAACATTCAAAATCCTGTCAGTGCATTTATTGTCGTCACTTTTAAACAAAAAACCTTATTGTGTGTTGTCCTGCTGGAGCGGCTGTGCAGACATTCAGAAATAATCATAATCTTAACAGAACGCTGTAGATGCTTGAAAAGAGATACTAAAATTCCATGACTTTTCCAAAACTTTCATTGAATTTACAAAATTCCATGACTTTTCCAGGCCTGGAAAATGACATTTTCAATTTGCATGACTTTTCCAGAATTTCCATGACCGTGGGAACCCTGTTCTAAGATACCGGTTTAGCCAATGTCCCATTTTTGTCTATGACCTGGATAAGATAAGATGATTTACTGTTGGGCCAAAACAATACAATACAATATAAAGCTTTTATTTTACAAAGCTGTTCTGTTGTTACAAAACACATTTGGATACTTTTTTTTTTTTACCTTATGCTGTTTGTGTTTAAAGGGACAAATATATTTTTTCAGTTTCTGCTCTAGTATCGGTATTGGCAGATAGACAAATTATCAACATCGACGTAGAGATTTGCAATTCCAGGGCTGAAATCATCCAAATTGTTCAAGTAAAGATGTTTGGAGTTTAAAAACACAGCGGAGCACTTCCTGTATCACAACATGACGTCACAAGGTGGAACAGAGTTTGAGAGAAGAAGATATTTAGGGTTTGTGTGTTAAACGTGTGAATGAAACAAAACACAACTCCAGGTCTGTTTGTGATGAAGAAAACAAAATAATAGGGGCCTTTTAAAAAAAATCCGCATGAAATAGGTTATAACTGACGGGGCATCTGGGCTTAACTTTGGGCAATTAGTCCGGAGATCCACACCGAAGCCCCCGCTCACGCGTTGGGTCGAGCTGTAGGCGCCGTATCCCTGACAAATCCGCCTGACTAATGGTTCCTAAGTATTGGGAGTGACCCGGACGTGAGAGGTGAGCCAGACCTTCATGCTTCAAATGTTCTTCTGAAGGTCCCGTGGGTGTCGACTGTGAAGAGAAACTGCACTTCGGGCTAAAGTCACCAGGTTTTGCACTTACTCAGCGACTTCAATGTCCTATAATGAGCTAAATTGACTCTCGTGAGCTTTAATCCGTGTTATAACGTTACTTCATCGAAAATAGACCCTGAGCTGTGTTTTGTTTCATTCACACGTGTTTGAGTGACCGTTTATTAGTCCGTCTACACCTCCGAAGCTCAAAATGCTCGATTCCACCTCATGATGTCACGAAGCGGTAGTTTTTAGTTTGAGGTTAGCGGCTCCTTTTACCTTTTGTTTAATGGAGATGGGAAATTCCAGGTGTGAAATTATCCAAATGATTCTAGAGAAGGTGTACGGAGCACTTCCTGTTTAACCACATGACATCACGAGGTGGAACAGAGTGTTTTCTGCTTGAGAAAAGACTATACGCACACAAGTGACCGTAGTTATAACACAATCCCAGCACATGTTGTCCGTTCGTTCTGTTGTTGAATGCTGTCAGTGTTTTTAGTGTCTTTAGTTGTATCATCTGTAACATGTGGACGCTTCTGGCTCCATCGACTCTGGCTCCAGTTGACTTCTATTGAAAAATGGTCACCTCTCGCTCTGTAACTGCTGCTGCGAGCCTCGTCATTTTGGTTCTAAAATGTTCATATTAACCTGCTCTACATCGTCCTGGTGGTTTTATTTCAGTAAATAAATAATAATAATAATATAGAACTCGGCTCCAAATTCACTGCCATAACTGTTACCCTCAGTGAGCTTCATTTGACTGGACACTGAACACTGTGGGTGACGTCACATCCCCTTAGTCCACTTCTTTACACAGTCTGATAGAAATTGGGGTGAGGCAGGTCAAGGCCCCGTTTACACGTACACGGGACATTTCCCTTTGCTCGTACCCATTTTTTACACACAAACGGCGAATTCGCTTCTGAAAACGAATCTTTTTTAAAAACTCCGGCTAGAGTGGAGTTTCTGGAAAACTACGGTTTGGTGTTTGTAAGTTTTTTGTGTTTGTTTGGTGTAAAGTAAGATGTAGAGTGAGTTTTAGGAGCTGACGCTGACAAAAGTGCGACCGGCGTTTCCCTTTTGCTCCGACGGTGATCGCGGAAGCATCAGAGCAGCAGTCGCATTTCTTCTGGTGCAAACACTTTTCACGTGTTTGTATTTGCAGACACAGCTGACGGATCATACCGATGACCACAGACGAATGACGGCTCAGAGTTCAGCATTTTTGCCACTTCCTCCTCCTACGAAGTCCCAGTCCCCGTCACTTTTGGGTCCGACCGCGGTGGACTGCGGTCTGGAGAAATAATTCTGAAAATGAAGGTGAGTGACGTGAAAATTTTAGGATGTCGCGGTCATCACTGGAAACAATATCTAAGTAAGATAAAATGACTTGAATTAGGAACATTTTACTTTAATTGAGCAGATTCAACTCGACAAGTGAAATGATCTGCCAGTGGAATAAGTGTTTTTTTTTTTTTTAATTCAAGCAACATTTGATTTTATTTCTTATTTTAAGTGTAGCAAGTACAAAAATGTTATTGCACTGGCAGATCATTTGACTTGTCACGTGAAATTTACTCAAATCACGGTAAAACTTTCTTAATCCAAGTCATCTTAACTTAACTAGATTTAGTTTTTTCAAAGATTCGTTTTCAGAGACGAATTTGCCATTTGCTTCGAAAAGATGGGAACAAATGTCCGGGAAAGTGGAAGGGAAAAGTTTTTTAAAAATACCCGTGTATGTGTAAATGAAAACTTTTGTGAAAACAATGTTATGTGCACAATGTTATTTTGGAAAACGAAGAGAGGGAAATACTATTTTTTCAACATACCCGGCTATGTGTAAACGTCTTGCTCAAGGACACAACAGTATCATCTGATGCGGAAGCTGGAATCGAACCCTCAAACTGTGGGTCAATGACTCTATTGATGTCATTTTTAAAAATAATTTGGTGTTAAAAATGGTATGAGGTAAAATGTGATGAGGTAAGAATATTCTAACATGGCTTAAAGCTCAAAAGAGTCCATTTATATTTATTTACTATTCTAATTTTTATTTAAGATCTGTGGAGAGGCGATCCTGCTCCTAGCAAGAGCAAGAGCACCTTCTTTTCAAGGTATTTTAGCAATAAAACGTATTGTATTCATGGAAGATGGGTAAATTTAATCCCATACTGTAGAAAATTCAATGGAGAAATACAGCATACAGCAAGCTATGACCACATTTTCACTTTTTTAAAAATGTGTAAACAAAAATATTGTAAAATGGCTGAAATGGAGGCAAAAGTTAAATGGAATATAAGGTGATTTTAATATGAATATCACAGAATATGAACATTTAAGGGAAGTTTGGCTACAGAAAACCACTTGTGAGAGATAACAGAGCTGCAGGGGGCGCTCTTCAGTGAACACACAAGATGCTCCTCGCTCTTTGAAGTTCTTCGGGGTTGGTCCAATGCAAATATTGGTATTGGCGCGACATAAAACCCTTCCTGGGAGCGTGGGCATGCGGGCTGGACATGGCTACAGCCGATTAGTGCCACTGTCCCATCAAAGCCAGGGCAGAAGACAGGCTCGCGGCGGGGGGGCGGGGCTCCATCCGAATCTGTCCTCCGGGGGCCCGCCGCGGAGGACCAGACACCATCCAACACCCGGCAGTGTACCGGCACCAGGCCCTCGCACCGCTCCGTCATGCCTGAGCCCTCTGCCCGTCACTGGGGCAACGCGGGCACAGTCCAGACCCCCCCTCCGCCCGCCCGCCCCCCGGCCCATCTCTTTACACCGTGTCCAAGCGCACGTCCAGTTCAAGTGCCCCACATGTACAGACATAACATGGCTGACTTCTAAACGCACCATAAATACACTTTAAAGGGCCCAAGCGACGCTATTTTCTGATCTGTTATAACGGAGTTTCCTCATGAAAAACACGCCTGGAGTTTTGGTTCATTCACACGTTTAACACACAAACTCTGCAGATTTATATAGTTTGAGTTCTTGTCTCAACCGGAAAACACTCTGTTCCACCTTGTGATGTCACGCAGTAAGATAGGAAGTGCTCCACTGGGTTTTTAAAGTCCATTTATAGGATAATAATCATTTGGATCATCATTCAGCTCTGGAATAAGCTCTATTCAAGTTTACCGAGAGAAAAAAAACATGCAGATGGCGACTTCTGGTGTAGTTAGAAACACTGAACATGCATGGATCTATAATAAAAACATTTATTTTTATTATATTTTAGAATAGTTTAGGTTTTATGATGATTATTTTTATTCATATTTGTGTATGTATTATTATTGATGATAAATATACAGAGGCCAGTTACGTCGCCCGGAATGGCGACACCGGGGCCCCACCCTGGAGCCAGGCCTGGGGTGGGTGCACGCCGGCGAGCGCCTGGTGGCCGGGCCTTTCCCCACGGGGCCCGGCCGGGCCCAGCCCGAAGGAGCGACGTGGGGCCGCCCTCTGGTGGGCCCACCACCCGCGAGAGGAGCCATAGGGGTTGGGTGCGGAGAGATCTGGGTGGCGGTCGAAGGCAGGGGCCTCGGCGACCAGATCTCCGGACATGGAGACTAGCTCTGGGGACATGGAATGTCACCTCGCTGGGGGGGAAGGAGCCTGAGCTTGTGCGGGAGGTCGAGCGTTACCGGCTAGATATAGTCGGCCTCACCTCCACGCACAGCTTGGGCTCTGGAACCCAACTCCTTGAGAGGGGTTGGACTCTCCATTTCTCTCTGGCGTTGGTCGCGGGGCGGCGAGCTGGCGTGGGCTTGCTTATAGCCCCACAGCTCAGCCGCTGCGTGTTGGAGCTTACCCGGTGAACGAGAGGGTCGTCCCTCTGCGCCGGTCGGGGACAGGTCTCTCACTGTGGTGTCGGCCTATGGGCCGAACTGCAGTGCAGAGTACCCGGCCTTCTTGGAGTCTCTGGGAGGGGTACTGGATAGTGCACCGACCGGGACTCCGTTGTTCTACTGGGGACTTCAAGCGCCCATGTGGGCAACGACAGTGACACTTGGAGAGGGGTGATTGGGAGGAACGGCCTCCTGATCTGAACCCGAGCGGTGTTCTGTTATTGGACTTCTGTGCTAGTCACAGTTTGTCCCATAACGAACACCATGTTCAAGCTCAAGGGGTCCATCGGTGCACGTGGCACCAGGACTCCCTAGGCCGGAGGTCGATGATAGACTTTGTTGTCGTGTCATCTGACCTCCGGCCGTGTGTCTTGGACACTCGGGTGAAGAGAGGGGCAGAGCTGTCAACTGATCACCACCTGGTGGTGAGTTGGGTCCGCTGGCGGAGGAGGGCTCCGGAAAGACCTGGCAGGCCCAAGCGTATCGTGAGGGTCTGCTGGGAACGTCTGGCGGAACCTTCTGTCAGTGTGGCCTTCAACTCACACCTCCGGGAGAGCTTCTCCCAGATCCCAGGAGGCTGGGGACATGGAGCCCGAGTGGAGAAGCTTCGTTCTCGGCCTCCATTGTCGAATGCGCCGTTCAGTAGCTGTGGCCGTAAGGCCTGCGGTGCCTGTCGCGGCAATCCCCCGAACCCGGTGGTGGACACCGGAAGTAAGGGATGCCGTCAAGCTGAAGAAGGAGTCCTACTGGCCTTACTGGCCCGGTGGACTCCTGAGGCAGCTGACGGGTACCCGTCAGGGCCAAGCGTGCTGCAGCCCGGGCGATGGCAGAGGCAAAAACTCGGGTCTGGGAGGAGTTCGGGGAGGCCATGGAGGAGGACTATCGGACGGCCCCAAGGAAATTCTGGCAAACCGTCTGGTGCCTCAGGAGTACCAGCACTGTTTACAGTGTGGGGGGAGAGCTGCTGACCTCGACTGGGGATGTTGTCGGGCGGTGGAAGGAATACTTTGGGGATCTCCTCAATCCCACCGTCATGTCCTGCGAAGAGGAGGCCGAGGCTGGGGACCCAGAGGGACTCATCCATCACCCTGGCGAAGTCACTGAGGTGGTCAGAAAGCTCCTCGGTGGCAAGGCTCCGGGTGGATGAGATCCGTCCTGAGTACCTTAAGTCTCTGGGTGTTGTGGGGCTGTCTTGGCTGACACGTTCTCTACAACATCGCGTGGCGGTCGGGAACAGTACCTCTGGACTGGCAGACCGGGTGGTGGTCCTCTGTAAAAGGGGGACCGGAGGGTGTGTTCCAACTACAGGGGAATCACACTCCTCAGCCTCCCAGTAAAGTCTATGCCAGGGTGCTGGAGAGGAGAGTTCGCCGATAGTCGAACCCTCGGATTCAAGAGGAGCAGTGTGGTTTTCGGCCTGGTCGTGGAACACTGGACCAGCTCTACACCCTCCATCGAGTGCTCGAGGGTTCATGGGAGTTTATTGCCCAACCAGTCCACATGTGTTTTGTGGACTTGGAGAAGGCGCATTCGACCGTGTCCCTCGTGGTGCCCTGTGAGGGGTGCTCGGGAGAGTATGGGGTCCGGGGCCCTTTGCTAAGGGCTGTCCGTCCCTGTATGACCGAGCAGGAGCTGTGTTCGCATTGCCGGCAGTAAGTCAGACTTGTTCGGTGCATGTTGGACTCCTCGCCAGGGCTGCCCTTTGTCACCGGGGTTCTGTTCATTGTATTTATGGACAGAATTTCTAGGCGCAGCCAGGGGCCGGAGGGGTCCAGTTCGGGGACCACAGGATTTCATCGCTGCTTTTGCGGATGATGTTGTCCTGTTGGCTCCATCGAACCAGGACCTGCAGCGTGCACTGGGCGGCTTGCAGCCGAGTGTGAAGCGGCTGGGATGAGAATCAGCTGTTCCAAATCCGAGGCCATGGTTCTCGATCGAAAAAGGTGGATTGCCCTCTCCGGGTGGGTGGGGAGTCTCTGCCTCAAGTGGAGGAGTTCAAGTATCTCGGGTCTTG